>BHDV01061339.1:170182-180926 GCA_005406045.1 Adoxophyes honmai | reverse complement strand
TATCTCAAGCATACCGAGCACACAGCCGGCCATCGCCACGCAAACAGATCACACTCAGGTGTTGATGCCAGCAGCGCGTTCAGCATAATGTGGTTGAGCTCATTTTATACGAATAAAAAATAATACAATTTGCTTGAAAATAATTATAAGCAAAACATCTTAATTATTATGTAGGTCCAATAGTACGTTGAAACTAATTTTGGAGAACAATATTAATATTGATGTTTATTTTAAATTTTAAATTAAATACGCTATACTATACTTTTAAAGAAACGTAGCTTCATGCCTGATTAGTATTAATGACACTGTATAAGTCAAAAGGGGTGCCGTGTACGGAATTATTTACCTATTATTATTTTAGTCCGATATGAATAAATAAATATGTATTTGCCTCAAATTTATTATAAAGGCACATATAATATTCGCATAGTATTTGGTGCCGCTTGGTGATTTACTACATTTATTAATATCAGGATACCTATTTAGGCTCTCGTGCAGTATTAAATATTCAAATGCTAACTTCCTTGTTAACCGCTTGAGCTCCGATCATCGATCAAACAAGTATCATACATCACATTTAATTAGCATAGTGTTAGATATGTCACAAAATAAATATCCATTACATACGAGCCATGCATTCTAATATTCCTAAAATAAGGAATTAGGGAAATTTGTGTTAATATATTTGACCTATACACAGAGAGAGTAATCGTTATGTGTGCCCAGGCTATTGTTCAATAACTATAACAAATATTAAAAACTGTTATCTGATATCGAAAGCACGTTACTTAATTACCGTTTACAAATCAGTAAAATCCATTGAACTCAAACACTTGTAAAATGGAAGCATGCGTACGTAGCCAATAAACTATCAAAACATAGTTTTCGCTGTTTCGGGGCAGGCTTTGCCTTAAATAGTATCACTGCAACATAAAAATGGAAAACATTGACAAACCGATTCAAGGCACCTTTTAGTCAGCATTTTTATAATTCTGGGCATTTTGAAATTCTAAGAAGAAGGTACATTTCAGCCAACTGTGGCACTGATGCAGATAACAATTCATTGCACAAACTTAAACTTTAAGCGAATATTTATGTTGGTTTAAGCTGCATTTTATTTTATTTTAGGTAAAAAGGAATCCAATCTATATTAAATTATAATAATCAAATTCTAAGTGATTATTTATGTCTCTGAGACTAAGAGGAAGCATTTTAGGCATATTTTACTGATGTTTATGTATTTCTCTTTACAATACACTAGCTCTGGAACGGTTAAGTCGACTCGGAAGTGTTTTTTATTTGAAAACATTTGTCCGTTAACACATTCAGAACCAAGGACCCGCCTCCCGGGTTCTTCAAACCAGTCGCGAGATACCGAGAACTCGGTAGCCGGGTTCATTTTGTACTAGCTATAGACTACTCGGTTTCGCGCAGATGTTTTGATTTTAGGCTTGGTCGTGAATACGTTAAGGTAAGAGTCAAGGTTCAATAAAATCAGATCGAAAATTTGAATGTTTCAGCTTTTAACGGTACAGAAATTACAGAATCTCCTCACGCGCTTAGGCATTTGGCAACGCGATGGTCAAACGTGTTTGTGTTCGCGCCCTGCGCGGGTGGCGACCGAGGCGCCCGCGTCTTCGGCCGAGCTGGAGGCTCAGCATTGTTAGCACTAAACTTAAACAATTTGTTTGTTAATTTTGAATAGCGGGGCTAAAAATGTAAAATGCACGCGCGACCTTACGCAATGCCGCCGACAATGCTCACGTGCGCGCGTTTCGCAACCCGCAGAGGCCGATCGGCAATCATATCTAGAGCCGAGACCTGCTCGAAACAATTTCAATTCCCCTTAATTACTTATTGCTTTTTTATATCGCTTTTGTACTTAAAAGCTTTTAATGCGATGAGGCGAACACTTATCGAGCGTGAAGCAAGCGGCAAGGACGCAGTCGCCTGCCTTGCATCTGGGTCAGATAAATGTATTAAAGTGCGCTAACAATACGGCGAATTTGGTTTTACTGTATTATAGGCGCACTCTACTCCATCTAGTTATGCCTATGGTTGAACACGGGTAAGGTTGGACGCACACCGGCGCCCGCGTCGTTTGCCGTCTCGCTTGCACCCCCGCGCCAGCTGCGGGTGCGAGCGAGAGCCAGCGCATGTCCGTGTGCGCGCCTCGTGTAACGACAATCTATAGGGTTTACACTGATCCCCTGCCATACGATAATATAGGCACACAAACGCAACTCGGTGTTGGTGTGTGTGGGGTGCACGCGTGCACACGCGGCTGCGCTTCTGTGTGCGTGCGGGAGGTTCAACGTACCAGGCGCCAACTACGCGAGTTCCTTGTTCCACTTTACCACTTACTATATTATTATCGTTCCAATGGAGGTTCCGACTTGGCTACGCTTTTTTTCCATAGACATGTTTAGTTTAGTCCTTACGAGTTAAACTAGTTAAACCGCAACGCTTCCTAAATAAATTGTAATATTAGCGGAAACAGCGTTCAAAAATATTTTTAATAATAACCATGAACAGGATATTAAAATTTTAATTATCGTTTGCTAAGAAATATGGTTTAAATAGTCATAATGCTGTACAAGGAACGAATTATTAATAAGTGGTAGGTACGTTGCGGCTGGAAGTTTCTCGGGCGCCGCCATACAAAAGACTTCAACGAGCGCGAGCTCGCACTTATTCATTTCCGCAATGGGTGATATGGCTGCGTTGCGCTTAATTTTAAGGTCAAAGGTGGCATTGTTTTTAACAGTTACACACGTGTGATATTATTATCGAACAATTAACTTCGTGATCTCAACTAAAAAGACAAAAGATACCTTGATAATAGAATTAAATAGAATCAATGCGTCGCAGCTAGCGATAGGTTATCGTTCTAAGTACTTTACATGAAAACCCAGAGGTAATCGCGAGGCAATGTTTATAAAAAGTTGCGTTGATATTTTGCGTCTCACACACAGACTGAGACACTCACAAACAATTGATACACTCACAGTGACAGACTGATATACTCGTAGAGAGACACAGGCGTCAATCAAAGTTATACATAACCTTATAACAACCCTCTTTTTGAGGTTGAAAATAGTGTTTATGTTATTTGTGTACGTATATCAGGTTTATAATCACACGTCTCCATTTCTACCATGGATGGCGCAAGAAGTGACTAAGGAAAATGGATTAAGACATATTACAGGAAAACCGTCAAAAATATGTGCACATGCGCACAACCGTAACTATGAGAGTACGTGCATACATTTTAGGCATTTTTATAGTGTCGATACTTTTTAGGGTTCCGTACCCAAAGGGTAAAAACGGGACCCTATTACTGAGACTTTGCTGTCTGTCTATCCGTCTGTCACCACGCTGTATCTCACGAACCGTGACAGCTAGAGAGTTTAAATTTTCGCAGATAATGTAGGTATTTCTGTTGCCGCTTTGACAACAAATACTAAAATTAAAATAATAATAATTAAGGGGGACTCCCATAGAAAAAACGTGTTTTTTTGTTTGCTGTTTTTGGTGTGGAGCCCTTCGTGCGCGAGTCCGACTCGTACTTGGCCGGTTTTTTTATTACTTTACCTATCTATTGACACATTTCGAAAATTAAACGGCTGAGTAAGTAAGGTCGCCATCGCTGGCTCTATTCTTGCGTGCCGTCCACACCCCCAAACTAGGTAAATTAGTTAGGCTAGCGTGACACGATTAGCACAGAATCAATGTTGGTGGTATCAAATACAAATACTAGAGATTTAAAGCCACGACGATCTTACTGTGGTTTAGTGCCAGTGTGTAATCGCTGGACACAAGAAAACAATTACCATGACAGCTTACCAACGGCGTTATTACAAAAAAAATCTCATAGCATTTGACAACTGAACGCCAATGCAATCGAAGCATAATTCTTAAGTACAGTTAAACATGCCCACGATGATAAGAATGTTTCTCTATAACAGCATCTCTTTTCATCAGTCCTAGCCATTGATTTAATATACCCTAGATACACCATCGCCTACAAATCTGAGTCTAAAAAGTGTCCGAAAGTTAGCCACCACTTAGTTATAGATGTATGCATATTGTAGACAAAATAGAAACACACAATGTTATAAAAACTGTATTTACATTTTCCGAATTACAATCTTATTATAAGTGCATAGAATTTCATTTTCAATACAAGGATTTGGCGCTTACGATATTACGAAATCAACAAGTGCGCGCCTCGTAAAATTTTATTACCTCTGGTCGTCAGTATATTTATTATAGACCTTAAGACATGACGCGGTAAGTCTATTTCAGTTTACTCTGCATGAAATTCTCGGAAAATGCTTATGATGGAACAGAGGTGCCGTGGAGTTGAGAATTGTAAAGTTTTAGGTGTAAGTATGTTACACTTAAGTAAATAAAAACATAGTCGTAATGCATTATTTGAATAATTATTTAATGAATTTGCTTTAATTCAATAATAACCGAGTTGAGCTATAGTATTAAAATTTACACCGAATACTGAAACTGAAATCTAGAAGATTAAATTTTAAAAAACTTCACATTTTTAGGGTTCCGTAGCCAAATGGCAAAAAACGGAACCCTTATAGATTCGTCATGTCTGTCCGTCCGTCCGTCCGTTCGCATGTCACAGCCACTTTTTTCCGAAACTATGAGAACTATACTAATAAAACTTGGTAAGTAGATGTGTTCTGTGAACCGCATGAAGATTGTGACACAAAATTTTGAAAAAAAAGCAATATTTTTTTAGGGTTCCCCATACATGGAACTAAAAGTCAAAAATTTTTTTTTCATCAATCCCATACGTGTGGGGTATCTATGGATAGCTCTTCAAAAATGATATTGAAGTTTTTTTCGATATTTTCTTTTTTGTAAACGTAATAATTACCCACACATCATAACTAAGTATAGAAACAATTAACTATCAATGAACAATCCATATCAACAAAAAAAAAAACAACCGACTCCATTATTTTAGATTTGCCTCTGTTCAGCGTTATGAAATTGTTCGTCTCTTTCGACGCATTGCCAGTGTCCCGCGAGGGAAAAGGACAGTCGCGTACACTCAAGAAACAGATATTTGTTTTGAATATTAACTTTTTGTGTGTTAGAAGGTTGATTTAGCTACAAATGCATTATAATATTAATCTATTAGGAAATACTTACCGAAAATACGATATTCCATCCTTTTTTAACCTTGTTAATGTATTATTTTTGCACTTTTTCACGGAGCACTTGGCATGTTGACCCGATAACGAACGGCACTCGACTACGGGCGCAAGCGTGCTTAAAGGGATTTTAAGCACTGCTCTCTCGAGACACATTTTTAGCGCTGGTGGTGTATCTTGGGTATATTACATCTATGGTCCTAGCATATAAGTGAAAAATATTCGACTTAGGTAGCCAGGCTTTGACATTTCGACGCTGCGAGCAATGTAAGAGCTTCTTAGAGCATTATATTTATGGCTAGAAATTGCATGTACGAGAGTAACTCTAAATTAATGAAGTGGTCTGACAAGTCGTCCAGTGGAAAAAACCTACGTCCGGAGTGTCGAAACGGAAGCGAGTACGCGCGCCGATAGCGCACGGCCCTCATACCCGCTGCCTTATTTTGTAGCACAAGATGAGTGAGACGACATAGAAATAAATATAATAAGGACTGTTAACACCAACCTGACCAGGATTGGAACGAAAAGAGTTTTACGTTCTTTAAGTGATACCTGAATTATACGTTCCAAGTCTTCGCCATCAAGCTGCGAACGAGTCGCAAATGACGTCCGCGGTCAAGCTGTTGTAGCTTGGTATGTTATCAAATTATATTTTTTTACATAACATTTTGTTAAAAAATACTGTTGGAAAAACTTGCTTTGTAATTTAAAAAACACATCCGAATTGCTTTAAACCGTTTTAGAGCCCTTAATTATTTTGTTTTTTTTTTAGGGTGAACAAAAACAAACACAATCAGCTCTTGATGCGTTGCATAGGGGGTAAATAAAATAAATGAAAAGCATTTAAGAGCTCCAGTGGAGAAGCCCGCACAGGCTGCATATAAAATACAGTAACTATGCCGAGCCAAAGCTTTTCCCTATTTGTCATCACTTTTCCACGAAAGGGTATTACGTTTCAAATTCATTATCTCATGAAAGGTTCTTATTATTTTCTCGTAAAAGGTGCCTTGTTACATTAAAACTTTTAAGCGTCTCCAGTTGACTGGCAGGTACCTAAATGTCCTTTACTGGTACGGAAGAGGCTGGTGAGTGTTGTTGCTTTTAAGTTCATAAAACACCAAAGTTTTGGGACGTGAATATTGTACATTATTTAAAATTATATAAGTATATTGGAAAGATTCAAACCAAAACCCGGCCAAGTCAGCCAAACTTATCAAAATCGTATGAAATCCTAAATGACTCGAGTGACAAAGCTAAAACCTGGATCCGGGTCTGAAATCAGAGCCATCTATTATTTTATAAGTTTTAAATAAATATAAACGGTTATCACAGGAAATCCTTCTAAGAAATCCAGGAAATTCTTCTTTGACATTTTTTGTACGAACTGAATCGTAAAAACATATTTAAATTAGTTGACTCTGTAATCCTCATTCTTATTCGGACTATATGTACCCATAAGGGATAACTAAAATTAACGCGTATAAGATGAAGATTAGGAACTGGAGAGACTTCCTTGGCAAAACAGTACTATAGCTCCTTGAAAGTACAGTGTTCTGGTTGTCCGTATGAAATCTGGTCAAAAGCTATGCGTCAAAGACAAGGGCATAACAAGACACAATCGGTTTTATTTGTACTTTAACTCGTTGTTTCAATCGTACTGGATAAGTAACTAAGCATACGAGGTGCACTGCTGTACCATGCGACTGCATACACGTACCTACATAATGTGCAAAGTCGTTTTTTAGTGCCCTGCTTCAGTTAGGTTCAAAGGCGACTGGTTATGCAACCACGCAACTTCAGCCCGAGTGCAGTTCTGTTAGGGTTGGTTTTGCCAGAGCAGCGGTACACGCGGAAACAATCGAGGCCGGCGGGTCGCGGACAGCCGTCGCGGATAAAAGCGTCCAGGGCTCGTTTAGGGAAATCGTTAACGCCAACATTATCTTTTAAATAAATAAATGTGATATGAAAATAATACAATTTTAATTGCAGACTTGATTCCTTATTACCTTTATCGAATAAGATTTTTTAAAGTCTTAATTTATACCATGTTATTATGCCGTCTATTTTCGTCACACTACTCGGCATAGTTTTTGTCTCAGAAGGTAAAGAATATGAAGATCTGTGACGTTACCATTATCAAAAAGCCACAAAAACTTAAATACGAAAACCGTTGAGGTGTAGGCTGAAGCTTTAAAAATCAACCTCCTGATCGTCAATGCAACTATAAATTTATCACGGCTTTTCTTCGTATTCGAAGTAAAGTTTAGACAGTAAAAAGATGTTTAAATTTTATAAACTTCATTTCGAATTAGGTACGTAAGAGGTTTTAAAAATAATCATTTTTTTTGTAAAATATAAATTATCAAATGTACCTATGTCTTGAGAGCAGTAAATAAAATAATAATGATGTCAACTATCCGACACACGTGTAATACTTACCTATATTTTGGTCGTACAAGTACGAATCGAGTCAATGTCCTTTCGACCTTACCAGGCGCCCTTGAGCATAAAGCCCAACACTTCAGGTGGCTTTAGATAAAGTGTACGGTTCGGGAAACTTATCAAAATCATTAACAATGCGATTACCTGACCACAGACTGCCCTTGACTTTTACTTTTCTGGTGTCGCCCTCCGGTTTAGTGCACTCTTGCCATCTTTTTGCGGCGAGTCACTCGCGAGTGTACCTACCTTATTTTTACACCAGAGATAAAGCTATGGATTGTTCTCAGTTTTGGAAAACCTCGAAAGCTACACTTTACGTTCGATACGAATATAGATCTATTTGTTTTATTTTCATTCGTAACGCTTGTAAAAGAAAAGAACCTCATGACGCTCGTTCGAGTGATAGCTGCCGCCAGCACGGCTATGGTTTGTGGCACTAAAGCCCTAAAAAGGTAACAGCGATGTTTATTGCACCGGTAAAACAGGTAAGCGCCCAGTTTAATGGAAACCGCGAAGTCCCTCTATATAATCAGGTCCAACACGGATGTTGCAGTTAAAAAAACTTCGTGGCTTGATTTTGTTTTTCGCCAATATGCAGGCAGGTATGTACCTACGCAGTACTTAAAGATTGTTCTAGATTTACCTGAATTTAGTAGAGTGTGTCTACCGAGCGCGACCCCCCTTCTATAAAGATGAGTGTTTTATATACCCTGCAATATCACGTATAACCATCTGGTTACCCTGAAATAGCTAAACGTGGCACTGGATTTTTGAATTCATGTGCTCTGCCTACCCCTCTTGGGAATACAGGCGTGAGAATATGTATGTATATATGAATGCAATTAGTTTGTAAATCAATGTCATTCAAATCCTAAGTAAAAAGTAAAAAGACATTTGAGCGGTCTCTACATTAAAATAAGTACTGGTGTATTTTTTACGCACCAAATTTGTCCCGCTAGACTTTAATGTTTCAATTATCCAGCGTGGATCGAATGTTATAAGATCTTTAATTATAATTATACACATTTTTTATATGTATCTCTAGGCCATTGAACGCTCGAGCGCCTGGCTGAACCCATAGTTACTTTACATAAGATTTTCCACGTAATAGAGAAGTACCTACATTGAAAAAAAGTACAATAGACAGAGTACCTAAATTAAATTTCCTATCTAATAGTGTAAAATTCATCTTTATATACCAAGAGGTTCTGCTCGTTAAAGCACACGCTTTTGTTACTTGTTGCTTGTTCATTACAGTCAGGTTTATTGGCACAAACAAACGGATTATATTTAAACGGCATTAACATGAAATAATAACATAACTAACTGATCAATTACAAAATTTTATGAGCTTAAAATGCTCAGTGTGCCTTAATGTTTTTTCCCATATCAGCTACTGCTAAATAATTAACTTCAACTGAAAATTCAGTTAGCTTTTCTACTATTGCAGAGTAGTAATTACTTTAACATCGGAGGTACATAAAAGAAACCAAAATACAGGGTGTTCAAGGCAGCCTGGTCATTATGTTGGTGTATTTGCATACAAATTACGATCAGTGGACCCAAATGTGCAACATTATAATATACGTTTGTAAGTGTATTAGCTACAAACGCGCGTTGTTTTACCGCACAATCACATCAATTGTGGATCAATTCACAGGAATTACAGAAACGACGTTTACTGTTTGCACTTTCGTTACTTTTTCCAATTATTTTTAACTCGTTACGTTAGTTACCCATAACTTATAACGTCTGCTTTTCCAAACAGAGTAGGTAGATCACACAAAACGTTACCCAGATAAAATTTGTATTTTTTTCACATTGTCCGCAAACAATGTCAAAATCATATCGTTATTTTACGACAGCTACTTGCGTATCGTAAGATAATGAACATTAAGTTCGGTTAATTACATCGGTGTATTGATCAACACAACGGTTTAATAATTTCATTAGCGATCAGTAAAGAGACGAAAATACCGTACCGTACATGGTATTTCAGATACCTACTATTAAATGGCTTTTTATAGCGATGGTATTTTACTGCGAGTTGCGTAACTCGTACGAAACCATAACCGACGTAACTAAGTCTGCCGCCACGCTTTCAGCCATGATAGAAGAAATCCTTAGAGCGTGAGGTCTGATTGCACTTAATCGTATTGAGCCTAGACACATAAGTATATGTTTATTCCTACAAAAACGCCGATACAATGTTGATGAGGATCCAAATGGATGGTTTTTCATTATTTCCCATACTAAAGAAATAATAAAAACTGTCCCAACTATTTACTTAAACATACTTTCTACGAAAGGTTAAAAATGATACGGTTAACATTGTTAGATATTTCGCATGGCAAGCACGTTTAACACAGTTACATGTTATACATACTTTCAATAATCATCACGTTTAAAATTTGCACGGCCAGCTTAAAAAACTTAAAAAATAATTAATGACAATAAATCTGACGACTTCTTAACTTAAAGAAAATCATTTTTCGCATGGCAGCAGTAACAAAATAATTAGAAGCTGTAATTAGTAGATACTAGATGTCATACAGAATAGGTACCCTGCTGTCTAATTAAGTTTAGAAAATAACAATTTCATATGGTTCCGTTATAAAATCGAACTCCATACATTTGGTCTCCTAATCATGCAGTGAAAACTATTTGACTACATTGCTATGAACTAGATTCTTAGCCTTGTACCTACTACAAGTACGACGAGACGCCAAATGAAATTGACCGATAGTATAGCCCAGTCTTCTTCCACATGTTTATGAATGTTTATGTGTGACAGTAAATGCATATTGGGATAAAGGGGTATCATTTTCATGATTGCCGTGTAGAGTATAATATGACCAATTAACCAATCACATTTATACGATCTCATTTTATGCAGTCACAATCGACAGACCGTGCGCTGTAATTTATGAATGCGGAACTATAATTAAAGTGATAATAATTCGAACGTAAAATGCGTTTTTGCATGCAAATGTAGGTGTTGAGTAAATATGTCAGTTAAGAGGTTGTTCGCGTTACTTGGTTGGAAACTGGTGCAAAGCAAACTGGTGCAAAACCGCAGAACCAGTCCCTCGACAGGAAGCGGCCTCAGCCCCCCCCCC
>BHDV01061339.1:150099-170173 GCA_005406045.1 Adoxophyes honmai | reverse complement strand
CCCCCCCCCGCCGGGCGCCCCCCGCTCTCACAGACACCTGCGCCGGCGACGCCGTCCAGACAAGGCATGTCCTTAAACACCTAGTAAATAGGTACTTCGAAGATAGGAAGCAGAATGAGCAATGTCCCAAAAACAATCAATAAAATAAAGCCAAATTTTATTGATTTTTTGTTCCTATTCATACAGTTCGTGCGCTTTACTTTCACTAGTTTATGTAGGTACGATGTGGGTACATAAAGAACACGTTTCAATAATGACGTTCGAATAGGTTCCTAGTCGGAATAAATCATCAAGTGGTCATAGTGTCTTCGTCAAGCAACTCTGGTTTCTGGCCTATGGTCAAGGTTATGCGTGTGCTAGCACACCGCGAACTGCGATCAACCGCCACGTCACGTTTGGCGCTATTCGTTGCCTCGTAACGTTTGATTTATAGGCGACAACACACGCGACGTGGACTTATCAGAAACTCTTTGTTATGGCACTACATAAGTAACATTCGTTAGTTGTAGTCGATCTGTTTTTAAGCTAGAATTTGTTAAAAGTGTAATTGTAATGTGCAAGTGTTGTTCATGAACGTTTTTTTAATCAACATCAATCGGATCGGGGCATTATTGAGTAGCTGCGAATTGAAATGTAGTGTATGTGTATGTTAAGTATATGTATATTTAAATAGACAAATTTGTTTTTTCTACGGAGCTTACATAGCTTACTCATGCACTGAATATTGCTCGAAAATAAGTAAGGCAAAAATCAGCATCAAAGTGTCAATAAATTTAGATGCTAAATATGTTATATTCACTTTTTGACTATTCGGCGCCGTAAAAACCGTAACCTTAGAATGTAACTCACTCATGTGCCTGCCTAAATATTCTAAAACGTATTTATGTTTACACATACATCACGCCTGATTCCCAATAGGATACCAATATACATATTAAATTCAAACAATGGTTTGATTCGTGAGAGTAATTATATGTAGAGCGAATCGTGATAGAGTATATCTCGATGTAATCCTATAGTAGAGAGTAGATACTCTTGCCTACTGTTATTGTGCCTGTATAATAGAGAGTAGGAACGAGGTGCGCGGACGGCGGACGGCGGACGGCGGCACGACTCGCCGCGCGGGAGCACAAAGCGCGCGGCCGCGCATCGCACAGGCCAAAGAAACGATCTTAAAGAAAGTAGAGCAACTCTTTTATTTATTCGGTGCAGTGGCGGGTGCGAGCGAGATGGACCAGTGAAACTGGCTCATTAAAATAAAAATCCGATTTTCGAGTGCAACGCGCGCGAAGTAGAATAAAAGTTTCCGACGAAATTTGCTCGAGTTATTCCAAAAAAGGCGCGCGAAACGCCTTCGCAATGAGATCGTGAGATATAAAGTGGTGTGCGGTGAAACCGACCGCGATAGCCCGCCCGCCGCGGCTTCCGCGTCAGCCCGAGCGGCCGCTGGACACAGGGCGCAATGCAACGCCGGGGTTCCGAATTCCAAAGAAACGGCATAGGTAGAGGTCTCACGCCCTACCCGCCAACCGTCCACGTCGTGATTTTAAGCTACGGTAGCAATTATCGCATAAGTACACAAGTATTTTCATACTCGGTCGAGTTATTTTGATTATTAAAGCACCGAACGCAATTTTGTAAATGAGGCTCGGCTTGTGTTTGTTACGTTTTGATTGCAAAAACGAATAATTTTTTTTGTGAACCAGTGATCTCGTTTCCGATGTCCGCGGCGAGACAGGGCTGCGCGTGGTCCACATGCGATGTCTATCATTCATGACAGTGCTCATAAAAGGTATTTATTAATCTGGCTAATGAAGTCTCGGTCTGACTGATATTTCCAGTGCAGTGCTCGTCAATTAATACTCAAGCGAAATTTTCCGAAATAAAAACAAACTTTCACTTTTACAAGTCCTTTCTAGCTCTTTATCTCCGAATTCATTTTACAATGTAAGAAGTTTTTAAGTACTTTGCAATATAATTGTTCGAGCAACAAGAAATTCGTTTTAGCCTGCAAAGTGTAAAGTGCTTCAGCAAGTATTGAATCAAATGGTCACTAGAATATCGTAAGAAAATTATACTTAGGTACAACCGTTCAGTTTAAATGCATCTTTTAGCGCCCGCTAAATCTTTGGCGCCATTTTAACGGAAGATAAAAAATAATGACACAAAGTTTAACACTTGCTCAAAATGAGTATATTGGAAAATAAAAGCAAATGTAGTAGTAGTCACAAGTAATGGAAAATAAAAATAGCACTCGAAGCAGTTAAACAGGTAGTTAACATGTTGAAATTAATGTTCAAGGCATACCGGAATTGCATTGGTTGCTCTTTTGTAGGTAGTTGGCGGAGCCGGTGCACTGCACGCGGGCAGCCGGCGGCGCGGGAGGGTTTCTCTTTGTCTCGCAGCTCGCGGGCGCAGGCGCCGCGGAGGAATGCTCATGCGAGTGCGATGGTCACGAGCGGCGTGCGGTTACGAGT
The DNA here is from genome assembly GCA_005406045.1 of Adoxophyes honmai. NCBI lineage: Eukaryota > Metazoa > Arthropoda > Insecta > Lepidoptera > Tortricidae > Adoxophyes > Adoxophyes honmai. The sequence goes on along the minus strand of BHDV01061339.1, from coordinate 167,696 downwards.
AGATCGAGTTGTCACGTCAATCTCGCGGAGAAACCGACTCGCACTCGACTTACTTTTATTTTACTTATTCACTTTTTGCTCTAGTACTGGCCAGCTCGAATACATTTCTACCATCAATCTCTCGTAAGTGCCAAATAAGTCCCTACCTACGACAAAGTGTAGGTATCTACCAGTTGCTTTTTATCTCAAATATTCAGAGTATCCACTAACATTAACAAGTCATCTATTTTTTACAAAAACTGACGTAAACGTCTACCCGACGCGAAACCGTCGTCGTTCAAGCAAGACTGATCGATTTAATAGTTCCTCAAAACATGCTTAACGAACGTACTTATTCAGGTCACATTCAAGCAAATGAGAATAAAGTCATTCTTTACTCGCGAGTGAATTCATTTTTCACAGAAAAAAACTGGGTAAGAGTGACTTATTAACTAAATTTCATTCTCGGTTGGTTAAATTGCTTCCTAGAAGCATGTAAGAACTCGTGAATAAAATTGTACCTAACGTTTTTTAAAGCAACATCAACGTCATCACATTTCATCATCGTAGTCACAAAGATACATGTCATTGTCCTAATGCTGAAGTGGTAGCAATATTACCCACTAAAATAGTTAATCCTCAGTAAGTTGTAATATTACCCATGTACATATTAACACTTCGATGTTTTAGACAGCCATAATCGTAAGACTGAACTTAACTAATTTACCACAACACCATTGGTCCGCAGAGACTTGGTGCAAAATTTAATGGATCGTAAGTAAATACAGGCTTTGAACAGTTACAGTCTTTTGATTGTCACAGGGCAGCTTTTTTGATATAAAATGGAATTAAAATAGCATATGAAGGAGAAACATTAATTTATTCAGAAGCAGTCACGCTTCCGCTAGTCGCGGGAAGGCTGTCAATAACTCCTGCTCTGAATTATCTCAGACATGTTAAAGATCAAGTCGGGACCCGGAGTTTATCACATTCACGACCAAGCCTAAAATCAAAACATCTACAACTAGTACAAAATGAACCCGGCTACCGGGTTCTCGGTATCTCGCGAATGTTTTGAAGATCCCGGGAGCCGGGTCCTTGGTTCTGAATATGTTAAATGGCTTATATTGCTGTACAACAAATCGGATTCTATGGCAACAACAAGTAGGAGGTCCACATTCTAGGTAAGGTCTCCATAAGGTCTTCAACTTCCATGATCCCACAAATACGATTGTATCCCGTGAACAGACAACGAATTCGTTAGCAAGAAACTGATTTTTGGCGATGTTTTTCGAATAAGTAGTAATTTTATTTAATTTTTACTCGAGCTTTTGACAATGCAGATCCAGTATAGTGTTTATGAAGATTCATTGACCGACCCTGGATAATTTATGGTAAATCGTACAACGCTCCACTTTAAGTATGTAATTTATATGAGATTTGTTTGTCCAATTTTAATCACATGTAGTCTAAAAATGCATTAGACATCAGAACCTTTGACCATGGTAAAATTACGTAGTACGGCGCCGAACGACGGTTGAATCCGCTCGCAGTGCTTTTCGGGTCGTCTATTACTATGACAGCCGGTGAGCATCATAGACGGCTTAAAAAGCACTGCGAGCGTATCTAACCGAATGTGTCGCGACACTTAAAGTAAAACAAGGAGACCCTCGAATGCGTCAGCGATACATCCGCCATCGGGCTGCGACCAGGATCAGGGCAAGTCACGGCGCGCGGCTAATGTAATGTAACATTGTTATGCGTCCGGCTGCGGTACTAGTGCTAGTAATCACAGCCTACTACTCGTTGCCGTCGCTATATCGTAAGTTATTCGCACTACTATTACTATAAACCTAATTACGCCGATATTGATATTCATAATCTACACCTATTTAACACTAATAAATGAAACGAACTGGTTGTGTCGTGCTTTGAGCCCGTTGCGCAAATTTGAACTATGATAAATTTTAAATCGATTTCAATTTGTGTACCCAATATAATTAAAATCTCCTCATACTTTCCGCGCGGGGTCTGCGATAGCTTTACTTACCCTTTACTTTTGGTTCTGTCAGCGAATTAAAGACACTTCTAAGATGACCTAGTCACCTAAAAAAGTTGAGAGATCCCTATATATAACTTCAAGATCTAAAAGTACAGAACAGATTTGGTTCGATCCTAACTGAACAGCACCGACAGCAAGGAAAATGGCTTTCAAAAGAAAAAAAACACTCAACAAAATTGATCCGTTTGGTTTGGAGCTACGATACACGCATACGCACACGCGCACAGAGGAGTTTAGGACTAATATACAAATATGTAGGTATAAATTAGTCTTATAACTTCACAAAAACAATAAAGAACCCGATTGATAAAAAAAAATTTTCTCACTTTGACAAGATATGGAATTTTTTGGAATCAGAAAAAAATGTCCCCAATATTAAAAACTACTTTTATGATAAACCAAACCTCATAAGGAAATAGTCAACTTCTATAAAATGACCCATAAATGCATCTGTACATAGAGGTAGGTACCTTCATTAAATATCACCTATTGGCGGGTAAGCCGAGACACCAGCACCAATCGCTTATATTCAGACTTACTTTTCTCGCTTCGGGTCCTTTAATAACTTCAATAAGTAATCCCAAAAGTAACCGTCGTACGTGTATGATAAGGATCAGTATCATACGACTTTTTCGAATTTTTGCGAGTTAGGATCCTTATCAAACACAGTCGACAAGTTAATTCAAGTATAGGTACAAACAATTTAATTTGCTAAACGTGGCACTGGATTTTTGAATTCATGTGCTCTGCCTACCCCTCCTGGGAATACAGGCGTGAGAATATGTGTGTATGTTATGTATTTATACAAACAATACGAAAATAACTTTTTTTTCCGGAAAGAGCTGGGGTGAAAGTAGAGATAGAGTAGATATAGGATAGAAAAAAGCATGCTTAGTTGGTTTGGTCGTATAGAGAGGATGGATGAAAGAAGATTTACTAAACAAATATATACGGGAAATGTGATGGGTGCATTGGGAGGGGAAGACCTAAATCAAATCGCGGACGTTTTAGAAACAGGTCAGGTCAATAGTACCCGAAACCGACGAGCATGTATGAGGAGATTACCTAATGAATGTGGATGAAGCCAAAGAGGTATGACAGGATCGTAGCGTGTGGAACAAAGTAGTCTCTGCCTACCCCGGTGGGAAAGAGGCCGGACGTTATGTATGTATGTACGAAAATAACTCTAGTTATCTGTTTGTTGCCTTTTCCTGCTTCAATCACAGCACCAATTTAGACGAAATTTGATGTGGAGCCGTAAGCTAGACGATTACCTCATTTGCGGACAACAGCTAGTATTTGCATACTTACAAAAATATTGTTTTATCAATTCTATATTTTAAGTGCACCTATTAATAAATTGTTCATTAATTTAATTAATTAATTAATTTATACCTAGGTTACCTTACTTTTGCAAGTAGCACTAACTCCTCGCTAGGTATCTGTTGTATAATATCAGGATTTCACAAAATCGAGTAACAGCTCTAAATAAATGCATCGCGTTTGAGCCTAAATCGCATGTGACCGGTTTTTTATCATAGCTACGTAAAGCGGGCGAGCGCCGCCCACGGCGCGGGGCGCGTGGGTGCGCGCGCGGCGCCGCGGCACACGGACACACGCCGCAACCTAAGCCAGCTATTCCAAATTATACCTAATTCGAAGCCATGATTTAGTCACACTAACATTTTTTACACTATCTATGGAAAGTACATTTTTGACATCTTGCACACCAAACATGAGATTTCATTGTCACGCAAAATTTCGGGAGTTTCTGGCTACAACTTATTACTTTTTACAGTACTTTTTACTTATCATTATCAGCATTGGAAGATGTGAGCCGCACGCGCATCGGCTGTGGACTGCGCGGCGGCCGCAGCGCAACCGGATGTCCCTCGGCAAATGCACAATCACACTAACACAAACTCTCACGAATTTTTCTCCCAACGCTTTCACGTCTTCCACTAATTATTATCCACTTTATCGGGCATCTTCAATTTGATTTACGGTCTAGCTCTCACACAGCTCAATTGGTACACTTTTTCTTTTCGGCAAGGTGATTTAAGTGTAGGTACCTTACATAGAAGTGATGCCATTATAAGCCGCCTCGACCTCCTTCGGTGCCGCTCGTTATCCGCGAAGCGTTTTTCTACAAATGCAAGTTATTAGTCCGGCGGCGCGGGCGCCGCAGCCCTGGCCGCCGCCCGGCCCGGCGCGAGCCGCCGTAATGTGATTGTGCTCTAATGAGCATTTTGTCTTTAATTATAGGTGCATACGGCTCTACCATCAGTCCATCACTCGTCGTTAAGTAAATTTAGAAAGTAAAATTTGCAACACACAATTTATGGTGAATCATTACAAGATATATTTCACTTGCATTTTATCGATTTAGCGAAGAAGTACGTACCACCGGTCAACTACTCTCAGTCATAAACGTCTGGAATACACGAGATTAACTTAAAATATCATCAACGCTTTTCCACGTTTATTACAGAGGTAAGTGTATGGTCGTTAAACCTTGCGAAAGCCAACATGATATTGAGTTCCTTACTTAATCAACGAACGAGTGAAACTTCAACATTTTAAACATTGTCTTACTTAAAGCAACTAGCTATACAATGTTAATGTTAGGTATACCTACATTCAACACCAAAACCAAGACCTGACAGAAAAACATACAACCATGTAGGTACGTATAAAAGACAAAGGAATAAGAAATTTACTTAATCTACATAAAACTATAATAAGTACTCAGATATTATCAAGCAAAGACAAAGGATAACATGAAACTAATACAGAAATGAGACAATTGCAGGAAACCTAAATCCCTCCAAGACTTCTAAAAGTTAGAGCAGTAGGTAAGCTTTCCACGGTCGAACCCTGATAATGATAATCAGGTATGCCACTAACATTCAAGGTTTTAAAACCGGAGTTTTCGGAAAAAAAAAACCATCTATCTGTAAAGCCCTAAGTAAGCAATTCATGACGAGAAAATGATCAATCAATTGCAACAATTCGGAGCTACTTGCACACCGCTTTCAAGGGCAATTTTAAATAATTACTCAGTGCACCAAAATAATAGATTTGACCATGATACTAAACCCGAGTAATGTAATGTTGTAATCTTTTAGTAACGTGCCTCGGTTGCGTCAACTGCTATATGTATATGTACATATGTGAAGAAATGTAAGTTTGCTCGCACTCGCATGATAAATCGAAATTTATACGTCGTTTTGTTCCAATTGGTAGGTATGAATAAAAGAGAACAAGCTGCAAATCCGATTACCTATGGAACTTCAGATTTTTTTTTGTTAGCTGTTGTCTGTTGTTTAGAAAAATGCATTAGCAAACTTTTAACTAAGTGAACAAATTAAGACTTAATTAATTAATTTAAGTTTTGTTTTCAGTTTTTTTTTTGTATTTTACTGTATTTGACATGATTTCTTTATATAATAAATAAAAAATTGTTGATTTTGTAATTAAAACTTTATTTTTATACACGATGACTTTTAATAGATATAGGTATACAGGATTTTGTTTACAGCCAATACGAGTATTATGATAATAATAATAAAACTTATTCATAGTTTATTTATTGACCAGGCGTAGGGCGACAATGGTTTTCGTTAATATTTAAATTCTAAATTTAAATAATAGAATAAAAAAATAATGTTAATTTCAAATAGGTAAATATCGTTTAATCGCAGTTGCTTCAATTAATTACGTAGTAAGTAAACACAATATTTATTCCTGGATACCAATTAAAAGTCACCATGTAGTTTTGTATTTGTTTAAGACATAAATATTTGTATGTTGTCATAATATAAGAAAAAACTTCAGGTAAGTAAGATTTAGGATTTTTTTATATAGGGTTTTATGTTTTTAGTTGAAGCCTAGCTTTAAAAAAAAAACAAAAACTGTACGACATGCATTGAGGTTAGATCTTAATTTTTCTTTTTTCAAATAGAAATTCACGTAATTGAACTTCGGCTTTGGAACCCATTTTAGTGTATTTATATGTATAATTTGTGTAGGTAGAGAGAAATAAAATAATGTATGCAACTGCGTGTTAAGTGGCCTTAGAGCACTCGTGTGTTCCCGTACTTAACTAATTTCGCTTCGCTCAGTTAATTTTTAAGCCCCTTATTATATTATATAGTAACTAGTTACACAAAATGCTACTATAATAGGTATTTGAATTTGAAACATATTTTTATTGATTGATTTAAAATAGAGATTTTAACAGGATTATTAAGTCCTCAGGATTGAAGTAAAAATATCTACCGAAGGTCATAGTTTACGTGTCGTAGGTATATTAACCGCACATTTACTAAAAACAATCCACATCATTACATTTACATATAGTTAGTAATGTTGGTATTAAGTGGAAATAATACTTAAGTATTTCTTTAGTTCAAGTTACCAAAACGCGCGCGTGTGAGTGAAATAAAAATTTATACTACCTGCATATCGGCCGCAAAAAATTGCTAGGTATTACGACTAGATAGGTATAATAAATTATTTACCTTCACGTAATGTCATTTCGCATACTTTTTTTGAATACCTACTTGCTTTCGCAATCGCGGTAGAACAGGATGCAATAATAAGTAAGATTAATTAACGTCAGCAGATATCAAGCGGTCAAGTGCTGGTTGTTGAAAGTGTCAGCGATGAAAAAAAAGCAAAAAAAAAAACAGCTTAAGAGTAGCGAGTGCATTGACGAATGCGCGAACACCCGCACCTGACGTTGACTAGCACGCCAATTAAATAACTGCTTTCATTGAATTTTTATTGTAACTGTGTAACATTTATTTCTATTTATTTACACCTACTCAGCTCAAAAAATCACAGTCGTCAGTAAATTACGTTGTTTTAAATTTACTTGCCATGTTCTACATTACGCACCGGTATACCTACTTGTTTATGTTATTTTTCTTTGTTTAAATCCGAGATGTTAATCCGAGAGTCGGTTATAGGCTTATCGCGTTATCAAAACTACTTATTCTGCGACAGATTTCTGATTTCTATCTTCATCAGTTAGCAACTTGCTTCTTGAGTCAAGGTATTTCGATACATTCTGCATGCTTCGCAAAGTGTGGCTACGTCACGACTTTCCTTGGCTGCCTGACGGCGTCACCGGCCGCGCGGCGAGCTGTGGCACATGTGATGCAAGGCTACTCTAACCGTAACGCGGCGTCGACGGCGCGGCTCCGCACGCTATCCGCACTGACTCATTATGAGATTCCACCGCCGTGAGAGCCACGTCAATCATCTAGCCCTCCGCCAGTGCTGTACGACTTCAGGTGCCACGGTCTCTCTCATGCTCACTTTCTCCTAGCGTGATAAGGAAAAAGATCTAACTAAATAAACAAAACAACATCGATGTTTGTAATTAGCGTTGCGCTAACATGCGGTGCGCAAAGAAAATCACGGCGCGAATATGACGCTTCTGTGGAGTTCAGTAAACAAACTATTTAGTTACCAAAGCAAGACCTAGTCGGTTTCGTAGCCTTTTCCCATGCATCAAGAACTCAGTTTAACAGTTTATCTTTCACTTCAAATACCTAATTTATCCTATTTGCTGTTGTTATAAATATGGAATAGGAAACTATGCATTGCTTATTTTATTTTTTGGAGTTTAAAAGATTTTAATCAGCATCTTGAAAAAAGCGTGATTTGGTGAATTCATACTAATATTTAGTCTGCGTATAAAAATCATGTACGATGAGTCGTGATTGGACATATTGTGTACAATTATGAATGGTAACTAAAATGCCACTATTCACTTATATGTATTATTGGTTACTTAACGCTTTTGGCGTAGCGCACAAAAATTCACAAAAGGTGCTAAGAATATAGCTTATAGCTGTTTACTAATGGAGATGACCGCAAGAGGTGCTTGACCAAGATTGAAATGTGTAGTCGAAGAAGTATTTGACAAGTAACATCTTGTAGAGGTTGCGGGCGAGGTGCGCTTGCAGCTTGAAGTGGCGCAACTACGTATGTATAACAAGATAGGTTTTCTACATGATTTTGGGCATGACTGTATTATAGGCGTAGTAATGTTTACCCAAATGTACCCGTATACCTTCACGGTAGTCTTAAGAATGCGAGGCGAGCGAGGGTTGTCACTAAGCTTGCGCTATATTTTAAAAGTAAAAGTATCATAAGTAAATCGTAATTGTAACTATGAATTTCAAATTAGGCTAAAAATAGTGGAAAAAATCGTGCATACCTGTTGAGGCTAGCGATCGATTTGGAGCGATAATAGAGCAAAATAACGCGTGGGCGCAGCGCGGGCGGCGCGCGGCGGGCGGGGCCGCGTTAACCGGATCTAGGACCGCGATAAATCACGCCGCGCGCGCCGCCGCTGGCTCCAGCCCCGACCAGCGGAGCTGCCCTGCTGACTAGAGCAACCGAGCGCAGGTACCAAACCTACAATCCTCAACTCACAAGTGCGGAAATGTCAGCTATAACCAGGTATAACCTATAGGTTACATATATACATACATACATACTTGGACATATCCTTACTTAATGTTCTACGAAAACGATCGCATTCACAAAGAAATCAAAAGAACAAGCTTCATGTTTCTATTTCATTTCAATGTCAAAACTTGATAAGGTGAAGTGACCTCATCAAATTTTAATGTTGACATTGAATTCACTGAGGAATTGATAGAATAATAACTTCAGGCTTTTAAAAATTAATGAAAAGTGTCCATAATCAGGCGTGCGGTTCAAATATGCAGCGTCTGACAGCGAAACAAAGCAAGTCGAGCACAGGTCACGAAGCTGGAAAACAAAGGTATTTAAAAATATTTGTACGAGGCTAGAAATAATGGACACCTTTTGTTTCAGATGTCTTAGACAGGCATTCTCTGTTCCTTGCCGGCCGCGACGGCGGTTCGGGTGTCGGACGCGTCGCGCAGGCGCGTCGGCGGCGGCCACTGCACTCGCTTCGATTTCACTTTTATTAGCAATTCACTTAATTGGATACCACAGTTGCGGTTTTATTCATTTTGCAGATTCATCTGAGGCGCTTTTGTACTCTGACAAAGCCTATTAAAGGTACATTTAGGTAAAGTTTATTAAAATTAGTTTCTTGAAAGCTGGCATTAACCGAGATTCTGTTGGAGGTATTCGTTGCACAGGCAGTGGTGTGATGTAAATAACGCACAGAAGAATTAAAAGAGGAAATTAAATTTTGAGTATTGCTTTTCTGTGCTTAGTATAAAGCATGACTATGATGAGTATTTTGGTCTTACGCTCAAATACTTAGCAGGTCGTAAAAAGCAAAGTGCTGTTGATTTACATTATTTTAGGATACCATGCCTGCCACTGTAGCCAGTTCGAACACTGACAAGTGATTAATTAAAAAATAGTTGCGCGAGTCGTGTTGATGCAGGAACAGCCGCGAACCGCCGCGGTACCGGGTAATTAACGCACAATGGTGGCGCGTCGACAAAGACAGTTAAGCAAGCGCAAGCAAAGTTAATTTTCGCAAACTTCAATTTGAGCAACAACCACATGTTAATAGCATGCAGATAATTTAACGAGTAAATTATGGTATGATTTTGTCGAAATTCTCGAAAACAAAAACGTACAGGTAATTACTTAACGATCGATGTATGGATATTTGTATGATATTCATGAGTATTTTACGCAATTCCAGTTAGCCTGCATTCGATTAATTAATTGGAACATACATATTATCAAATATACCTGAGTATAATTAACGCAACACTAGGTATCCCTAATTGTTTCTACATTTTAAGTTTTTAAAAGGCAGGTAGTTATTACTATTACGAGTATACCTGCTTCATGAGATTTTCATAAACGAATACAGTATAACCGAGAACAAAAGTAGTTGACGTCATTTATTAATGTTTCGTGTAATTAATAATCTTGGATTGAGGAAAGGTTTTCTTATTCAGAATTAAAAGACCTGCAGTACAAATAAAGTAAATAAACCCTAAATCTAGGTACTTGTCGAAGAGCTTACATCACGAGTGTGTCGAATTTTCCCAAAGAAAGGAAGGAAAAAAAAAATCCAATTCGATGTCTTCGGTCGGTAGCTAGATAGATAGCAGTTTCATTCATTAGCCATGTTATCCAGTAGGTATACATATACTGAATTTATACATGAAGTGCATAAAGTGCACAAGTTGCACCTTAAATTGTGTTTTGACTCCGTGGCTGAAAGACCGATCAAATTCTGATAGATATTGTTGGAAAGAAAAGTTAACGATATTACAAAATAAACGCCAGAATACTCGACGCTGTACTAGTATGTATATCTCAGTACTTATTCCAAGTTGAAAAGGCTTAAACACGTATATAAAAAAAAAACAGTTCGCATCTATCCGATACTGCTTTAACATAGTACCTACCCATACCAGTGTAGCGGCAGAGTTGGACGTTTACCTTACGGCTAGTTGTCAGCAACTTTTTGTACTTATACGGTGGAAATTTCTACTATCCTTGTGTGAATGGTGTAATTTCAATTTAGTAATACCGACACAAACCCATTCCGGATCCGGTCGTCACCCCGATTTAGCTTTATATTTACAAAACTAAAGTATTTCTACGCTCCACCTAGAAACAAAGTTAATTTCTTTATTCTGTAAGAATGTACCGGATTTCAGTAGGGAGAAACGTTTGCTGCAAAGTTCAGTTTAGCTAAATGATTTCGCTTTATCTATATGTATACTTAACAAAAAATGCAGAACACAAATAAAACTCATAATGATAATGATAACTAATGAGAAAGATATTGCAAATGTAGAGCTACGCGTATATAAGGGTATTTATAGATACACCTACCTTACGCTGAATCAGTTTGACTGTTGCCTATGTATAAAATTGCTCTGTAATAGCTATTTCTAGGTTTTTAACAACACGATATTAATTTAAAAACCGAATACTCGGTTGATTTGTCACATACACCATACACACTTAAACAACTAGCTAGGAAGTAATTATTTGTTTAATTTCCGCGTCGAGTGTCACCAGAAGGTCGTTTGAAATGTCATTATGCAGTTTGAATTTGATACTCTCAGCTAGGTTTACCGTACACTTGCTATTAGTTAAAAGAAATTAGTTCTGATTTATTCAAGAAAACCGTGAATAACTATTAAGTTATGTGCATGCTTGCATGTTTGTCTTTGTTTATAGTTCATATTATAACTCAATGAGTCAAGAAATAATTTCACACATTAGAGAAGAGGAAAACGCAAGTAAGCTATGTTTGAAGATAAATTTATGGATACTGTTAATATGTCGTTATCATACGAAGTTGCTACCGGCATACGACTGCGTGCAAGTTCATATTGTCAACAAGTATTGGGATGACTTTCACTGGCACTCTATCATCGAATATTTCAACAAACAACAAACCAGTTCCTAATTCTAACTTGTTAATTTTTTGCCACGGCTCTGCTCTGAGCCAGCGCGGGTCGATAACATAATTGTTGCACATTAATTTTCTTATCGCAAGAGTAAAGTAAATGAGTTATAGCCTTTTATTTTGATCTAAGTTTAACTTGCCAGATAATTAATCAATGTTAAGAAACTACAAACATGTTTGTTTTACATAAGCGTTTACGTAATTTTGACGGTTTTAAAAGTTTTTGATGAAAAGCCTTACGTAGTTAATTTATTGGGTAGTATACCTTACTCTTTAAATGCCCATTTACTTTATTTAACACAAGGTAAGGTTTTCGTATTATAATTCGTTGGAGTCGATTTCATTGTTAGTCCAGGTTGGGAAACCAGATGAAGATTTCAGGTAGGTAAGTTTCCCGGTCGATGCCTCAGAAAATTGCTCAATATTTACTTATCTATATATATAAAAGAAAGTTGTGTTAGTTACACCATTTATAACTCAAGAACGGCTGTACCGATATGGCTGAAAATTGGTATGTAGATAGCTTAGAGCCAGGAAAAGGACATAGGATATTTTTATCCCGTTCGACATCTATATACAGGATGGCCCATTTTAGGTACAGGGACGTTCTCACGTTCTAATGCCTGAAATGATGATGATGATGAGTCTAACTAAAACTCGAGAACGGCTGGAACGGCCGAACGGCTGATGGTTTTGGCTGATTTTGGTTTGGAAATGTTTATTGTAGTTCAGGGAAGGTTTAAGTTTAGGTGAGAAAATTTGGAAATCGTGTGAAATAAAAAATCTTTCAAAGGCGGGACGAAGTTCGCCGGGCCAGCTAGTTTAGCATATTATGTACTTATTCCGTTTAGCAGACTAGTGTTCACCTTTTTCCAATCAATTAATTAAAAGATTCGCTGTACATACATAACTTGAAGTCGATGTGTGAGTACACATATACCAGTCCATGTCCATGGTATTTAACGTGGCAAAACTAAACAGTGGGAGTAAGTTCGCACGTCACTTTTCCAAGGAAAAACCGATTCGCAAACTTACCCCCATTACTTTAAATTTTGTCAAGTTAGATTCCGGGCATACTGCATCTTAGGTGCCAGTTGTCAATGTAAAGCAGGAAATACATAGAGTATTCACCTCCACGTTACTCATAGAAGACAAACAAAAGTAAGTAGGTGCAAAATTCAAAACGGCCTGACCTCGTTTTCGTGACCGACGGCAGCCTAATTCAACAGTTGACCCACATGTTACGGAGAAAAAAATGACCCGATTTGGATATTGATTGTTATTCAATTACATTTTAAGATCTAAAACACTACTGTATTAAAAACACATTGCTGTCATACCTTATAAATGTTTTCACGAATATTACGTTGTCCATTTTTGAAAGAAAGAATTTGAAATATCATTAAAAATTTAATGATGTTTGTTTGGTCTTTTGAATTTGTTTAACATTATTATGTGTAAGAAATATATCCTATTTTTCACTGTTTGTGTAAGAACGGGAGGAACAAGGATTTTATCGATTCAACCACACTTTTTATTAGTCTAATATTTCTCAAATTAGTTTCTTTAATTAAGTGAATGAATAATCCTACTGATTTAATTTAATAAACTTGTAATTAGGCCAGTATTTTAGGACAGCATTAAAAAATACTTAAAATATCCTAAAAAAAACTGAATGCGCTTATATGAAGGACTTTTTACAAAAAAAAGCAAATCCCTCCCAAGAAGTTCAGTTTAAATTAGGTAACAAAAAAAAAGGTTTCGCCACTTTAAGTAAGCATACAATAATTAAATAGGACCGCCTGATTCACTACCCTGGCTGTTTTCTATTTTCTTATACCTGTCATTGTACTGTTCTGTGATGTTCAATACAAAGCTTTTATATCGTAGATACTTCATATACACCCTTTTGTAAAATCTATCTATCAGCAATTTACCTATATGATGTGAAATTACTTAGTATGAAATAAAGTCGTGCCGAATACATGTTAATTTGTTGCGGAATCAGAGAGCAATAACCGACTCCGCTGCTAGCGGTACCCAGCGGTTTCTTCTCTAATACTCGACAAAAACAACCGTCCGGCGGGCACGGCGCGTGTGTTTGTGTATTCGTGTTTCCCAGTGTATGTGTATATTTCGACATATTAAACTTAATGTACAGATTAGTCACGCCTTGGCCTTCGAAGAAACGAACCCAAATTTTTGATATGCGTACAAATACACACTGATAATAGATTTTGATTTGTTTTATAAGCGATGGGTTTTCAACGTTCAGTGACCCTTGCTGTCACTGCTGCAAAGACGTATTGTACCTGAAGTATGACTTCAATCTCGACGGCATAAAGCAGTAGCAAACGTACAACGTGCAGTCGGCGACAGATTCTTTTATCTGGGTATGCATTTCTATGAAACAATACTTAAAATTGCCGACACGACTCTAAGCGACAGGATGTCGAACAGCAGACATCCACTGGACCGGCCGCAAATGTGTACCTAAGTTCCTATGTGGCTGATAGTGAGCGTTGGCAGATATTTATAGGTAGGTAGGTTGTGTAATTATTTAAAAAGTCACATTGAATGGCAATTTCAAACATGATACATAAAGCTTACTCTTAAATTTTGTGGCAAAGGAATATACCTACCGCTTAACAACTAAGATTTTGTGCTCTGTGTATAACGTCTGCAGTTGTCGTCTGTGGTCGGGTTTGAAAACTTGACTGCAGCAAGACGCAACGACGTGTCAACGCTGTTACTGCTGCTGCATGTGGTCGAAATTGAAATCATAGGTACATATAGTCTACTTATTGTATTGTAAGTATAGTTACAAATATTTTAGAAATCTTGGAAACGTAGTATTCGGGCCCTTCTGTTGCGCCTGGCATGAAGAATTGTAGGTGCAGTAAAACTGAATTGACTTGAACCCGAAACAGATTTCAAAGGTCAATTAAGATAAGATTAGTTAGATAATAGCCAAGGTTGGAGTCACAAGGACAAACACTTTCTACGGCGGAGGGCGGCTTGGTCGACCGCGCACGGCGCACGCGCCTTCCGCGTAGCGTTTGCCTGTCCGCGGGGGTCAAGGCTTAAAACAGTCGTTCCAGAATCGTCACTTCTTTAAGCTATAATATGTTTCTCAAATTTACTGAAGAGTCGTAAAATACACACACAGATTAAATCAAAATCAAATAAATACATACATACTTACATACAATCACGCCTGTGTTCCCAAATGGGGTAAACAGAGCACACAAAACGTGACATAAACAAAACCATGATTATGACTATATCACGCTATGCAGCCACTTCTAGCATTGTTTTAGGTTTGCGAAGATGGAAGAGGTAGAATAGTGACAGGTTGCTAGCTTGTCGCCTAAAGCATACCTAAACCTATTTCCTTAGTCGCCTCTTACGACATCCACGGAAGAAATGGAGAGGTGTTATTCTACCCCGACACCACACGGAACAAATACTACAAAGCTAACGGAAAGCATGGAATAAATACTACAAAAGCAAATACTTGTAATAAAACTAGACGCTATGTTCTTTAACACTAGTCCTTATTTTTAAATCCTACTAGAGATATAAAGTGTCATAACGTACATGAAATATCTGTATTTTTTTAGCATTAGCCGTACCTACCGGCACAATATTTGATCTATTCTACGCACGTACAAAATTTGATTAGGTACCTACATAGTTATTATGAGGCACACTCATACTGAGAGGAAGCCTGTGCCCTGCAGTGGGACGTATATAGGCTGATGATGATGATGATGAGGCACTACGTACAATCGAACCAACTGATTCCTGACGAACGTTGTTACAATAAACGTAATAAAGATTTCCTTTGTCAAGCAATGCATGTCACTATGACGTTCACTGTGAATAGGTTCTATTGTGGGTCAGGAATCAATTGGTTTGATGATAATCATAGCATAAGTAATAAAAAGTAGATGCATTTAAAGGTTACGTGTATACCTGGTTACCCTGTTGAAATTGCTAAATGTGGCACTGGATTTTTGAATTCATGTGCTCTGCCTACCCCTCTTGGGAATACAGGCGTGAGAATATGTATGTATGTATGTATGTATGTGTATACCTAGGTACATGTACATGGTACATGCATAACAGGTAGGTATCTTCCGATTTTTTTCTTACGTAATTTGAATTTTTACTAACTACATGCTGTAGGTACTTAGGTACCTAATAAAAATGTATGTATGACTAAAAAAAATCTTAACTTATTATCTTAGTTTTCATAAGGAATCTCATATTACATAAAGAATTGCGCGTAGCATGCAAATGTCCTAAAATGTATTAAGTAGTTGTTTACAAAGATAGGTACCATCGCGCACAGGGATTGTTGAGCCACTTACCTATGTTTGTAACTTGGTCGTGTTATACTAATCCAATAACTGACATCTAGTCGGTCACATCGGTCATTGATTACACGTCTAAATTGCGAACAGTGGCAAGTGGCTCAACAATCCCGGTTCGTGACTGTACCTAAGAAAGCAGAAGTGTCTGATAGACTGAGGAAAATCATTTCTGTCCACTCTGAACAATGTAATACATTGATGACCAGTGCCTCGGCTGTACGGATTTTTTGTGTTGTTGAGGCCCTGTGCAGACTACAGACTATCCGCGACGGACTTTTTAGTCTGTGAAAATAAAGTCTATCGAATTATATGTGTCGGCGGCCAATCGTAGAATCCGGCAGATCACGAAATTCCTAGGCATATCATGAAACGCCGCCATTTCATGATTTGGCTGAACGACATCCGCCATATCGTTCAAAGCTCACCGTTTAACGATTTGCCTAGTAACGTTTAGGCAGATCATGAAATTCCTAGGCAAATCACGATTTGGCTAAGTAACACCCGGCAGGGACGTTTAGACAGATCATGATATTCCCAGGCATTTTATGAAACGCCGCCATATCGTTCAATATGCAGCGCCGCCAGCGGCCAAGAAACAAACTATTTTACGATGTGCCCGCTATAAAGCTAGGAATATCGATGAATGCGTTTCGTTAATCGATCTGCCGTATTGTGTATCAGGCACATCGTGATATGCCTGGTCAACTTTTCGGCATATCATGAAATGGCGGCGTTTCGTGATACGCCTAGGCATTTCGTGATCTGCCGGATTCTACGATCGGCTGCCGACATATGCAGTAACACACACGACGCGAGTAAGCGAGTCAGCGAGAAAGTCCGGCGCACAATGCATACAATCTGTCCCACAAAAAGTCTGTCATCTGCGCTACCCCTAATTCTAACTAGGTGCCACAGTGCTGAGAAGACTGGAACATTGCTAAAATTGATGACGATTAGTTCGATGCAAAGGTATGTAATACCCAGGTAAATAAGTACCCACAATGCTCGGGGTTCGGCTGCGAGCGTGTGGAACGGTGCTCGCGAGTTACGTAACGCGGCAGATCACGGCTTGGCTCCGAAAGGCTCAGACTCGCAGCCTCGCGGGCTCCTTGCACTGCACTTATACCACCTTTATACGATACTGATTGCGAACTTGAGCGAACAATGAGTGAAACGCCCTCCGCCGCGCCCCCCGCCGACCACTATAATACCATCTCTATTGCATACTATTGGCGCGTGCAAATGCTATTGTGCCTATCCTTTGTCCAATTAAATCCTAAATATTAAAGATAAAGGATTCTCATAAACACGCCAACTTCAGTTATTCTGCACTCATGTTAATAATATGTATGACTTGTTTTCAGTTTCATTTCAATCATAGAAACGTACAAGTAAAATTTTGTAGTCACAGTCGCCAGCACATATATCTGACCAATACACATAAATACATATTCTCACGCCCATACTCCCATGAGGGGTAGGAAGAGCACATGAATTCCAAAATCCAGTACCACGTTTAGCAAATTCAGGGTAACCAGATAGTTAAACGTAATATTGCGGTGACAGGTTGCTAGCCTATTGCCCACAATACACTAACCCTTTCCCAGAGTCGACTCTTACGACACCCACGGGAAGAAAGGGGGAGGTGCTATTCTAACCCAGCACCAACACGGGAGGCAATATGTCGTGTCAGATATTTTTGCACGCTCTGCCACTGCATGCAGGCATGGGCGTAGCCAGGGGGGGTTTTGGGGGTTCAAACCCCCCCCCC
>BHDV01061339.1:124902-140515 GCA_005406045.1 Adoxophyes honmai | reverse complement strand
CCCCTAGACTATACTGTTTCTAATCCATCAATTGGCTGTTCAGTTCTTAAGAGTATAAAAAATGACTTAAATTACACTTGGACATGGTTATAAATCTAGGCCTTAGCCACATATTGAGTTTCACCCTGGTTTAAAGTTAAAAATTATTTGCGATCTTATTCTTTTAAGCTTGATCAGAGCGAATAGAGTGATACATTTAGTTTATGTCGAGAATAAAAATTTAGTTGCGAAGTACTATAGGTGTAACGATGGAAAAAAATGGAGCTAAGCCATTTGGTTACCCTGAATTAGCTAAACGTGGCACTGGTTTTTTTTTTTATTCACGTGCTCTGCCTACCCCTCATGGGAATACAGGCGTGAGGATATGTATGTATGTAAGAAATGGAATAATAAACTGCGCGAGCATTTTCTTCATACCGTTGAGTGATATCGTTATAAGTAGCAGCTTATAATACTGTGATTATGTTCATCTTTCACGGCCTTTTCCTATCAATAAGTATTTTGCTGTTGAGCTAAAAGTAAGTACATACTTATTTTCAAATAAAAGCAAAATTAGCCACGCGGGCCACGTGAGAGCACACGGTCGAAGGTGAAGCAGCTGACGTAGCCTGATTATGCCAGGCCAGGAGGTTGACAGGCCGACAGACAGTAAAAGTTTCTTTGTTCAAGCGTGTAATTTAAAACTTACCTTTTCTTGCAGGTCCGAACAAGGTCCGAAACTTGGACTTGGTCACGTGACAAGTGACAACATACATACCGTCACTTCTCTTTAATAGTTTTTGTCAGTCTACCCGCACAATTGATCATATTGTATTGGAAATAGTGTCTGCTCAGCATGGGGTATTTATTGGGAGTGTAATTATTATGTGGCTAGATGTTTTGGTGATACTTGTAAACCTTGCTTATAGGTATTTTCGAGAATGAGTCAAATATTTCAGAGGGTCTAGTGTGTTCAAAAGGATCATGGATTCGATAAAGATTTTGTTTGCGAATTATAGAAAAATTGTATGGAAACTGAGACAGCGCCGCCAGCGGAACCTTTGCACAACTTCCGTCACTTCTCCGTACTATTCCGCGTTAATTCGCGAACTAAATCGTTATCGAATCCATGATCGTTTGCATCACATTAAGCACTCAGAACGTAGAGTGTATTCAAAACGATCATGAATTCGTTATAGACTCCATAATCGTTTTAAACACACTAGACGTACAGGAATTACAGATGCTAAAGACTAGAAATTCGGAATATATACCTACCTAGTTTCCGAATAAAAATAAAGAAAATACTATGTTTACTTTTATTAATGACCTCGGTTTGTGCTTTTAAACATAAGTAGGTATGTATATATTTTTTAATTTTTATGTTACGTAATACAAAAAATAAATGTAACATCTTATATCCGAAGTTTGTGGAGTGAGAAACTGAAGAAAGTTTACATGAAATAATTCATTTAAATTTAAGCCAAGTATATGAAGTAGGGTTTGCTTTTAGGGTTACAAATTCAATGAGTAAAAATGTATTACTAAGACTTCGCTGTCTTTCCGTTTGTTTGCTCCTTTTAAATGGGCCCTGTTTAAATAGGGCTCCCGTATTAACACAATTGTTTGCCTTGTTTTGCTACTTTATACAATCTGTCAAATTTCAGAACTCCAAAATTAAACTTAATGCAGTAGTAGTTAAAGTGTTAAGTACCTATTTTGCTAGCTGTACCCATGGTAAAGTAAAGCCAGTCAAGCGCGCAATGAACTTGTACATGAAAGGTTTCGTACAAAACACGTTTTTTGTCTGACTCCTCCTTTGATTTTTTGATTTGTTCTTTGAACCCCGTTATGGATACAGAACCCTAAAAAGTATTAAGGATCCAGTGATAATTTTTTTAGGGTTCTGTAGTCCATAATTTTGTATGGGAGCCCGCCTTAAATACTAATTTTATTTATTTTAATTATTTATTTTTAAAGTAGATATTTAATTAAATATTTTGAGAGCATTTCAAGTATTTAGCTGTTACAGTTATTTAAATAGACCCAAAACAGCAAAAAAAAAACAAGTGTTTTCTATGGGAACCCCCCTTAATTATTATTATTATTATTTTGATTTTAGTATTTCTTGTTATAGCGGCAACAGAAATACATCATCTGTGAAAATTTCAACTCTCTAGCTCTCACGGTTCGTGAGATACAGCATGGTGACAGACGGACAGACGGACGGACAGACAGACAGACAGACAGCGAAGTCTCAGTACCTAATAGAGTCCCGTTTTTACCCTTTGGGTACGGAACCCTAAAAATTGTAGATACATAAATTAAGGGTTATATAATAAAAACAAAATCAGGATCGCTTCATTAAAATTTGTGTAACGAAAATTACTTATACAAAATGAATGAATGAAATGAATCAATTAACTTTTGTTTTTATTAAAGCCCTTAACTACCTATGTACAATTTTTTTGAAAACAACTCACAACTATTTCGTGTTTCGTGTTATTTGTCGTTAAGTAAAAAAATGGGCTATCAAACCATATTCCGACGAGCGAAGTTGTGTATAAAGCATGATGGGTGATACTTTGAGCCGATTCTGTAAATTTGTTGTTTGTTATGAAAAAATACGTGTTATAGGACAATCGGCGAGACATGATCCCTGACATGAGCCATGACAGTTCACGTTAGTGATGGGGCGTGTCGATGGAACTTAACTTTATTAAAGACGAAGGAGTTTTGTTATGTTATCGTTGAAGTGATTTAATTTTTTTGGCATAAATTAAAAACTAAAAAAACCTAAATTTTCCAAAAATAGAAATGGACCCATTTCATTTCCTTATCGTATAATTTTACCCAGTAAACAAACTTTCGTTTTGTGAATCAGGTCATTTATGTAAGGCCCGTACCGTACCGAAAAGTTTTTTTACAAAATCCTTATTATTACCAGCAAAAATTTGGCCGGTAACTGTTTTAAATTTTTGTTAAAATCCCTCTATTTATGATATCTTTGTGCATCTATTGGCATAGTCAAATCAGTTTGAGTACGGTTATTATTAAAAATGCTGGGCGATAAAATAATGAGGAGATAAACATAGTCTTTTCGGCATTTCGCATTGCAGACAACTTAAATGATTATAAATCGAAGACGGAAAGTGTACTACTTTAGTGTATTTGGTGTACATTCTTTTCAACTTATCGACATTTTTATCGACATTTTTTTATCGATATTTTTCCACATTAGTCGATGTCTTCCAAACGAAGTAACTTTTGCAAGACGTAAACGTAAATTCTGGTTGAGATAATTCCTTGTAAATGTTAAGAATTGTTATAATTCCATCGAAATATCATTGTAATGAAATAAATCTACCTAAAATAAATAAACGTAATTTTTAAACGCCTACGGTTCGATTTCAATGTAACGGTGACGCCGCTACAAGGTTGTATCGTGATTATTATTGTCAGTGTCCCAGGGATCATTACTCGTCGATTGTTCTTATAGTTAAGGTTTAAATTGTTACCGTAAAGTATCTAGGTATATGTCATATACCTAGGTATATGACATATGTCTATCTATTTTTTTTAACTTGATAATATCGATCAGAGCGGCTTCTGTACATTTTGATATTCCGCGGATATGAGGTAAAAATGTACATTCTGCGTTATTTAATCTTTAATTACATGGTAATATAATAATAGGGTTGGTGGTTTATTTTTTTTATTTTGGCGATAAGTCAAACTGCGATACTATGGTTCCCAAATATTATAAATCAACTCTTTAAAATGGGCCATTTAACCCCTTAAAATGGGCTTTACCCGCATTTTTGTAACACTCTGTATATAAAAATAAATGTATGTATTATGTAGATATCTTAATTCATTTTAGCAACGCAGCGCTGCGAAACCAGCGCACGCCGAAAATTTAAGATATTTATATCGTGTCAATGAGCGCCATCTACAAGAAGTGTAAGACAACTAGGACTCATATTCTATCATTCTAAAGTGTCTGCGTCATTATAGCATCATCCGTAAACATTAACTCCTTACAAAATTAAATAAAAGCAACTAGGCTCTGCTGCTGATTGTAAAAAATACATACAAAGTCTTTTTACGTTTAAACTGGAGATAAACGCAATCTTGTGAGTGACCCAAAACGCAAAATTTACAGGAAAAGATTGTTTTATAGTGCGATCTAATCTGGCAAATGCTTTACAAAAACCATTCGTCTCGTCACTATACACGATACCACAAAAATATAATTATTTAAGGCTGTTAGGCTGTTACAACAATTTTTGGATTTCTTTAGTGAACAGGGAACGTCATACTCAATTCCGACGTTTTGAAAAATGTCTGAATATTAAGTCTTTAAGGCGTTGGCTCTATTAACAAAATGGTTATTTACACTGTACTATGATTCCACTTATACACAAAAGAAGACCGAATATAATGCTAACAATACTAACCACCGTTAATGAATTATTGTATTTAATAAATCACGTAATGTACTGGTAACAGAGTCACTATAAATTTGACGAAACAGTTTAGCTCTGTTTGGACAGCAGCCAGACTCTTTACTCTTTTCTTCTCTCTGTCTGTCATCCTTCCCACTCCCCACTCTACTCTACTCATAGATCTGGCATCCCCACCGGGTGTGTGCGACGTTCGAACTTGTGTATTTGTAATTTACTTAATATTAATAGTAAACAATGCGTTTAATATTTTACTCAATAGTATAACAATAAAATATATTAGCTTTTTGCAAATGTCATATATAAAGAGTTTTATACAGTTTTTACATTGATGTGAGTTCTCGTGCTTTGTCTTCGTGTGTGACAATATACTCCAAAATGGCGCATCAACTGGCACCACCGTCTGTAAATTGTTCATTAGACGACATTGACCTCAGCGCTTTAAAGGTAATCTTTTGAATCAAACTATTTAATGCATTTTTTTTGATTAATTTCTATATCAGTTACTTGTTCGTTTCATCTGTGCTGTGTACTCAATCAATTATTAAAAGGGCAATGATCTCACTGGGCGTGAATCATAGTGAAGGTTCAATAATAAGGCTTTATCGTGCAATAAACAGTATTATGCGTCATTTCAGGATCCAGCTGGTATTTTTGAACTCATTGAGGTGGTCGGCAATGGCACTTACGGACAGGTGTACAAGGTACGTCTAGATTTGCCTACTTAATTCTGTGCTTAGGTAGGTACTATCGTACCACGAACTTTATCAGTAGGTAGGGAGTGAATCAAATTATTAATTCACTATAGGTTGTTTAATTTAAAGTTGGACAACTTTCATCATTCATTTCTCTCATCTTATTATTCTTATTGGAAACCAGATGTAGAAAAAACATCCATGATACTAACAATATTCTCCACTTGCTAGGCAGAATAAAATCAAAAGTTTAGTTTAGTTGCATTGTTTAGTTTTCTGACTGATTACAAGAACTTTTTCAATGTATAGTTTAACTATTTATAGACTAGTATGATCAGCAAGTTGCTTAACTTTACAATTTCCTTAATTTTAAACTTAAAACAAATATCTAAATTTAGACTGAAAAGCTACATTTCAGATTGAATAAATTCTTGAAAATGTACACTGTATAGTTACATGTGTTGATGTTTATACCAAGTAAAATTATAAGTTTACCCTCTTAGTTTATTTTTAAAAATATGGGTGTTGTTTTACTTTTACTAAAATTCAGTAGATTACTGAATAGTGGAATGCACTTAGTTATACCTTATTGGTTTAGGTAGTTAAAACAATATAAACAATAACTTTTTACAACTTTAACAACTTTTTGTTGAAATACACAGTCTAAAAATAAAAATTGTTACACTATACAATTCAATTATGAAAGTAAATGATATTTCATACCTAAATTGTAAAATGTAAAGATTTCGATTTATAAAGTGTATGTTTAAATAAAAATACATGTCAAGATTGTTTACATTGTTTTAACTACCTAAACCGATAAGGTATAGGCATAATTTAACATAATATTATGGACAGATTTACAACTATTTTATGTACAAAACAAACAATGACTACTGGGATAGTTTTTTTTTTTATAAATCAGTTTTAAATATGGAGTCCTGTGAATTTGGATTCATAACTAAACTCTTAAACATGAGTTCTCACAGATGAGGGTCACTATTATTTTATTGTGAGAAACATTTGTAGACATCAATCCAATATAATCATTTACATTGAAATAACTTACATCTTATAGCTTCCTGATCCTACATATAGCAGCGAGGCCCTGTACAGATTTGCAAGGATCCATTGCTTTCGCCACTTTAGGTGAAGGTCTGCAATCAACTTTTTTGGTCTGTCTACCACAAAGGATGAGATTAAACTTCATATGTATTTGGGCCAAAGTTCATCCCTGATGATAGAATTTATATCTTGATACTACTCTGTTTGTGGACTACTTGAAAAGTGGCATTACAATGGTTTAAGTTTTTCTGTCTACATTTTTAACAATGTTTCTACTCTTATGAGTCTATGATTAATCTGGTGGTAGAAGAGTTAAAGAATTTGATACTATATGATTTTGCACAAAACCTTTTCTTACAGAGTTTGATGATTGAATTTAATAATTTATTTTATTACTTTGAGTTTTATGTTATGTCTATACCACTCATTCATCAGTGAATTTGTGATTCTGTATGCATCTTATTTGATATTTCCATAGATAACTTCCTAAGTCTAAGTGTATAAAATCGCTTTAGTGCAATAAGAATTCCAAATTTAAAACATTGTACTTTAAAATTCATTCTCTAAGAGTATTTTTTCTCTCTGTAAAATTATTTCTATATAAAGTTAAGCTTTTGCCCACGGCTTTGCTCGTGTTAAGAAGTTATTATTAATTAAGCTGATTTTTTACACCCTTGGTTACATTATTGATGATTACCAAGGATCTCTTTTTTTTTTCAAAATGAAACATAGCCTATGTCAATTCGGAAGAATGTAGCATTCTAATAGTGTTTTTTTTTAATCGGCCCAATACTTTTTGAGCCTATTCACTACAAATATACAAAAATACAAACAAACAAATCTTTCCTCTTTAAAATATTAGTGTAGATGTGAAACATACACACAACTGTTGGTTTGTTAGTTTTTAGGGCTTAGGAGGATATGAATTTGAGGTAAGTGAAAAATATATGTAATATACAAAAGCTGATTAAAACAATTATACAAAAATATCTTAAAAAGTAAAGCATCAATTGTTGCTTAGGTATGTATAAGAGAAAATAAGGTAAAAAACAAAACAAGGTGAAAAAACAGTTCTTTTTTATGTCATCACCAGTGATCGGATCTAGGATGCAATTTCTCGGGGTTTAAGTGGATTATATTAAGATGGATATGACTTACAACCCCGCGACTTTTTTGTTATTTTATTATCATAACAAAAAGTAAACAATTGCACATGATTTAACTCTTTTATTCAATGAAATGGCCACTTGAAATGAGCAGTATATAATGTCTTGACTGATGTTGTGATTGAAATCAAGCTCTACTTACCACATTCTCAACATTATCGATAAATAATAATAATTTCAATACAAATACCCATTTATTATACAATTCTAATGTTCTTTAAGTATATTAAATGACGTAATCCATTATCTAAAATCCCGTGAAATCCCGAGGCACATCAACAATAAGCACAATGTTTAAAGTCGTTCACCCCAAATTGCATCCTCGATCCGATCACTGATCATCACCAGTAAAATTTTAATAAAAAATTGTAACATGTTGTGTAACATTAGATAGAATAGGGGTTGCATACTAAAATGGTTGACAAGTTAACTTGAAACATGTTAAGAGGATAGGAGTCGCGCCACTTCTCCATACAAACGTAGTCTCCTGTTTTCTCCGTGAATAATGACATTTAGAGCAAAAAAATTTTTTTTTCATACATTTGTATCCGTTGTGGCTATGCCCTATGATTTGCTTTTATTGATATTCAAAAAAAAATATTTTTTATTTTTTTCTTATTTAGAATATCGAAAAAGCAAATCATAGGGGCATTAGGGCATAGCTACAACAAATACAAATATAATGAAAAAAAAATTTTTGCTCTTATGTCATTTTTCATGGAGAAAACAGGGGACTATGTTTGTATGGATAAGTGGTGTGACTCACAAAAACCATTAAGAGGATAGCCTCTTAATGGTTTTTGTGTGAGAAGGTAGTGTTCTTTTTCTCAATCGTCTATTATTCAACTAATCGGATTTTATCACACAGCCATAAATTTATAAAATCATTGAATGATCTACTTTTAAGTGCAAATAAAATAAAATGTTAATGCAATACCAATTTACGGAAACACATTCTGAATTATATTATAGTTAGTAATTAATATGTTGCCTGCCAAGCGAATCAATTTAACTGTTTGTATAAATACATATTACACTCATGAGCAATGTAAATGGGTCAGATTGCATATTACTTTCTAAGAAAACCAACTTGTTTTCATTGTTCATGAGCTCATGAGTGTATTATGTATCATAATGTACCAGTGGCAGGAAACTGTCCAAACTGTCTTATTATTGATTGTATACACATTAATTGATTGAAATAGGCATTTTCTTATATTGCTGTGCCAGAGAGACAACACTAAAGGGGAACTTGTTGGATCTTTTAAAACATAGGTGAATTCACTTTGACACAAGTGGATTAGTTTTCTGCAACATGACATTCAATGTCTCTTCATCACAATATGCCATTATTTTGTTGGATCTTAATGCATCATACATTTTCTTCTTAATAGTACTCAATAATTTAAAACCTCTCCACTGAAAACTCCATTCACTGCTATTACTGAACCGCGATTAGAAAGGGATACGAGAGTACCGTTAGCACAACTGTACTTAATAAATGATTAAATATAATCATAAACCAATCTTTCATATCTTCATAAATGCAAACCCTTATAGATAATAGAATTAATAGCTGAATATGATTTGCATATTTAAACTCTATTCTCGGTAAATACTGTCATTTGTTTTGAAATTTTCAAAAATTTCTGTTTTCATTTGTGACAGTTTTGACAATACATCAATGACAACACTTACCAATTGTACATACATTATAAAATCGTATTTTAAAATATTTAAAAGACTTTAATAATCGCCACAGGTTTAAGAAAGTAATTATATTCGATCTGAGCAATTATCTCTTAATGCTATCGGAAATCAATAAAAAAACGCTGTATAATTTGCATTTTTTTCATGCTTAAGAACTTCATAGTACCAAAATAACAATCTGGGGGCACGGCCGTGCCCCCACCAAGTCGAGCAAAAAAGCGTTACAGCCGTACCATCCTTTTCTCGAAGCAATTCAGACCATTTTCGACCCCCTGTAACTTCGTTGTGGATAAAACTAGAAGACTTAAATTTTCAGTAACCATGCAGGCATTGTAAAGGCACGTATATTTCAAATTTCATTTAATTTGAACCAGTATTTTAAGAATTATAACGGGTCAAATTTCTTAATTTTGTCACTCACTGACTCAACGATCATCAAAAGTATAAGGCACTTCTAGCAGACCTAGAAGCTTCAAATTTGGAATATAAGTAGTGTTTGGTGTATGAATCAAGGAAAAACTAAAAAAACCGGCCAAGTGAGAGCCGGACTCGCGCACTAAGGATTCCGTACCAAAAACTGCAAAAAATCAGAATTTTTGTATGGGAAAAAAGTAGCAATGTCTGCAAAATACAAAAAGAAATGAGATCCCATCAAAAACAATACTTGTCAAAAAAAACCAAGTCTCGCAACTCAGTTGTTCTGCGGTAAAAAGTTGTGAGATCCATGTAATACCAAGTCGATATAACATGGTATAAATAAATATATCGAGACTTGGCCATCGCCTGAAAACACATGTAAAATCAATTATTTGGTGCGATGGCCAAGTCTCGATAAATTTATTTATACCATGTTATACCGACTTGGTATTACATGGATCTCACAACTTTTTACCGCAGAACAACTGAGTTGCGAGACTTGGTTTTTTTTGACAAATATTGTTTTTGATGGGATTTAATTTATCTGCATACTCTACCACTGACAATGTCATAATTAGCATTAGTTCAAAAATGACTTATGAGCTCAATCCCTTTCTAATCGCGGTTTGATAATATCAGTCTCTGAATCTGCTAGTAAGGACAGGGATACATGGTCTCTTTAGTTTGTACTGAATTACACTTCCTTTCATTATTTTCATTTTGATAATATAAGTTTATGGAAACAATACAGTAATATTACTAAGACATTATTATAGATATAGAGACAATGAAATAAAACCCGATAAATTATTTATTCCATAACTAAAGATTTCATATTAATGCAGGCTATTACCATAGATAGAGGAAACTACTAGTTAGGTACTTTTTAGTACTGCAACTCTTATTAGTTATTACAATTGTCAATAATCATTACTATAGTATTTACAATGTTACTAATTACATTCATATCATAGACAAACACACTCTCCAAATCAAATCTCCTTTGTTTTCTACCAAACAGTTGTAATTGAATAAGAGTTGTAGGTAAAAGCAATACTCTTGAAGAACTAGCTACAGTTAAGTGTAAAAATAAAAATGTAATTGTACCTAAGTATCTTTTCAGAAATGTCTTATGCTACCTTATGTCAATACAATAAGAGCTTGGGTCTTATTTATGAGAAATCAAATTCAAATGTATGTACTAATTTTGCACTTGACTGTCTCCAATTACTTTCATCAATTGATTCTAAATACGATTACTGATGACCGTCTAAAGTCCCGCCTCATTTCCACATAGCTCATATACCTATTTAAGCAAGAGAGATAAACATGTAAATAAAACTGGTACTTATTTTTAGTAAAGTTATTACTGAATTTAAAGACCTAACGCCACACGATAACTCAATCTCGCCCGTGTTTTACACACAATGAACCTCACCAATTTGAACGCATACCTACCTACTTACGTGCAAGCACTGCGTTGCGCCTAAAGCCGCGTTTTAATGTAGTGTTCTCTCTAAGTGTTCTGAACCATTCAGAGCGCTAAATAGTTTGTTTTTGGGGTAGATGAAAACTAATTAAACACTCAAGTGTTTATCGTTAGCGAACGAATCATCGAAGAATTGACAAACAAGAAATCGTAGGATGCAAACAAATG
This sequence comes from Adoxophyes honmai, assembly GCA_005406045.1. NCBI lineage: Eukaryota > Metazoa > Arthropoda > Insecta > Lepidoptera > Tortricidae > Adoxophyes > Adoxophyes honmai. The sequence goes on along the minus strand of BHDV01061339.1, from coordinate 129,360 downwards.
TACACTAAATGAAATCGCGTCTTATGAACAGATGTTGTGTTGTCCACCAAGTATTAGGTATCACCGCTGCAAACAATTTTGAAATGTTTGCATCCAAAATCGTTGTTTGGATTGCTTTGCGAATGTTTACTTGCCAGCTTTGTAGCTAAAATAATATTAATACCTACAATGCGTTTAAATTATGTTAGGTATGATACTTTGAATAGACGAATAAGTACTACGATAAGGTAGGTATTTGGGTGAAACAATATTAAATTGTCTAACACTTATTCGTAGGATTTTTATTCATATTTGGTTACATTTCTTTTCGTCGCAGCTGTCGCATTATTCCTAATTTTTTTCAACTGTTACTAAGTATTTATTCATGTATAATTTTATTAATTTTCGACAAAAATCTTGGCCAGATTTTAAGTGGTGGGGTAAGCTCGCGCGTAGCTTTAACTTACCCTCACCAAAATTGGCCAAGTTTGATGTCGAGAAGTCTCTTTATCGTTTCTTCGTTTTATCAGTAATCAAATCAATACTGCTACCAGCTAAGATTAAGTAGGTACTTATCTATGAATCTTCTGAGCAATATAACATGAAAGATAAACATTTTGTATGGTAGGTATGGTATTCTACTCTGTATGGTAAACTAGATTCTGTTCTGATGTACATTATATGTATTATTATTTATCTACACTAATCTACACTATATTATATGTACTAATATTATAAAGAGGAAAGGTTTGTATGTTTGTAGTGAAGCTCAAAAACTACAGGCCGATTAAAAAAAAAACACTACTAGAATGCTACATTCTTCCGAATTGACATAGGCTACGTTTCATTTTGAAAAAACAATTGAGATCCTTGGTAATCGGCAATAATGTAACCAAGGGTGTAAAAAACTAAGCTTAAAAGTGTTATTCGGCGAATGCGCTGCGCCCAAACTGAACAAAATAATGTTCTACAATATTGAAAAACATATTAATATCTACAAAAAGTCAGCGGTAGCATATGTCCAACTATTGTAGTTTTGTCACTATAACTTTTTTTTTTACATTTTAAGCGTTGACAGAACTGGTAACGAAATCTATTATATAAAAATAAGTCGGGTTTTCCTTCCTGACGCTATAACTCCATAACGCACGAACCGATTTCCACGGTTTTGCATTCGTTGGAAAGGTCTCGGGCTCCGTAAGGTTTATACCGCAATATAACCAAAATCCACGCGGGCGAAACCGCGGGCGGAAAGCTAGTTTAGAATACAAAGACGCGTAAACACACGTTGCCTACAGTCTGAATACCTAAGTAAACAAAGATTATATTCATGTCACATAGAAGATGTAGTAATAAAATACCTACACATTAGAAGAAACTGCCATTAGTTCAGCAGGTTAATGCATCACTAATAGAAAGGTCGAGAGTTCAAGGCTTTAATCTACTTACGAGTGACGAATTGTATCAAGTACCTACTCCATCTTTCATACGATTGTATTGTACCTACATTATTATATTATTCTCAATGCATCTGTTTGTACAGTCAGCAACAATGATATCAACACAATCGAAAGTATGAAAAATAAGTACTTATACATGTCCATGTTATTACATTGGTCTTGTGTGAATATTTTAGCACTTTCATCGTATAAATTTATTTAAATAGATATATTTTTCTCTTCTTGGCTCTCAGTTTATGTCATTAATGTTTTAAAACTCAATTGCCTTAATTTGAATTAAAAACTTGTTCGCATACAATATTTAATGCTCAAATCAATTAGATATACATACATTAATTTATAGTGCATTTGAACGCATTAACAATTATAAAGAGTTGCGGCGAGTAGTGTCAACGAACTTTGTTAATTTAATCACTTTAATCAGACTCGTTAATAAACGCAAGTGGGTAGCCATGAACTATGCAATGTAGGTAGGTTTACAGACATATAGTACTAAAGGCCCTTTTAAACTTCTATATTAGTTTAGTATTACTTTTTTATTGCAAAGTCATAAAAATAATATATATCTTAACATTGTAGGTGTCCATAGTGAACAGGTTTGATAGTTCAAATTGTTAAAAAACTCCTTTTTTCGACTGTCGTTTGTCAAATAGGTACCCTTTTTCTCCCTTATATTTAGCTGTGAAAATATCTAACTTCTAAGACTTGGAGGCCATAGTTATCTTTTGATTGCGTAGTCCAACCCCGATATGTCGCGTTTCTCATTGCATTTTTATAATCATAATAAGATTAATAAGGAATGAAACAATATCGTAAAAAAAACCAAAAAAAGAAATTTAATTATTAGAAGCGTTTTCAAAAAATATGTACCTACCTAATTTAGACTTTAATTAAAACAAAACTTAATCGATTCGTCTGTTTTGCGATATTTAGCCATATACTTTATGTAGATAGTGGAAGCGATCATGGTTTCGTTTCTATTAAATCCTTAATTTAATAGGAACATGTTTTTTGAAAACGACTTATTAATTAAGTACATTTAAAAATCACACGTGGGATAAGAGAGAGTAAAAAATCATCAAAAATGCCTTATTTATTTAAAGGTCTCCCGCAAAGGTCTGTTTACAGATCTCAGTAGGTATATGGGAATAAAAGAGCGTCTGTAGGTATTGTGCAAACAGTGCTCAAAATAATAGGTTCTACTCTAACGAGAGCTTCAGCCGAAAATCAAACTGCATAATCATCTCCCCTTATCGCCTAATGAGGTCCAAAGTCATGGTAACGTGGGTCAGCGCATGTTTTGATTGATTGTTCGGTTTGTTTACCCAGGGCCGCCATACGAAAACTGGCCAGCTCGCTGCCATTAAGGTTATGGATGTCACTGAGGATGAAGAAGAAGAGATTAAACTGGAGATCAATGTCTTGAAGAAATATTCCAACCATCGCAATATTGCGACATATTATGGCGCTTTCATCAAGAAAAGCCCGCCTGGAAAAGATGATCAGCTCTGGCTCGTAATGGAGTATTGTGGCGCTGGTAAGAATGTGCTCTTAACCCTTCACATATCCCATCTTTTAGGCATTGTTGTCAATCATGGTTAATAAGAACGTGGAGTTCTACAAATATTTATTTGATAATTTCAGGTTCCGTTACCGACTTGGTAAAATCAACAAAAGGCCAATCACTCAAAGAAGAGTGGATATCATACATATGCCGAGAGATCTTGAGAGGTCTGAGTTATTTACACTCAAACAAAGTCATCCACCGAGACATCAAAGGGCAAAATGTCCTTCTCACAGATAACGCCGAAGTCAAGCTCGGTATGTAGTCCATATTGATTAATTGAAAATTTTATGTATTTTTCTTAATTATCAGCATTTTAACTATCATGTGTATCCACAGTCGATTTCGGTGTATCCGCGCAATTGGATAGGACCATCGGAAGGAGGAATACCTTCATTGGCACTCCATACTGGATGGCCCCCGAGGTGATCGCGTGCGATGAGAATCCGGACGCCACTTATGACAATCGCTCTGACCTCTGGTCTCTCGGTATCACTGCGCTCGAGATGGCCGAGAGTCAGCCGCCGCTATGTGATCTCCATCCAATGAGAGCTCTCTTTCTTATACCAAGGTCACTACTTTATTTTCATAATTAGTTTCTATTTATAAACACGACTACTTATAATCTTATCGACTGTTATTGCAGAAATCCTCCGCCTCGTTTAAAGTCGAAGAAATGGGCAAAGAAATTCCATAGCTTCATTGAAACTGTTCTCGTGAAAGATTATCACCAGCGACCTTACACAGAGCAACTGCTGAAGCATCCTTTCATACGGTACGTATCGCCACAATGTCAGAACATCGAACAAGAGCGCCATCAACAAAGTAAGATATGAATTTAAATTTGTATCATGTATTTGCAGGGATCAGCCTACCGAGAGGCAAGTGCGGATACAACTGAAGGATCACATAGACAGATGCAAGAAGAGAAAGCAGGACAACTCCGTACGCGAGAAGTACAAATATTCCGGCTCAGAGGGCGAAGAAGAAGAGAACGCCGTGGCCGGCGAGCCGTCGTCCATAGTGCACAACGCCGCCGCACACCCCGGCGGTGACACGCTGCGCCGCAACTTCCAGCAGATCCAGGAGGGCAGGTCAGCGCTCAACCAACGCCAGGGTTCTAAACTGTTTATGACACTTGATAAAACGAGCCAGTGGGTGAGTGATCAGCATCGCCCATGAGGCCCGTGTTTGCCGCACTGTACGATGCGCTACATACAGGACTGAATAATGCATTAAAGCTATTGGGTTGGGTTCTATCAAATGTTACATGCAAACTTAGCAAGGCATAAATCTCGCAAAATTCTAATTACACTGTGAAGATAAGAAAGAGCTGTCAGAGCAGTTTTAAGCTCTGCAAGAAAGAAATGCCCGTGTGGTGCCGGGTTAGAATAGCACCTCCCCATTTCTTCCTGTGGGTGTCGTAAGAGTCGACTCTGGGAAAGGGTTAGTGTA
>BHDV01061339.1:108023-122939 GCA_005406045.1 Adoxophyes honmai | reverse complement strand
ACAGAAAATTTGCAGTCGAACTGTATACTTAACTCATTTTCGTCATTTTGGCGGTTACATTAATTCATATTACAGGTGACGATGTGATAAGCAATTTTTCCAAATTTAAAAAGCATTGTATTGATTTTAGTTCACTGACTATCGCAACGGACTATTCCCTATTCCTAATTTAGTGTTACAGTTAAGTGGAATCTGTGCATTAACTTAAGAGATGACACTTGACACTTTTTTAGTTTTTTTGTATCTCACTTTGTATGTGATTATTGTGTTTTCTCACCTAACAATAAACCCAGGGCGCCCGCTGAAGCCCCGCAGCCGCAGCCGCCGCCCAAACGCAACAGCAAGCGCGAGGAGCGCGAAGAAATTCCAGGTACCCTATATCCACTTTAAACGTCATCTAAATGTCGTATTTTCTTTTGAATTGAACACTCCATGTAACAAATACTTGCAAGATTTAGCATTTATGCCCATTTGATTTAAACGCTACGTTTGTGTGCAGAACCAGGCCCGCCCGCAAGGCCCATCATTCCGCAAAGACTGATCGTCGTGCCAGACCCGCAGGCACAGCAGCCTAAGCCTAGATATAATAGGTAAGTTTTAGAATACATCTTAATATTATTGCTATATGACGAAAAAGTACGTTTTTATAATAGTTCTCATGAGTCGTGTTTGTGGCGTGACGCACGATACTTGCTGTAATGCTCTCTTGGTCTGTATCCAACTACCTATTCATTGAATATCCAATCAAATTGGTGTCATATATTGTGTTCTGCGCAGGGCTCTCCCGCCGCTGCCGGTCAACACGCCGAGCCCGTCGGGCTCCTCCAGTAGCTCGGGCTCCAACAACGGCACGCCGCCTGCCGGCGGCCCGCAGCCCCCGCAGCGCGGCTCGCACAATCTGTTTAAGCCCATGGTAACCCTATCAGTAACATAATATCCCATCAGTTACCCATTTACATCCAAAAAGTATCCGATCATGTTTATCCAACCACTATTGTGGAGCACTGCTACGCGACTCTGTATCTGACACTATTTTGTTATTGAAAAGCAAACTTAGTTCTTGTAACTGTTAAGGCCCTGATCGACAGGCGAGTAAAACCGACGAGCCATAAAACCGTCGGTTTTGCAGTGATCCACTGGCGAGCTTTACCGACGGGCCTTTACTCTTTTATGCAAAATATGGTCAAAAAAAATAACGAAAATAGAGTTAAGCATAACGTTCGAAGTAATGCAATAAGTAGCTCTAATCCTACTGTCGCATTATTGTTATTTAGACCCCATCACTTATCTGTCCAGTTATACTATGTATATCTCAACTTGTACTAGTGACCTTTACCAACAATACATATATCCGAAATATTATCTAGTAAAATATTTGTCATTTTGTTAGTCGTTTTCACAAATAATAACAAATTAATAATAGTAAATTAAGTACCTACATAAAAAGAGTTTTAATTAGAAGGAAACTTAAATGATTCCGTTGAATAACAATAGTTACCTTACAGGTAATTTTTGTTACAGAAGCTATTGTGATTTTGATTTTATTAACCTTTATTTTAAGTACATACAAATTTTTGGAAAGCGACTCAGAATGGCACTTCACTTGACCGTGTTTGTGAACTATTCAATCGTCTATCTTTATTTACCCTTTAGGGATAAGGATGGAACGTCGAACATTTGGCAAACAGGACCATACGAAATATTTATGTCAGCACATTTTACTCCGATTTTTAAGATTAGAATTTTAACCAAAGTAACATATAAGAACTTGTTACCCTGCATATTCTCAGTTCAACCTGTATCTCCATTTGCGGCTATGCGTCGGATTTTACTTAAAACATGTGAAGATGAAAATTCTAAACTTAAAAGAGGAGTATAATAATTATATGTGTTTACCATTACCACCGATTTGTTATTGGCTAACTTCTTGGGATGACATTTTGAACATAAACAGGTAAACGTTTGGGTTTTTTTGTGGAAATTCGATCTCATAACATCCAAAAAAAAAAACTTTTATAGAAGAAACGAGAAAGGAAATTATTTCTGTTTTTGTGTGTAATTACTTGCAGTGATAGATGACTTAAACATAGATACCGAATCTACAGCAGAATCGATCAGCAACATTTCTGCTTACTTATTTCAGTTGAAAATAAAGTTAAAAGAGACTATGCCATAACATATTTACTATCGTGTCAAAATGTCTGTACTATCTTAGTAATATTAACATGCGAACAACTTTTTATTTGCTTTTTTTGTTTTTATTTTCATGTCACGCTGTATACTTTCTTTGCACATCCGATTTATACTTCAACTGCAGCTTCCGCCGCGAAAGCCCGAGGTTTGTTTTTGCCATTATTGGATTTTTTGTAGATTAAATTGTTATTTCCCTTTGAGTAGTTGGAGTAACGTGGAGTATGTTTTAGGACTTGGATAAGCTCGCAGCGCAGCTGAACGAGCTCGGCGTAGTGTCCGGGGAGCCGCCCAACCGGCCGCCGCGCGCGCCCGCCAACGGACAAGGTTCCACTACCAATAACGCTAATAAATTGGCAACGAACATAATTAATTCACTCTTTTATGGTTCAATCGACTATTTTATGTCCCTGGTTGCAATGCTTGCTAATTATGATTTTCTAGGATATAGTCCGCCCTATACGGCGTACCTACCTCTTGAGCAATAATACTATAATAATTAAACCTTTTTCTGAATAACTCTAGCACAGTCAGCAGTCTTCTTACTTACGAGACAGAATATAACAATAGCACAAAACAGTTGGTTGATCCTTTTAACTAGGTACATCAAACAAAACGATCGAACAAGAAGTACCTACAAAAAAACTCGAATTCCATCTTACAGGTCCTCCGGTGGAAAGAAACGCCCCCGAGCCGACGTTTGACGACTCGGACACAGACTCGGACGCCGAGGAGAGTGGCGGCCGGGTCCGCAACGACGGCACATTACTTGCCAGCGACCCGCCTAAACCGCTGTAAGCTATTTAATTGTATTTACAAAGCCTATCCCAATATTTACTGAGGTTCATCATGAGTCCATTCGTTTTAGATTTTCCTTCGACCAGTCATTTAGTCATGTCAAAACATACATTTTAGTGAAATATATTTTCATCATTATACATCTCTTCATTGGCAGTATTTCAAATTACATTATTGCGGTCGCTATTTAGATCTTAGTTCCGCTTAATTTCGTCGGGTTTGACAAATAAACAAATTGGTGCCTGTTCCTTGGCTGAGAAGACAACGCCAGTTATCCATTGACTAGCAAACAGTGTTCCCTGTGGAATAAATACCACAGCAAGGCTACAACTCAGTCTCGTGGTCGGGTTTTACATGCAGTCAGTACCAAACTAAAATTAAAAGACTAATCGAAAACTTGGTTGATTTTTGTAGTTGGTTGGTGGTATTTTATATTTATATTCAATCCATGTTTTCTCGAATCATTTTGATTTGCCAGTATAGTATTTCATATACGGAAAGCAAAAATAATTCATAGGTCAATGCATTCATTGTTATTGCTACTATAATTTACCTGCGTCAAATAAGAATCGTATTTCACGGAAATGTGATACCTACAAAGCATTTATGACCGGAAACTGTTTAATATGTCTGCACTACGTTTATTCTGCCTTTCTATTTGAGCTGTTGTTACAGTGGTATTATTCTCTAACGTGACTAACTAAACTCGTCGACTTCGTCGATTATTTGTCACAGTATGGAAAAATTTCTCTACTCTCTGGTCGTCGACGTGTTAATTGTGTTATTTACGTTAGTAAATAATACCGCAGAATTGTAGATATCGCAAAATATTAATACTGATTGACGTATTTCTCCAATAGTTCACCGTGTAACAACGTGTTGTGGTTCGTTTTTCAACTTTTAAAGGCAGATTGTACAGTTGTTGTTGGTGGTAACTTGAAATCCTTACAAAAAACCTATGGGAAAACAAAAACAGATTTCTCATAAGCAAAGTTTAAATTTTTGGCAGAGGGGGGAAGGCGCGATTATCTAATTCTTGTCACAAGCGCTTTGTAGGTGTTCTGGCCCGTTTTATCGTTTTACTTTAAACTAATGCAGTGTTGTTTTGGCTACTTTATGTTGCGCGTTGTATTATTTGATCCCCGTTCATTTGTGGTCCGACCCGGCCCCGTCCCGCCCGTTGTTTTGGTTCCGCTTGGCAGCCCCGAGTTCTGCTACAGGGGCGGGCTGGGCGCGGTGGCGGAGGACGGCGCGGCGGGCGGCGCGCCCACGCGCCCGCTGCCGCCCACGCCCGACGACGACGACGCGCACGGCGACCGCACGCTCGTCATGAAGCGGGTCAGTACCACAACCATCCCGCTATCACGACTTTACTCACTCCACACACTACACCACACTTGTCTTAGTAACTCCAACCCGTTCTGCTCCATCTCCGGGGTGTCTTTTACTCTTGTACAAAAGTACCTACTCTCACAGTATTTCCTTGATCCATTCCGATGGTAAATTTGTCACGCCAAAGTAAGATGTGAGCAAAATTCTAATTATCTATTACGGATGTTTGGTGTTATCACTGTTTCTGTAACTTTTATTTATTTTTTGTGTGGGGCATGATGAAAAACTACAGAAAGAGAATACGGAAAACAATAAAGTTCACCCGGAAGTGGATGAAGCAGTTCTACTGAAAGATTGGGACTTTGCTAGATTCTTTCCTTCCAAAAATGCTGAAGCTATGAATGAGAAACAGAAGCAAACGAAGGAAGGAGAGCAGAAGCGTTTGCAACTGCAACGGCAGTCTAGAATCGAAATGGAAGACGCCTGGGCTAAGTATAAAGCTATTGCTACGCCTCCGTCACGTCACAAACAATTGTTTCAAAAGCCAGCTGAAAAAACCACTCAAGACAAATTGACCGATATTTTGAAGTACAAAAAAGAACAAGATGCAGAGCTGAGTTCTCCAAATAGATTCTTTAGAGGATTCAGAAGAGAAAACTCTGATCTTTTTCCATTGCCGAGTACACGTCACTCTGCAATATATTTCCCAAAACATGACAATCAAGTCGGACCGAACAAGCAACTCCGATCGAGCGGTATTTTCAACAACTCCCGTAAGCAGCAGATCATGAAACCCCAGTCTTCCGGAGAACCAATTCTTACCGATTTTATCAAAATGAACGATAGCTTAAAAATGTCAGTGCAGGGTGAAGTGAAAAAAAGTGACAAGGGAAAGTCGCCTGCGAATAACCCAATAGATGCATTAAAAAGCGTAGCTGCATTAATCCGACAAGACAGTGAAAACAATGGGCCCAGTCGGCAGAGCAGCGTCAACAGCGACTCGCCCTCTACTAGCATTTGCTTTACGTCAAGCGCTTCGTTCGAGAAAGCGGGAACTCCGGATTTGACTGCCGGTACCGCGGAAAAAAAATCACAAAATGATACTGACCCAGCTTGCCTGGTCAAACCACGCAGAGAAAAGACTGAATCAGATATAGTATTTCGAAGGAATTCTCAATATAACCGACACACAGACTTTATACCCAGTAGTGGGCAGGAAGCGGTACTCGCACAGGACAAGGTAATTGCTCCCTGTTCAGGATAGTTTGTTTATACTTACAATTTGGTATGCGGGTTTGTTTATTAACATTAATTACTTACAACTAACAAGTATTTGGCGGTTGTATGAATAAACGCTTCTATTCTGACTATTTCAACAATTCAATATTTACATGTGTGGGAATGGTTTCATTTCTTGTTGTTAACAAATAACGATATTTATCTTATGTAAAAATATTTAGATATTTTTGGTGGTGAGGTTTTTCATTGCATTTGTATTTAAAACGAAATTGGTTTGGGTATACTTATTCTTCATCTCATTACAGTTTATGTTTTTGCGTGCCAAAGGGAGTGTTCTTTCTTGTCTGTATGAAATAAATTTGAATAATTGCTCACACGTCTTACCTTCTGGCGTGATACCTCCTTGTAGATTAAGCATACATCAAAAATATTGTTAAGATTATCTATTTGGCCCCTTTTAGATTAACTGCTTTCTTAATAAATTAACAGATAATTAATCGCAAGTCTTAAATTGTTTTAAACTAACTGCTGCGAAAATTATGTATCTGCGCGAATACCGTCTTCCTGCCAGTATATGCGAGAATTTAGGAAACCTATGCCATGAACACCTTTGGAACCTAACTGTTTGGGAATGAACATCTAACGAAATATAAGAAGCTGAAAAGAAAACCAGTGGTCGATTACTGTGAATGTTCCTACTATTGCATGTTTGGCTGCCGTGTTTGTGTTTGTCACGTTCAGTTGCCGTCAGTTTAATAATAACTCTGAATACCACATAATTGTAATCAGGTTTGCTGTCCTAATAATGTTGCGTGGTGTCGCAAAGGCGCCTGCGGCACAAAGGACTGACTGGGTGCAGTTCATTAGATTATATAGGTGGGTCGTTTGCGTCGCAGGGCCGCGCGGGCGGCGCGGGCGAGGGCGGCGGCTCGCGCACCAGCTCCGTGCTGCCCGACCTGCTCAGCCAGGCCGGCCAGCCCGCCACGCCGCCGCGCCACGACAAGTCCACCAGCGAGGAGGTAGGCTCAACGCGCCCATTCCCTGTCTTACTATTTACCATGGGGAGCTTGCAGTCCTTAACGATACCCTCAAAGATTTGCTGTTATTTTTCATTGACAGTTTGGCAACATTAACTCAATTTGACGTCATACTGACTAGCTTTAGCACTAGAGAACCTCGTCACGGTTTATTTATCCATTTCATGACATGAGATAATTAAGTATTGTTTCTAGTGTCCGACCGAAGCTTCGGCTTCAGCCACCTTCGGCCAAAAAAACCACCTTTTTTGGCCGAAGCCGAAGGTTTGCGAATTGTGATTTGAAATTGAACGAACGATGCCAGAGCGAGACGGATAGTGCGCAGCGCTCAGCAGGGCAACGTTTCGCCGGCCCGATTGCATTGCTTGCAGTTAGTTATAATTTATAATAAATTATTGATAACGCATAACATAACAACATATCTAAGTTACACTTGATTTGGAAGCGAAAGCTGCACATACCTAAATTACTGCTGGTTTTTTTTACTATTAGCAAATTCTCGTGTTTCTTAGGGTCAACACACCTTCGGCTTCGGCTTCGGCCGAAGGTTTTGAAGAAAACCGATTAATCGGCTTCGGCCAAAATTATACCTTCGGTCGGACACTAATTGTTTCACATGCCAGACGAAATTATCATAACATAATAAATTCACAAAAAAAAACGACTTTCATATGGGGCTTCATCTATAACTTCATAATATGTATTACTTCATGTAACTGGAATTTAGTAAGATTCATAATTAATACTGTCTATGTATTTGTGTTTTCCTTGATATTCCGATAATATTTACATACTTGAGCTAAATTATAAATGATGTTATATTTGAATACACCACGACTTCTTACTGAAGTAGGTACCAAACAAAAAGATAAACGACAAAACCTAAAATTAGCTCTTCATATTGTTTTAACATTTTTTTAAGCTTACGTTTTAAACGAAAAATTTGTGCTGAAAGGCTTTATCGTCGTTTTATTGATTACATTATTTATTTGATGTACTGGACTTATGCCATTTATATTTTTGACTTAAATAATTACTACTATTACTATCTACTGAATAAGGATACGTGTGGGTATAAGCTTTATAGTATATCGTATTAATGTGATAATGGTTGTCGATCATGCAAACACCGGAGCCACCCCGCGACCTTGCAGGCAGCGCTAACTCTGCGTAAGTATGAATCGCATTGATGCAACAGGAAAATGCTTGTATAGCCCGACCTGCAATATATGAGGTCAGTCATGCGGGCGTTGCATTTAAAATTAGATTAATATCCTCAGTAAACCTTTAATTACTTTCACTTACACCTGGACCTGATACTCGTAGTCTTCGTCATTCGTCTTGGACTGATGTTAAATATTTCATGAAACTGCAGATTTGAGTATATAGGTATGGCTATATATAAAGACTATAAAGCTATTAAATTCGAACTAAGGATTTTTCTTATCTAGACACGCGAGGGCGTGTTCAACCAAGTTTCAAGGAAAGCCAATGTCGCTCGACGTGAATCATCCTCGTGACTTGTGCTGTACCTTACATAATTAGTTACACAAAATGTTGATTTTTAAGACTGCGTGAATCAGTGTCCCGGTTGTTACATTTTGTCATTATTCAGCAAAATATGTAATTTCTTGTCCTGCACGATTCTTTCGACCAACCACTTGCACTTACCTACACACAATTAAAATACGATTTATTCTAGACTAGGGATATCCAATGCAGTGCGAAACAAAGAAATCGTCACAATGGCAACAAAAACATTAATTGTAAAATGAACTAAGTATTTCATTTATTGATTTTCCGTAACATGGCCGCTCCTCATATAATAATGGTCAGGCTTCGGTAATATTAGTTTTCATAGATTGATTTTCTTAAAAATTAAAGCTGCATCTCACTTTTTCTTGTATGTATACTGTATACCTTGCATTTTCTAGACTGCTTACAATTGTATTCAACTATTTTGGTAGAATTAAGTGCAAATCGATATTTGCGTTAGCTTTCAGGTAGTGTAAGCTTTTATGACAGCTTCATAACCATAACAAATAGGGGTGAAATGGGATCTTTGTGACACAAGATTGATGCAGTTGCGTTTGTAGGACATTTCTGCGGCTAAGGGCAGTCTTTAATAAGGCACATAGGTCAGGGAAGCCCTACGGACCTATACCTATACTTCTGGGGCAAGTGGACATTTTAACAAGCTATTTGTTTTGAAAAACAAATTTAACAACTCCCGGCTTGATTGCGCCTCGATGTGTTTTGGACAAATTTAAGTCCTGCTTTAAAAAAAAGCTCGGTAAATGATACTAATTCTTAAATTGAATTCGTTATTTAAAATCTTAAAGTAGGCATATTGGAATGTTATAATTTGTTCATCGCTTGCTATCACAAAATCATTTATAGTCATGACGTAGGTTTTCCCATGATTTGTATATAATTGTCATCAAGCAAATAACTTTCCAATTTAATTTGATACGTGGACTAATAAATTGGGATATGGAATTATTGACTAACCAATCATTTATTAATAAATTTAGTCTCGCAATTACTTTGTAAGATTATATTTATAAGTTTTTTACAATGAAGTGATATTCAATATATACCTACTGATAACATCTGGTTGGTCATTCATTACACATTGTTTTCAGTTGGTGATATGCACACTAAAGAACCAAAGCAATATCAAGTTCAATAGCTAGAAAAAAAAAACTGTTAAATGCAATGAGTAAACAACTAAGATTGTCGTTTCTTTGTGTGGAAGTGTGAATCACATTTGGTTTTCTTTTACAGTATAGGCAAGCGATCGCGGGTGGCACCCAGGCGGCCCCCCACCACCACCCCCTCCCCCCCTCGGCGCAGGCCACGCCCCCCAAGGCGCCCGCGGGCTCGCCGGCGCCCGCGGCCGCGTCCACGCCCGCGCACCCCCACGCGCTCCAGCACTCCCCCTCCAACTCGTCCGTGGGCTCGCAGCAGCAATTCCTTCCCTTGCAACAGAAGCAGCGATCGTTCCTCACCTTCGGCTTCGGCGCCGGCTCCACGGGCAGCGGCACCGGCGGCTCTGGCGGCAACGCCTCGCGCCGCGAGAGCCATGTCAATGTCAATGTCACGCCTACCGGGCATGATTTGTCTTCCGATACGCCAGAAATACGGAAATACAAGAAGAGATTTAACTCCGAAATTCTTTGCGCTGCTTTGTGGGGTTTGTAACTACTGAAATAAACCTGATCTGATGTTGAGCTTTTGACTATGCATTTTAAACACATACTTGTTTTGTTATAGGAGTAAATTTGCTCATTGGCACTGAAAATGGTTTGATGCTGTTAGATCGTTCTGGGCAAGGCAAAGTGTATCAACTGATCTCTCGGCGTCGCTTCCAACAAATGGAAGTGTTAGAAGGGCAAAATATTCTTGTAACGGTGTCTGGAAAGAAGAACCGCGTTCGTGTTTACTATCTGACCTGGCTGAAATTGAAGATCGTCAGTACCTACGGAATCGGCGTAAGTTATCTGAAGTTCCAAGTAGAATTTAACTTATTTAACAGCTAAGTGACTGAGCGAATACACCTACACTCGAGATTTTTTATATCAGTCGCGTTCACGTATATTATGTATCCAAATGATAATGAAATAAATTCATCTATTTTTCTAGACAACAGTCTTTAATAATATATCCTTTTATGATAATGTTTTCAAAAAATAATACGGTAAATTCTGCTAAACAATCATTCTGTGCTGACAACCGTTGATAACTATCATATAGCTGCAACATAAGGTTCATCGCCAAATGTTTATGAATGACTGTCTGTAGATAGGTTTTAGTGAACTAGACTAGATTGTACAAAAACATAATACCTACTATTAAATTTATGTAATTCATACCAGGATTTAGTATTTCAGTGTAGTACAATAATTTAGATAAATCAAAGCTTCGTTTTTTTTTACTTCCGGGAGCATATAATCCGTTCTTGTATATGTTTCTGAGTGGTTGTCATCTCCCGTCTTGTTTTGACTTTTACCACTAGTGTGCCGTACCGTAACATTACCGTGAGTTAGTGACTGGACTCGCTATAAGCCCACCGCTATAATTCGCGTATTGCCTGCGCGTGAAGACGTTAGCATGGGTGTGAGAAGTCCGCGAAGCGGAGAGCGACTGCATAAAGTACGTAAACTATTTGTATGGAGAATTTTAATAGCGCCGTTAGCGGGTACGGTCACTGTAAACTCATAGTAATGTAATGATACTGTTCGCGTCATTTATTATTGTTGCTGCATCACCACTTATAAGAAATGCTAAATTCTGTTTTCTATTGCAGCAAGTTGAGACAAGGAACGGCTTTATTAATGTTGGTGAGCTGCAAGGAGCAGTACATTTCCGTATCGTAAAATACGAGCGAATCAAGTTCCTTGTCATTGCTTTGAAGGATTCTATTGAGATTTATGCGTGGGCACCTAAACCTTATCACAAATTTATGGCTTTCAAAAACTTTGGAGACCTTCAACATAGGTATGGTTGCGTTAAAAGTGTTTAGCAAAAACAGTAAAGAAAAGTATTATTATTATTTCTTACATAATTTTCAGGCCCCTTCTCGTCGATCTCACTATTGAAGAAGGCACAAGACTGAAAGTTATTTATGGATCAGCTGATGGCTTCCACGCTGTGGATTTGGACACTGCCACAGTCTATGATATTTATATTCCAAAGCATGTGAGTCTTCGTATTATTACAATTTAGGGCATTGTAATTGATTAATTATTACGTAAAAAAGAACAATTTGTTTTCTTTGCTTGCTTTCAAACTCCAGTGTCATATTAGTTTAAAATGTACTCTTTTCAGATACAGGGGGCTATTGTACCTCATTGTATTGTTCCACTGCCAAACTCCAACGGTGTACAACTATTGCTATGCTATGATAACGAAGGCGTGTACGTGAACACTTATGGACGCGTAAGCAAAAACATCGTTCTTCAGGTTAGTGTATAAGTACAGATATGACAAGATTCTTTAAGTTGTGAACTTTGAAGTCCAAAAAGGAAATAATTAAATAATTTACTTATTATTACAGTGGGGCGAGATGCCGACATCGGTGGCCTATATTGGCACCGGACAAATCATGGGATGGGGCAATAAAGCTATCGAAATTCGTTCAGTGGAAAGTGGTCATCTTGATGGCGTTTTTATGCACAAGAAAGCACAGCGACTCAAATTTTTGTGCGAGCGCAATGACAAGGTATTCTTTTCTTCGGCCAAAGGTGGCTCTTCTTGTCAGATATATTTCATGACACTTAACAAACCAGGGATGGCCAACTGGTAGTAAATCGCCGTGAGGTCTATGGATTAGAAGGTGATACAGAACAACATGAAGGTGGAATAGAATAGTCAACTTATAGGAATCGAGAAATCACGCGCTACGTTCGGATTTTATGAGACTTGATCAATTTTATTGACCAGATTAACCTTTCAACACTAAGTACAAAGGTCGTCATTCTAACGTCAATAATTTTTGTAAGGAAGAAAAAATTAATGGAGATACTCATTAAGTAACTTTAAGATTGTACGTGTTGATGGATATATTCGCAAACAACTTATAGATAGTGAAGGATATGTCTGTCTTTGGTGTTGAAAAGTTCAAACCAATGTTTCTCCATATACAAGTGCTCAAAAGACATTTCTTAAATACTGAAACGATCAAGTATAAGAAGGCCCTTATCTTTTATTAATTGTGGCATTTTGTACTGAATATTGTAATTTCAATACAAGCTACTAAGAAATATTTAATATCAAGCAGTAACCTATAGGATAAATGTTTTGATATTGACAATTATTCATAGTAAGCTAATATTGCTTAGATTTTTATTAAGTTGCAATGTATAATTTCTAAAAGAAAGTGTAATTGAAATCAAAGTATCGATTAATTATTATGCCATATTATATTGTTTGTAATGTTAAGTCAGTTGGGTGATAATACAAATAATAATTGGTTATTATAATTTTAACAAAGAACAATGCCATTTTGACCGATGATGAAGATGATAATAGTAACGGATTTTGATTTAATAGTCACGAAATATATTAATTGTAAATTATTTTAAACAATGATGTTTAAATCAACAATTTACAATATAGTCAACTCACTTTGTATCATATTATTATCACACCATGCTTTACAATTTATTAATGAAAATCCTAAAATTTGATACTATTTATTATTTATTTGCTGTGTACTATATAATTTACATGTATAAAGGTAACTGTGCATATTGAAAATTATATATTTGATGACTTTTTATTTGATTATACCTTAGCCCAATAAAATACCAAAAGAAAAACTTGTTGATTTAGAATTAATTCCACAGTATTAATAAGCACAAACAGCATCACAATAAAATTTAAATAAATAAAGTGAATTTAAATTATGTTCAGCTAAAGAACCCCTTTATCATCAGGAAAGAAAGTTGTTTAACACATTCACGACCAAGCTTAAAATCAAAACATCTGCGCGGAACCGAGTAGTCTTCAGCTAGTACAAAAAGAACCCGGCTACCAGGTTCTCGGTATCTCGTGAATGTTTTGAAGAACCCAGGAGCCGGGTCCTTGGTTCTGAATGTGTTAAATGGTTATGGTTGTGTCCAGGGGTCGGATTTTTCATTGCATGGTGCGATGAAAGAAAACTATGGAGTCTATATTAATCTTAAATTGTTATGTAAACCATACTCATTCATTTAATTAAGAACGAAATTAAATTATTAATGAAATAAATCATATTGTAAATAAAAATAAAGTAAAATAAACCATTACTTTTATAATGTGCATCTAGTTTCCAATATCCATAAAGCTTGTAGATTAGGAATGAGTGCCTCAAACTCTTGACAAGGTATGGCATGTGCATTATCCATTTCAAAATTACAATTTTATTGTGAAATGAGTAAATAATGGCAAAATTTTCCATTTTTTAATCTCATTCAGTAAGATTAATTTTCGATTAACATTTTCAATTGGTCAACCTGGGCAAGGGGCAAAGTATACGGGACTAAGAAAATTAGTGAGTTTGAGTACATACATACATATCCGTCTCGCCTTATTCCCTGCGGGGTAGGCAGAAACAACAGAGCGCCATTTGCTTCTATTCTGACATACTTCTTTCGTTTCACTAACAGTCATCACTCTCGTCATACACGCTCGACGGTTTCGGGTACTCCTGATTTGGCCTCCCTTTAGTACATCGCCGATCTGGTCGATATACGTTTTTCTTTGAGTTTGAGTATGAATATGAATTAAAGTTTAGTTTTAATATTGACTCCATGGTTTTCTTTCATCACACCATGCGATGAAAAATCCGACCCCTGGTTATGTCAAAAGAAGTTAAATAAAATACTTCACAATGTTTGAACCAATTTAATGAGAAAATAATTAAATTAGCCCTGAATTAGACAATGCAAATGTTTCTTTTTGAGACATTGGCAGCAGCATTAGCCCCGGAACCGCAGGTTGCATTTCTAAATCACGCAAGTTAGCTACTTTAACTTTAAGGTCACTTCGGAGTTTATTTATGTAAATGTTAAGCTGCTGTTGATCATCCTCTAACAGCGATTTAGCAACTTTTTTATCATGTTTAACCAGAACAGATCCAACAGTTAGCCAGCATTTGTTACTAGACGACTTTGTGAGGTCTCTTAGTGCTTCTCTGTTTTGATTTCTTCTTTTATCCAGCATTATAATTTCGTGTCTATCTGCCAAAATTTCTTCTGCCAGTTTTTCCACAGATTCTAGATATTTGAAAACTTTCTCCTGATCATCCATTGTTCTTATTTCAGACTATACTACAAAACCTAATTAGATTAGATTCCAATACACGTCAAAAAAACTACCAAAGATGGCAGAATGTCACACTTGTCACAGTGCCACGTGTCATCATCATTGTGACGTTTCAGGGAAAACCAACCGTTGGTACAATAATTATGTTAAAATTAAATTATTTCCAAATAGGCAAAAGAAACTTTGTCCATACAACCTCTGTCTAAAGGTGCGTTTATATTTGGCTGTCGTGATCTGTTGTGTTGTGATCTGTCGTGACGCCGACCGTTTACATTTGTCTGTCGTGTTGTGACGCCTAGGCCAGTGTTGCCATCTTTGTAGCTTAAAACTAGCAACTTTTGGGATAATTTCAGCAACTTTTTTTCCATATATTTAGCTATTTTTGGATGATTTTTTCTCCAATTTAGCAATACTTTATTGTAAATCATTTTTTATCCTCGTACGTATTCAATAAGTACCTCTTTTTCTATATCGTGCAGCTCTGACGCGTCACAACACAACAGATACCCCG
>BHDV01061339.1:89919-104762 GCA_005406045.1 Adoxophyes honmai | reverse complement strand
TTCGATCAGCATCACGTGACCCTGACGCGAATTTGGAAGTTTTTACCCATACAAAGCGCCGCTAAAGAAGTTTTCACTTCAAAAAGTTGCTGAAATTATCCCAAAAGTTGCTAGTTTTAAGCTACAAAGATGGCAACACTGGTCTAGGCGTCACAACCACCAAGCAGACAAATGTGAACGGTAGCCGTCACGACAGATTGCAACACAACAAATCACGACAGCCAAATGTGAACGGGGCTTAAGTGTGAACGCTACAGAACAAAATGTATGAAACCTTGATGAAACCGATACCCTCGCGTCACAACACAACACGACAGCCAAATAATGTGAACGGGGCGTAAGTACATAGACAAAACCAAGAAGTAAATGTATAGGAGTATGGTGAAAGTGTGGCGGACTCTTTTTTTATCTTACTGCCAACATACAGCCATCTATTTTGTCATAGTGACGTGACGTGTACACGGAAACGGATAGAACGAATGATTGTGGTAATACCACAGTGGTATTTCAATATGGCGTTGGCATAGCGTCGAAGCGTCGGTCGCGTCCATTCGGTTCGGTTAAGGCAAGGTCATCTACCCTGTCCTCGATTAGTTTTTAGCCTAACTTGGTGCCGGTGAAGTTACTGAACGTGTTCTCCCATTCGGGCCCAAAAGACCAAAAATTTTAATAGTAATTAATTATATTGGATATATTTGTTAATCGACTACAAGCGGTATATTTTAGCTTTTTATTTGAGTGGAATCGCGTCGAGACGCCGCCATGGACGGACCAGGACGCGGATTTCGTGGCGGAGGACGCGGTGGACCTCCCGGAGGGCCGAATCCAAGAGGTCGAGGTGGTTTTGACATGAGAGGACGGTAAGTTGGTAATTAATTCGATTTCATGTACCTTATCTTGCGTGAAAACGTATTAATAATTTGTAGGTTAGTTTATTTTTAATGTCTTTTAATTCCGAATTTATTTGTTAATGCAGTCTAAGCTTTACATAAGTTAACAGTACAAAGCGAGTTGTTAACTGGTGGCATTTTACAGAGGTGGAGGAATGAGAGGTCGCGGAGGCCCGATGGGTGGACCCCCAAGAGGTGGCCCGGCCATGCGAGGCGGGCCACGTGGGTTCCGCGGCGGCCCGATGCGCGGGGGTGGAGGTGATAGAGGAGGACGTAATTTCTCATCAGGGCCCCAGGGGCCTGGCCCTCATCCGGTCCCTACGATTGAAACTAGAGGAGCTCCTCCTCAAAGTATGTTAATCTGTGTACAACTTTGTTTGACTATTGGTCTACATTTCCTGTTTTTAAATATTCCTGGACTGTTTTGAAGGAGGTGGATTCAACAGAGGAGGTCCTGGTGGCATGAGAGGACGCGGCGGTCGCGGTCGAGGCGATTTTGGACAAAGAAATGATAGAGGTGGTGGCCGCGGAGGAATGGGTATGAGAGGTAAATTAAATTTATTTATCCTGTCTTGCTCAATAACTTAATTTTTATGCTGTGACATACTTAACATTAAGTCTGTTTCACAAGTTGGATGTCACATTTCTGCTGTAAAATAAAATGATTTGCAGGAACCATATTTGTTAATCAGTAAATACTTTTTAATTTTATTAATGTTAACTGTCAAAAAGTTACTTGCTTTAAGCCAAGGATACAGGGGACAAATGTGCCGCGACACGTGTCGCGCGACATGTCGAGCGAAGTAGCGCGACACGTGTCGCGGCACATGTCCCCTAATGTATCCTTGGCTTTATTATGTAAAATGTATTAAAACTGTTTGTGTTGTATCTAACCCAAATTTAACTTTTGCACTGTCACTATGGTATGTACTTCAAATATCATTGCATTTCTATTGAGTCTATATCGGATGGCATACAATTTTTAGTCCTAATGTTGTGTGTCGCATAACGTCTTTTGTCCTAATAACATATGGCATACACATTGTTCCGCATATTTTTGTTTGTCCGAAATTGTTGCTCCTATTATTGTTTGTCCTACAGTTTGATGTGGCTACGATTCACCTGTCGAATGATTGTTGCGCTTAATTATTGTAATATTCTTAATATTTAATGAGCTAAATTGTTTTGACTCCATGTTTACTGCTTACTTATAAACTGATAATAATCAACCTTGGTAGTGCTGGCGTTTCACTGGCTCGTTATAGCGCCGCGGCATACCTAACCTGACCGAAATCTGATCTGCCTTAAGAGGATAGGAGTCCCACCACTTCTCCATACAAACATGTCCCCTGTTTTCTCCGTGAATAATGACAGAGCAAAAAATTTTTTTACATTATATTTGTATTTGTTGTGGCTATGACCCTATGATTTGCTTTTATCGATATTCTAAATAAAAAAAATAAAAAAAATACAAAATTGATAAAAGCAAATCATAGGGGCATAGCCACAATAGATACAAATTTAATGAAAAAAAAATTTATTGTTCTAATGTCATTATTCACGGAGAAAACAGGGGACTACGTTCGTATGGAAAAGTGGCGCGACTCGTATCCTCTTAAGGTAGAATACGTAACGATTCCGACTTCAAGCTTACCACAGTTTAGTTTAGGTGCTGTAATAGGGTCTTTGACAACAGTAAAAATAAACTATAATTTGTGGCCATCCTAACAGAATATAGGAAAATTAAACATATTTCACTTTCTTTTGTTCAAAATATTATGCATTTTTAGAGTATTTTGTTCTATTAATTTTTAATAGTCGTTAATAATGTATCTGTGACTGAAACGCTTGCGATTGATTGATGACGTCACATACCATGAAAGGTATCTGTGGTCAAAGTGGACATTGATAATTTGACATGACAATTTTGACAGCTTCTTTGTGTGGTGTCTTTGTTTACTTGCATGTGACGTCAAACACCGTTTTTGGCGTGAGTTTGAGAATTTGAACTTTAATATTTATTTTCTTTGTTAATACAGACAAGAATCCGGAAATACTAATATATCGTGTTTATTACATAATGAAGAATTTATTAAAAATATATTTCAAAAATGTTCAAAAACCCTATTGTAACAAATTTAATAATAGGTAGAATAATTCTTAGGACAATTCATGTTAGGAAATTATGCTTTAGGTGATTAGAATTTAGAGTGATATTAGGACAAACATTCTTTTGGACTTTAAATGAGTGTGCGTAAAAATTATTAGGGCAAACAAGTAGTATGCCTTTCAACAGTATGCCAAACATTTTTAGGACAAAAAACATTATGCGATACGAAGGGCACCTGTTTCTATTCTATTGCTTAAAACATCAGAAAACAGTCGCAAATACATCACTACACATTACACCGTCACAAGTTAAATTTTAAAATTGACATTGAGTGTATAAAATTATAAATGTAATGATGAGAGTAACAGAACATTAACTTTAAGTATGTAGGAAGAGATACAAAGTTCTGTATGGAAGCTTAAAATCATATGATATTAAAATTTCTATAAGGACGTGGAGGCCGAGGTCATGGTCCATCCGGACCAGGAGGACCAGGTGGTCCTCATGGACCAGGCCCTTCCCCTGGTGGTCCTCCTATGCAACCACGATCGGCTCCCGCCCCACATCAAGCGCCTGGCCCTCAACCAGGTGCTGGACCTCAAGGAGGGGCGCCTTTCAAGAGGGGAGCAGGCCCGCCTCACGGAGGCCCAGGTGGACCCCCAAAACGAGGAAGGTTAGTTAGTTACCCATATTTTAGACTATACCTTATCGGTTTAGGTAGTTAAAACAATATAAACAATCTTGACATGTCTTTTTGTTGAAATACACAGTCTAACACTATACAATTCAATTATGAAAGTAAAGTATTTTTTCATACCTAAATTGTAAAATGTAAAGATTTCGATTTATAAAGTGTATGTTTAAATAAAATTAACTACCTAAACCGATAAGGTATAGTTAGTTGCTGATCAATAAAAAAATCACAATTGCATTTTCAGTACACTCTCATGGATATATATAGTGAGAAAGTTTGGCTCTCATTCCCATTTTTTAACTTTTGTTAAAGCATATAGCTTCTTCCATGAAAAAGTGATGTGGGAACTTAACTGCACTACTCATAATCTTGCCATGTTACATGTCTTCAAATTTCCTGTCAGACTTTATGAATCACTGCAATCTCCTTTAAATCCGTACAGTGCTTAGTCCAACCTAGTGTAAAGCTGGGAACTTGAGAATATGGGTGAAGTAAAATTTGTGTTATTAAATTGTGTTTAGGTTTGAAGGCCCACGAGGAGGAGGTGGCGGTGGCCGACCCGCGCCGCAAGGAGGCTACCAACAACCGGCTCCTTCTCACAATGCACCCCCATCTAATGGATATGGCCCTCCATCGTAAGTTTTCTTTCTTCTTCTTTCTCAGTACGCTCTTTACAGAGTAGTTGTAGCCATTATGTTTACATAGCATTAAGCTTTATTTTAGTGGAATTCACTAAATGCTCTCCATGAATTTTTTTTAATGAGTAAAGACCACTTTAATTTTGATGATATTTTCTGCAATGAACATGTGATAACGTCGGCCTAATCCGTTAACTTGCTAAGTCCAGTTTTGAGTATACTGAATAGTATACACTGTGTACTTTTTAAAAGTATTAATGTGATTTTCGCTCAAAACTGGACTTAGCAGGTTAACGAATTAGGCCGATGATAATTCATTTTTGTATACTATTTTATTTTATTGCATTTTTTTAAGTTGCATGACAAAAAGGGTTTTTTGATTTCTGTCAAATTAAATGTTGTAGATGACAGACCATCTTGACTTAAAAATAAAATTGAGAATTATTTGTAAAAGTTGCCAAATTATCAAGAGGGATAAGATTAGATATTTAATGAGTCAATGTGGTAGATAAAAAAATTATCTATTTTTACCATCACAAATATGAAGACAATTTGGTCAGATCTTCATATCTAACCTTATTTGATTTAAGTAGAGAAAACTATTACACAAATATTATATGATGATCCAGAATTCTTGATAGGAATGTGCCGTCTGATACATATATGACGCTAATTCTTTAACTGAAACATACATTTATACAAAGTATTCTAGTTATTTTGCTACAGTATGTAATCAACATTGAATCTCTTGCAGGCACACTGGTTACCAGCCTTATGAGCAGCCTCCTGCTGATCCTTATGCGCAATCATCTTATAACCCTCCAAAGTGAGTTAAGAAATATTAATTCAAATTTTAAGAACCTTTTTGTGTACCCACTGACATTTTAAAATTATACACCTATTTCAGCAAAATTTTCCTGATTATTATAAATTTGTTGTGCTAATTTTAGGCCTAATATGCAGGCTACACACATGAAAATATACTGTAGTGAATATCTGAGCAAACTGTGCGCAGTTTTGTCGATCGTGTGTACTGTAGGGGTCCTAACAGGAATACTTAGATTGAGGTACGAGGACCGTACAAGATCGTCCGTGATGCTATTCACTATCAAAATTTCAACAGTAAAATGAAAAATACTTTTTCAAGTTCATTGGATTTTTATTCGAGAACAATAAAATTACAGACATTATCATCAATCTGATCGTCTCGAAGGAATGGCGTCCAGCTTTTTAAAAACAGTTTATGAGAACTATTGTTCATGAATAGTCTAAAATTCAAATTACTAATGCCATTCCTTCTGGCCAGCTTACAAAAATATTTGCAAACCAGTATCAATTAAATATACAACCTATCTAACGATCCCTACAGTACCTTATGTTAAATTGTTGCAAAGATATATTGTTATGTATGCAGCCTGCACTATATGCTATAAGTATGTGCAATAAGATTTTTTTGTACTAGATTATTAAAAAAAAAAACCTGTCAACTTTTAAGAACAGGGTGGGTAATTAATAGTGCCAGTGGCTAAAACAAAACTCTAATGATGATCCAGAATTCTTGATAGGAATGTGCCGTCTTATACACAACTGCAGATAACATCCGAACTGAAAACTGTTTTACAATTTATGATTTATGTATTACCATTATCTTATATTTATGAGCAATGTTTTGTTTCCTAGTTCGTACCAAAGCAATAACTACTCGTCGCCCACACCAGCTCAGCCCAATACTGGCTACAGTTCAAATAACTATGGCGGCACTGGTTATGGTTATTCTACCGGTCAAGGAGGCTATGACGACGGCTATAGGTAATTCAATGATTTTATTTGTTTTGTGCAATAACGAATTTAACATACATACATTCATAGTAAAAAAAACATGCTCTTTATTTGTGAGTGAGGTCTAAATAAATAGGTTTACAAATCTGTGACTTGTTTTGCAGTGGTGGCAACACGGCAGGAGCGGGAGACGCCGGTTATGGGGCGGCCGAACCCGCCTATGGAGGGCCTCCGCCAGCTTACGACTCCTACTCCCAGCCCGCTTACAACTCGTACCAACAGCCGCAGCAGCACTATGACAACAGTTATGGTAAGTACTGATGTGGTTGCTTGCAGTTGCTGTTGAAACACATTGGAACATATAAAACCTACATCAAATTGGGAAGTTCCAGTACTTTTAAACAGACTATAATATAATATCTTCCAGACAGCAGTATTTTTTTTTGTTTGCTGATTACTCTCTAGTCAAAAATTCCACAAACAAACTAGACCTCTTTGATATAGGTTCTTTGCAATTATGGTCTGAAACCATGATACCATTCAAACCAAAGAAACATAGGAACACAACTGCATCTCAAATTAATGCTGTGACATTATCTATTACAAGACAAATCATATTGCTATCTTAAGATACAGTGAAAATAATTATGATATTTAAGTTATTACAATAATAATATATTTCAATGAATAGGTTACAATATATTTCAATTAGTTATAGCCAAGCAAAAGTTACTGACATTGAAAGAGTGAAATCTAGGAAACTCATGCTGATGATGAAACAGGTTTTATGAAATGTGCATATATTCTTTTAACATACAATTATTACTTATACTGAACTTACTAATTACATACTTAAAACTCGATCAGCCTGCAATAAAAAAGGTCCATTGACACTACTACCTTATCCAGCAAATAAGGGAATATAAATTTTTTGTATGTATTTTATTCCTCATAGGTTTATTGATTTAAAGTAGTTTTCGTCTTACTTTAGATCAGTAGTTCTTAACTAGTGTTTGATGAAAGAATTGTCTTGAAAGGGCCCGGGCTGGTCTGACTTGCGTTATACTTTCTACTGGCTATCATGTTAGGCACCAATTAATTACCAAAAACAGATTGATAATCACTTGGTTAAGAACTACTGTCATGAACAGAAAGGCGTAAATAAGTCGTAGTCAATTTAGGACAATCAAAAATTGCAATCCTAATGATGTGCAAAGCACAAGTGCGCATAATATCCCAGTGATTTAATTACGTAAGTTTTAGATAAATGTATTTTCGGTTTCTAAAACAACTATTTGATTGTTTATATTACAGGAAGTTGGTGAGCTCTTTGAATATTAAGGGGATTTATTTGAGGTCATTAAGCCCTACACTCAAAATGAATGTAGCTGTATCAATTTATTTGAAGAAAAGCATTTTATATAAATATTATAATGTTTTAAAACGTTCGTGATTTTCTCTCATTTTACTTACTTAGGTTCTGTTAGGTTCATTTTACTTTTTATATTATTTAATTCTTATAGACTTACTTAGGTCAATGGAAATGTTAAGATTAGACTAATTTTAATGTACACACAAATGAAACGATCTTCAAAATGCACTAGTAAACATATTTTATAGGTAGTATTCATGACCTTCTTGAAAAAAATTCACGTGAATGAATAATAGTGTTATTTAGACATATAAAAACTTCTGTGTGATGTTTTATTTAATTTGACCATTGTGATTAGATCCCGATTCACCAGATTCTTGTTTCGTCAGGTTCACGTTTTGTTGGATTATTGTTTCTTCGGAAATATTTATTAATATTTACAATAAATCAGTTTTAGGAATTATGTTACCTAAATAATTAAATTTATACAAATAAACATGTTTAATAATGTACCAAGTAAAGCCGCAAGTATATAAGAATACCATAATCAAAAAATCCGACAACACAAGAACCTGGTGAAATATGAATTTGGTGAATCAGAAACTAATCTCCATTGTGGGTAGCCTACCCGAGGTAGGCATATTGTTTTAGATTTTAAGAAACTGAGTCGAAATAAAATGAAATTATGAACTACCTGTTGTGTATACTTTATTTCTGATTGGATAACAATTTAACAGCATGAATTAGAAACCTTTGGTTGTTAGGGCCTACAGGGAAGGCAGTAAGTTCTATCTCAATTTTTTAATACATAAAATTTAGCTATTGTTTAAATTTAAACAGAAGATTAAACTCTACTGAAGTAGAGTACAATCTGTCAATGTGAAATAATACTGCGTCACAATGTCGAAAAATTGTGCTGAGGCTAGGTTATGTGGGATTAATTGGGTATGTGTGTATATTACATATACTAAAATGGTGGTAGTAGTGTACATGGAGTTCAGACTAAGAACATATTTTAGTGGTGGTTTAAAACACAGCAGTTTTTGGCTTATTACCAAATTTACCAAACTTAGGTGTTTTTGACATGTGGTCGTTAGGAAAGTAGCCTATACATGACGAAACAGTTTCTGTAAACCACAAAATTAGGCCATATTATATTCCTACGGTCTGTCTAGGTAATTAATCTGCATATTACATCCTTGATCAGATGAAGGGTGTAGAAATAGGGAGTATGCCGAAAAACTTTCTGAAGCAACAGACGTCGACGGCATTTTTATGTATAATTTCACTTCACTCTCTTTAGTAGATGTACGAAGATCGTTTTCTATCTATAAATGGATATTAAATGCAAGGCGAAACTCAATAAAAATTGAAAATATACATAAAATTTACAATAATTATAGAAATCTGAATGTACATTATGTTTTCATTTTCTTTATGGATACGCCATATCCATATCTACATGACACAGCTAAATGACATTAATGACGTAAAAATAGCTCACCCTTGCCGACCTCTGCTCATAATCCAGTTTCAACTTCAAATCTTACTAAGTGTTGTATGAGTCGACTTTGGCATATAATTTTTTTGGATGAAGGTCATGAAATAACATCTTGAGGGATTAATATACTAATTTTAATTTGTAGATTTGGATTTGGAACCAGACTATGGTAAACAATATATTGTGTGAGGAGCATATTTAATTTTTGACTTATTTATAGCAACAACAGAAATAAATAAACTGTTCATGAGATATAGTCTGTTGACATACAGATGGACAGACAGCAGACATTGTACATAATAGGGTCTCGTTTATATTTTTTGGGTAAAGAAACGCAAAAAAATGCAGTCTGTCCTGAAAAACGCCTAAGGTAAAATATTTATAAATATTAACAAATCCTAGAAATTAGTCAATAAACGCGTGGTAAGTAATTTTTATGTAATAAGTATTTTAAATGAATAGGAAATCATAAAAGCGCCGCATATTTATCGAACCGTTAACTGATTCTTCTGTCATACATTGTCATGAACAAGCAGGAGTTACTGATATACCTACTTTGTTTAAATCAATTGTAAGATGGGAGTGTTTATGCAATGTGTGCATACAATTATACAAATATATTAAAAAAACCTATATTACTGAATTAATGTCATACCAATAAGTACTATGAGCTCAAATCTTGAAACAGATGGAGGACAAACCTGTTTTTGGAGGCTGTATTACATTGTAAGTCGAATCAGGCCTAAAATGTTTCAAGTTCGTAGGCGAGTACTATAGTAGGTACTTAAATTATTTAAAGAGTTAGCTGCTCCTTTTGGTGAAAACCTTTGAGGATAGGAGAAAATGAAATACCTGAGATAGTTGTTGTAAAATTTAGAACGGCGGCATACCTAATAACTAATTACATATATTAATAAATAATTGTATGAAATTGTGATTTTGTTATAAAAGTAGCAGCTGGTTCAATAAAAATCTAATTAGAATTAAGTTTTTTTCATATAGGTAAAACATGATCCACCTAAAAGGACCAGAACGTTCTACATACTTTGAAGATTAGTAATCCACATCCAAGTTCTTGAAATACTGGTTGATAACAGGTAATCATTTTGAAGTTCTTGTTAGGTTAAGTACTTTGATGTTATTTCAGTATTAGTAACCTGTCCAGTCTTTTTTTTTTCTCGAGAAAACCCAAGGACATATTTTACTGCGTTGGGGATCAATGCTCCTATTAAATGGGGACCAATATTTTTCTTGTATTATTTATATTGCGACTGTGGCCCAGTTGCACAGCAATTGATTAAGTAGAAAAAGGTTGTGATACGCGTGGTTTTCTTATAATATGCCAATTAGGGGCGACATGGTGGAATTTTCTCATAAAAATACAGTTTAAAAGTCTGATATAAATCACTGTGATCCAAGAGACATCACCATGGCACCCAGTTGGTTTATAGTTGAACCTAGTAATGATGTCTGGCCAGGGAAGACACTGGGCTGGTTGAAGGGTAAACGTTCCTGTACCTGAACTGGGCGGCTTTGAAGGCCATTAGATAACTGAAAACATAGAAATGAGACGATATGACAAAATACGTAGTGATCCGCAATTTTGAACCAATCAATATTTACTAACCTGTTATATTGGAAAATGTGAGTCATAATGGTGGGTGCACCTTCACAAATGCATACAAAATGATTAGAGCTAAAAAATGTACTCAAAATGGACTGTTTAGTACTTATCTACTTTGTTACCTTAATTGTATCACCACAAAGGAAGATACTTCTTTGATTCTTATTCATAGTCCTATAACAAAACTAAAATATATCAACTACTTAGGTACCTAACTACTTATGTCGGAAAGTTACGCCAGCTTACTTAACTCATATTGCTTAAGGTACTAAAATCATACATTATAATGCACTATTTATTAATAGTACATAATCGCCCACGCTAAGTTAGGTATTGTATCAATCTTTATAAAATGCAATTCTTTGCATAATGAAAGTTATTAAATAAAGTGGCTTGATTTTTCAGTTAAGTAAGTACCTACATGCTGTCTGATAAATACCACTGAAATGGTTTAATATTAGTTTGTAAGTCGAATACTTCAGCAGAGTTTATATCTAGGTATGTGAATTTTAAACTCATAAACAGGTATTAGATACAATTGATATGTAAGGACAGAATCGCCAAAGCGCTTACAAAAGCCATGGTATACTTATGGTTGGAATAAAAAATATGCACTGAAAAGATAACGATAACGACTTAAAATTATATGTAAAACGAGCAGTTATATTATAATGGACGGCAATAGCCGATCCGATCCGATACTCCGATTTACATTGTTCAGTCTGTTCAAGAAAATAAGGGAAGAGTCCCTAATTTCAATTACACTGGGCATTTTACGTCAATCTGACATTATTTAAAATTGAATAAGTTAAAATCTCCTTTTTGTTTGAATTTCCAGATCTAGTGCATAAAATTTGGCAATCTGAATACGACGGCACCCGAATTGTCAATCATATATTATTTTATATAAATCCAAATCATAATGTGCTTACTATATATTCCACGGCAATAAGGAAGTTGCCTACATCAAAGAAACCTGTATACTGTGTTAGCATTATAATGTTTAAGTGCATTATAAAATCGATATCGACACTATAATTGCATTTTAATTTGAAACTTCTTGAAACATGATGATTTTAAGAAGGGAGGTCGGCGCGGCTTGCTATGTGCTAGCTTGAATGTTTATAGAACTCAGCACTCCCGCCATTATAGCTATTCTTTGTACACGAATAAATGTTATTTTTGGACGTCTTTCTGAATTATTAATAAATGAATTTATGTAGTTGTAGTTATGTATGCGACTGTACATAACTAGGCATTAAAATACATTATTTATGAAATACATCCTTCGGGTTAATTTCATAAAATACACGATTTTTCTTGTTATGCAGCAGTCACATGAATAACTAACATTTTCATATTCATAAATATGCAACTTATTCAATGTCGAAAAGACAAAATTATTTTATCTAATGAGGCTGACTGAGAGAGCATGGCAAATATGAAGTTTTCGAATAAAATAAGATGGAGACCCATTTTGCACTACATCTGTAAATGCATGTTGTCTTGGCGTAGAGTGCCCATGCCGTATAGGTATATACTAATGCAGCTAGGTTATCGTGTTCTATAACGCTATTGTGGGATCTCCATGATACCCCTGAACAAAACGAATAATACTTATAATATAAAACCTAACGAAGGCTTTATTAAAGTTTCGTCATTATCAGGTTGTTTAGGTTTTAGGTACATATTAAAATATTACACTTAGGTAGTTAGTTTAGTTACTCACAAACGCACAATTGCATAAAAAAGTTTTTTTTTAATTTACTGGAAGCGAGCTAGCTCTGAAATCATTGTAGACAAATTATCTTTTACCTAAATATTAATGTTGATTTCTTCTTCCAGGTAGAGGCGGATGAAAGTATTGAACTTATCTTGGAAACGAGATAAATATTTACTTATCAAATCGCCATGCGGATAGACATATCCCCAAGACTTAATGAGAAAAGTGAAAGGTAAAAATGTGGTTTTTTTTTTTAATGTATCGACGGCCCCTGGAAACAATGTGTAGGATCTGATATTTCAAAACAAAAAATGTAATAAAATATAATACACAATACGAACTGTTTACATTTGAAATCTTATATTGGTACGTTTTGTGCAATCGGTTCTGTTACCCTGGACCGTCGATATTTATTACGTAAACATAAAAGCTTTAGGGGCAGCGCAGACGACAGACTTTTGTGCGATCGAGTCTGCGGCGCAATAATAACTCTGAATGGAAACTGTCTGCGCGCCATTCAGAGTTTTTATTGCGCCGCAGACTCGATCGCACAAGTCTGTCGCCTGCGCTGCCCCTTACCCTGCCATTTACTTTTGAAATGTGTTTTTTTTTTATTAATTACCAAACTACTTACCTATTTACAACTTATGTTCAATTTATACTACTTACTTAAAATAATAACCTCCTCCTTTTTTGAAGTCGGTTAATAATCTAAAACATATTTCAAAACCAGCGCCAGGTAAAAATAAACTGTACCTCCAAACTCAATGGCAAATATTTAGACGGCCGCGCAGACTTATATCGAAATACATGACTCAAGTGTAGATGTGTAAGTGTGATGTACCTCTCGTGCCAAAAGGGAGAGCAATGCTCTTCCTTTGACGCGATTTCATTTAGTTTTGTACTACTTAGATTAGGTTTAACTGTCTAGAGACAGGACAACTTGACTTGACTAAGGCGGCGCCACGTTTAAATCGGTCGCACTCGGACTAACAATTCCCATAACTAAATAAAGCGCTCATGTGACGTCACAGCATGAAGAGAAAAAGTGGCACGCTTGTTTTCATGCAAATGCAGGCTCTCGAGGTATCTATTTCGATAAAAGTCTGTGGACGGCCGCCTCACGGACATTCGGATAGACCGAGTGCGGCAACCTGTCTTGTAAAGCATAATCTAAATACATATGTACTTACTTCTTAAGTCGCCTCTTACGACATCTATGGAAAAAATGAAAGGGTGTTATTCTAAGCAGGGATGTTGCGGATGCCATTTTTTTCACATCCGCGGATGCGGATGTTTAGAGGCCCACATCCGCGGATGCGGATGCGGATCTCTACAATAAACGGCCAAGTGCGAGTCGGACTCGCGCATGGAGGGTTCCGTACCAAAAATTGCAAAACAAACATTTTTTATATGGAAGCCCACCTTGATTATTATTATTTTGTTTGTATTTGTTACTGTAGTGACAATACAAACACATAATCTGTGAAAATTTCAACTACTTAGCTAGCACGGTTCTTGAGATACAGCTATCAGAATGATGACCACTAAAAACGGCCAAAATCACGTTTTTTCTATGGGAGCCCCTTAATTTTTTATTATTGTTTTGATTGTAGTATTTGTTGTTATATCGGCAACAGAAATACATAATCTCTGAAAATTTCAATTGCCTAGCTTTTACGATTCTTGAGATACAGCCTGGTGATAGACGGGCAGACGGACAGACGGACAGCGAAGTCTCAGTAACAGGGTCCCGTTTTCACCCTTTGGTGCAGCGCAGATGACAGACTTTTTTTTAGCGGTCGAGTCTGCGGCGTACAAAGTCTGCATGGATTGTATGCATTGTGCGCCAGACTTTTTGCGCGTCGTGTCACGTGTGCGTTACTGCATATAATTCCATAGGTTCTATTGTCATAATATAAAAATCCGTCACGGATAGTCTGTCGTCTGCGCAGGGCCTCAATTATTGGTTTATTAGGGTAAAAAATAATAGCGGAACGCGTCACCGTCACCGATTGACCGAAGTACGAAATCAAATTACTGCTTGCCTATTGGTCGACATCACACACTCGCCGAGCCCGCCACTTTCTTTCTTGTCGCGACATGCTTACACATCCGCATCCGCATAAACTCCGCATCGAATTTATGCGGATGCGGATGCGGATGTCCAAATTAATGCGGATGTTCCGCATATGCGGATGCGGATATTCGCAACATCCCTGATTCTAAGTCCAACACCACACGCGTGGTCGCCATTATACACTCAGCGGCAAAATTATACTCCCGTCACTTTTTCCAATAATGTAGATAATAAATAACCCGTGTGATGTCGGGTATAGAATAACACCTCTCCGTTTCTTCCGTGGGAGTCGTAAGAGGCGACTAAGGAAATAGGTATAGAAAGTGCTTCAGGCGTCAGGCTAGCAACCTGTCACTATTATACTACCTCTTCCCAGTGGCGTAGCTAGCATGGGTGACACCCGGGGCGGATATTGTAGGAAGCACCCCCCCC
>BHDV01061339.1:0-48734 GCA_005406045.1 Adoxophyes honmai | reverse complement strand
GCCGCATGATACAGAAAGCCGAATGCATGTTAATTTTAAGTAAACGATCCGAAACAGTAGAAAAATTTTGAATTTTTTGTTTTACGTAATCTTCGAATGAATGGTCTAAAATTGGGCAACCTAGGAGGTGAAGCGTTTTTTCTTGTAAAATTTTAATGCCAGGAGCTACGTTTTGGAATTTTTCTATCACAGAAACTTTATCTAGACATGAGTTAGAAACAAAAAGTTCACATTTGGAAAAATTTAGAGATAATCCAATATTTTCAAGGTCAGTTCTTAAATTTTGAAAATTTTGAAATACGGTATTTACGTCACCTCCAAGGGTCCCGTCGTCAAGATACCACAAATTCAATTTAGAATTTAATTTTTTAATGATTGGATGAATGGCGAGGCTGAAAATTGCTGGACCGAGAGGGTCACCCTGTTGACAGCCGACTGCTGAAGATAAAAGGTTACTTTTGTATAATAATTTTGATGGTGAACTGTAGCACTGCCAAAGAAAGTTATAAGCCAGAGGAATTTTGTCTTTAATTTGTGTCAACAGAGCGCCCCTATCGACGGAATTGAAAGCGTTTGTGATGTCCACCTTGAGCAGCACCTCTCCACCGTCGTGCTCCATGTAGGTGCGCACCGCATGAACGGCGGCCTCACAACCGCTTTTCGACCCAAAACCAAGCTGGATGGGTTGGAACTCAGCACACAGTTTGTCAACCACCACTCGGCAAGCAATTTTGGCTGCCAAACGGCGGTAGGTCGTTCCGACGGCAATGGGTCGAATGCCGCCGTCCTTTTTTGTTAAGGCACAAAGGTTCGCACCATATAAAATGTCTTTGACAGTGTCCGGAACCTGTCCAGCAAGCATGACGTTCACAAGGGAAGTCAGGTCCTTCAGTAGAGAGTCTCGTGTCTCACCGCAGCCGCAGCAAAGCAGATCTTTCAGATGCTGCGGCGACAGACCATCCAGCCCGCCTGCGGATCCATTGGGGAAGGACATGACAGCCCCAAGAACGTCATGCACATTGGCGTGTAAAGACGGGTCGCCGGCCAATGGAGCGTCTGGAAGGCAGAGGTTTGCCGCAGGAGGTGGATGTTTAGTTTCCAAAGATGTTAGTGTTTCTGCATTGTTAGGAGCTACTGCGTCGTTAGAAAAAAGCAGACGAGAAGCACCCTTTATATCTCCGTCAGCTATCTTACTTTCCACTTTGCGAAATAAATTGAAAGGGGAAAAACCAACTGTACTGTTCTGTGGGAGACATAAAGGGTTTTGCTGACAATTTTGTTTAATTTTGTATGTAAGAGATTTTGAATTTTGATCCGAATTAACGTGAAAAATTTTAAAAGGAAACGTTAAAAGAAGTTGCCAATTTTCTGTGCAATTATCTGCAATAATGGTCCTGATTGTTGATGATAGCAATTTAGATACAGATATACGAGCACCACGTGGTACGCGTTTAAGTAAAGGAAGAGAATTTTTTAAATCGCCGATGGTTTGCCAAAATGGTTGAGAAGGTGGAGAGGGCTGTGAGTGTTGAGTAATTTGAGACAATTTAGAAGCCAAAGGTGTAGTAGTAGACCCAGAAGGGACAGAGGATGGTATGTCGGTTGATCTGCTTTATTAAATCAACAATTTTAGTATAAAACGAATACCGAATGTTGTGCTGTTCTAGTTCTAGTGTTTTTTTTAATTATGTATTTTGTATACATTCTACATTCTGCAAAAAAAGGTTCAGATATTAGCCAGCATAAACTTGGCTTATCACACTACAAAGTTTCTATATTTTTTAAGTATCTGTTGTTCTTATCTCCCACCTCATTTGTGTTTCCCTGAAGAGTGATTAATTTACGTGTCGGTATTAAATAGTAATTATTTTTTATATTTGAAAGCGTTGATGATAATCAATAATCATGCAAAATATTATTCAAGATTGAAGTTTGAATGTGATCGACAACCTATGGGTCGATCGATAGCTATTAAATTATCGGTAGAATGTACTCAATTAGGAATCCGTACTAATGGAGTAAATTAATACTTTATTTCATATTTTCAAACACACTGATTGATCTGCGATCAGGTTACGAACTTAACGTCTTTTAGTCACAACTTTTCCATCTCATAGAAGAGCTAGACCGTTTATACTAAAACTAACATCTTATAAAACAACTAGCTTTTGCCCGCTGCTTCGCTCGCGTTAAATTCAGGGTGACACCGAAGAGATCTCGCAATTATTTTAATACGCTGCTGTAGTGTAGACGATAATATATCTTTCCATTGGCGTATAGAATGAAAAGATTCTGTGTCCAATACACGCAAATATGCCACATACAACAACTGTCCATGGGAAAAGAACGGCTTCTCTAGGTTCACCCCAGCCATCTTTAATGTTTAACCTCGCACTTTATTAATGGTCATAGTGAAACTAAGCTCAAGAGGAAATTGGAGAAAATTATAAACTGGAACAGGAGAACCCAGGAGATCTGTGGGAATTATTGGTATTCGTGGAATTATTACATTTTCACCTTTTCTTACGACGGTAAAGATAGCTAGGCGCTAAAGATACCTATTGCGGCCAAGCTGTGTGACATGAAGTCTCGTCAATAATCTCGATGCATCCGAATTTTGCATAAACATTACTTCGACACACTGGGACGCCTAGTTGTAATTGAAGTTTGTGTGGGTTACACCTGACATTTCAAGCAAGCGAAATTAGAAACTCTGCCTACGGAATCTGCATCTGCTGCGTTCTGTATCCATAACTGTGTTGTATCTCTTGGTACCTTACCTAACTACCACGGGTGAACATGCCGTTATGGAAAATACCTGTGTTAATCTAATGTTCGAAATCTCAACATTTTAGCTACGTAAGGGCGGTGTTCACCAATCAGTTAAAGTTGAACGAATGGAAAATGTATTGAATTTTCATTTGTTAAAGACCGTTAAAAATACGTTAACCGGGAGTTTTTAGAACGTAAGAACGCTCTTAGTAATTTCATAAAACATAAACAGGGACATTTTACCAGACGTATTTATGTTGATAAAATTAAAAAGAAATAAACTTAAAAGTAATTTCATTTATTTTTTTGACAAATTTCATTATTTCCATACTTATATTGGTAAAAAAACAATATATCAACTTCAGCATATATACAGATATTTATAAAGATCTGCTGTACATACATTTAATTTAACAAATAACCTAACTAAAAGGTACCAAATAATACAAATTTGGTACTAAATACTGCAATACGAATTGACTGAATTCAGGACCTGGTCCCGCCATTATAACGGTAACCTATTATCAAATGCATTAGCAAATCCAAGTCTACTAAAAAGCGAGTGAAATCCAAATGAGCAACTGACGTGTCAGCTGTTGTTACAGCCAAGCAGCATAGGAAGCGATTATCATGGCTGAAAGATACCAGCAACTTATTGATCCATATGACTTTATCACTCAGAGACGTAGATTATTACGCTGGCGTGCCGTGAACCCAACTGAATGTGAGCTATCGTATACAGCAACCTCATGGTCCTCATGATGCAGCAGACGGTCGCAGTTTCTATTATGCCACTTATTGCCGGGAGCTACTCAGTATTTCTTTATATACGACATTATTCGTTTCCCCAGTGGACACCAGACCTGGTGACGCGCGAGCACGCCACGTAGTATTGCCCATGAGAGGAGCAGCTAGTGCGCAATTCTACGCCGGCGGCGCGGAGCGTATGTCCCTGTGACTTGTTTATCGTCATTGCAAAACACACGCTGACGGGAGTCTGATGACGCTTAAACTGGCACCAAAAATTATTGGGGATCAGAGGGACGCGGGGTATGAAAACTGCCTCGCCGGCGTCGCAACCTGTTACAATTTCCGCCTCTATGAGGTTCCGCTGCAAACGCACTACCTTCAGGCGAGTTCCGTTACATAATTTTGGTAGCATTTGGTCCCTCAGAAGCACAATATCAACTCCAATTTTTAGAGTAAGACTGTGTGCTGATAGCCCCGAGGCGCTTACAGAGTTCAAGAATTCTACTGGGTACTTCGTTGTAGTTCGAGGATCTACGGCATTATTGATGGATAGGGTTCCCCTTCAATTTCCAGTAATGAGCACTCATGAACAACAGTTGCCTGGTCGTTTGTTGGGGTCAGTAAAACTCGTTCAAACATGCAAAAATTCTCGTGGAGTTTTTCTCGCAGGTCTTCATAAATCAAACGGATGAGTTCATCAATGGATGGCACAATTTTACAAAGAGACTCCGGCAGTCGAATTTACCCATTTGTTTAACCCACTGTCCTTAAGCAAGCTGCAAGTATTTACTTCGTTGGCTGGAGTCAAAACTGGCAAGGTCTGGCGGAAATCACCGGAAAAGAGAAGTTTGATGTTACCCATAGTGCGAGCCGATCATCGTATGCCTCGCAGCATTCGGTCAACTGCTTCTACTGCCTTTTCTTGGGTCATTGTGTATTCGTCCCAAACGATAAGACTTTAAGTACTTTAAGATCTTTGAATACTTTTGCTTTGTCATTATTTCAACACATCACATTGCTTCTTTGGCAAACTTGACAGATCTGTTGATATTCGTTACCCGGCGACCATGCGCATCAAACAGATAAGTAATAATTCTAAAAATAACCAAAACGTTTTCAGTTTTTGATTCTAAAGCCCCTTAAATAGTTTTTTTGTAAATATCTTCCATCGATCTCTTCGACCTTTTCTTGCTTTATCATATGTATTTAAAAATGAACGTGGAATTATGCGTGGAACGGAAAATTCAGCAGTGTCCCTTGTGACAAGGGCCTTGTCATTTAACAATTAAGTTTTTGACAGCTATATCTTAGGGAATAAGGGCTAATTTATTAACAAATATGTAAGAAAATATCGCCTTAGTGACTTTAGTGGTGGAATAATATAAGCAAAAAAACGTGAGATGGGTTACATAATTTGAGTTTTTATAATATTCCTGTTCCTTTTTATAATATTAGTGTACTTATAAACCTTCCTCTGGAATCACTCTATCTACTGAAAAAACCGCATTAAAATCCGTTGCGTAGTTTTAAAGATTGAAGCACACATACAGACGGACAGACGGCGACCGCGACTTTGTTTTATAATATGTAGTGATAGTGATGATAGTGATAGGGTAAATATTCGGGCGTTTGAACCGCTGTCATTATTCTCAACACTTTTTTTATCAGATACTGTTGGAAATGTGTGTATAATAGTCTAGTTTGCACTTATATGCAAGAGATAGACACTATATGAAACACTAATTGTACCAATTTCTAAATAAATCTAACAAAAAAAGTGTTGAGAATAATGACAGCGGTTCAAACGCCCAAATATTTACCCGATAGTGATATTTCAGTTTCCAAGTTCTAGCGTAAGTAACAAAAATACTAGATACTCGTACAACACACGGACATCATTTAACTAATTCAGTAGGTACATAACATTCTAGGCATATCTTCTACATCTGGAGAGGGATTAGAACAAACTACTTATTGCGTAAGTAGGTATATTAGTCTGTGTAGATATCGTGCTAGTAAGTATCGTAAACAAGCTCACTTAGATAAAAACAAATTAAACTCATTCATTGGGCGTTAGCAGTGATCCAACTAGTGTAGCGGGAGACACGAGCGTAGACAGCCGGGAACCGAGCGTTTCCGCAACCACCCGATCCGAACGACAGCGCGCCGATGACGACGTTGTTGTGCAACAAGGGCCCGCCGGAGTCGCCCGTGCACACGTCGCGGCCATCCTGGTCCAACAAGCCAGCGCACAGCATGTTGTCCGTTATAGATGCGGCACCGTATCTTTGTCTGCACACCGCTTGGCTCACGGTGAAGAACTGTATATGACGCAATTGCTCTGATGGTGCCCCAAACTGAAATGACAAAGAAATCCTTAGTCTTTCACGCTATTAATACTTATGACTTTCTTATAATATATGTAATAGCAATCATTGGCAGCGTTATCACTTTGCCGAATTACTTTGCGCGCAAATTTTACATCCTACAATTTCGCATAATTTTATTTAATAGTTCATTGGCATATTATAGGTAATAATCTCGTGATTGAACCATTAATTTTCACGATGATATTTGCACAGTTTGGAGCTTTTCCGGCCACAGCGTGGCAGGCGCTTTTTCAAAATTCGGAATTGTTAGTACTGTTTTATTTAAAACACCTCTGTTTAGATGTTTTTGAATAATAATATGAAAATTAAACTAAATGTATCAGATATAATTCAAAATATCTACTTATTTTCATCCGGGTAATAATGTTTCTGAGACTTAATTGGTACCCTATAGGTACTAACAATAAGGTACAGTATTTAAATGCAATCTCTTACTTCTGTGATGCCCCATCCTATAGCCCAAGCTGGTTGGTTATCGCCAGCGTTGTAATTTGCACCAGCAATGGCTCCTGCCTGCACTACGGTTGAGAAGGTGATGAACGATGCCAACCGGAGTATGGCGATGTCATTGTCAAGAGTTGTAACGCTGTAGTTCGGGTGGTTGATGACTTGCTGAATTAAATGCACCACGCCGCCGCTGCTGGCGAAGGAAGAACCGACTCGAATGCGGTATGTAGCTGGGTTGAGACCTCTGTAAAATATAAATATCTAGTGAGATCAGAATTTACGAATATATTATGCACATATTATTTCTGCAGGGCAAAAAGACAACAAAGCGTCGTTCGCTTACATTTTGACATACTTCTCTGGATTCATTTATATTCATTCCTCTCGTCATGCATACTACTGATCGTGCGTTCTTCGAGGGTGCTCTCATTCGGCTTGCTTTAACTCACTTCTCACGTAAATATGCTGCGACTTCGTCTCAATTATTTTCTCCATGTTCCCAAACCGACCCAACATTACTTTCTTTTCTCTTTTAATCTTCATTGCATTGGTCACGTCATACTTTGAGAACGATTTTGCCGATTTAATTGTTTTTTTGTTCAAATTGTTCATAGAAGGTTACTACAAAAAACAACTAGATAACAAAATTGGAATCTTACCTGCTGTGACAGTGAGCCGCTGTAAGGACGGCTACATTGGTGAGGATGGTGCTGCCGCAGTTGTGACGGTAGAATGAAAAGTCGTCAGTAGCGAGCACGACCGCTGACTGCGGGTACCGATCGATGGTAGTCACAGACCCACCATAAACCCTTTGTGGCAAGTCACTTGGCAGAGCTGCAATTCATATTTTTGTTTGTAATTTCCGGCATTGATAGTATTTTGTTTGTAGGTAGCGGAAGAAAATCGGCACAACCTGAAGACTGACTGACATTGAAAATGGGTTGGCTTTTTTCGGCATTTATACAGAATCTGACCCGTTTTCCTTGTCCGTAAGTGTTGTGGTGTTTTGTTTTTGTTTTTCACTAATTTTCCACACAGTTAATACTCAAAATGTTTACTAACTTACCCAAGACAGCGGCAAGACTCGCTAATAATAATAAAACTATAGCACGCATGATGACTTTTAACGAAATGATGGTAACACCTTTAATCTAAACGTTTTTTATACTCACATCATTATCGCGGATTAATCCGCACTGACAACAATTATTTTTAATCATCTTTAAATCTTATCTAGTGATTTTCCAAATTGTCATAGTACCGTAAAACGGGGTGAATAGGGACAAACTAAGGTTCAAAGCTTTATGAAACTTTTACTCACTAAGACAATTAGACAGTTACTCAAAAACCATGTGATGTGTTACCTGTGTGGTGCCGGGTTTAGACAAACATCTCTCCATTTCTTCCATGCAAGTCGTAAGAGGCGACTAAGTAATAGTTTAAAGTATGCTTTAGGTGACAGGCCAGCACCAGCAATCTGTCACTATTTGATTATATATTATTTGATTTAACTGTTGTAATTATTTTTAAATTTATGAAATTGTATAAACCATTTGGAAAAAATTGGAAAAGAAAGTATAATGCCATGGGTTTAAAAAAGAGAAAAAGAAACAAACGCCGAAAAAATTATCGGCGATAACCCATGGGGGGGTGTGGGTCCAGGTCGCTAAGGTTTATTTAGCCCGTGAGAGTCGGGCACTGACCGAGCCCACCATTCTCGGTGTCCATAAAGGATTCTCCTGGCGGTCGGACACCACACCCCATAAAAAAAATCTGTCACTATTGTACCCCTTTCTTCAATGATTCAACCTTAAAATTAAACTAAAAGTCAGCACGAAATATGAAATAGTCATGGGTCATGGTTTTGATTGTGTAACGTTTGCTAACAGGCGTGATAAGTTCATGAATGTACGTAAATAAGTAATTCCAAATTGCAATAATGACATTTCATTTCTCTGTTCTGATTACACAATGTAATCTACATTACGTAGAATTGTTCGAAAACCACGTTTATGTCGATATACGGACGAGCGCTCATTGAGCGTTAGCAACGATCCAGTCGGAATAACGGGAGACGAGGGCATGGACACCAGGGTAGTACGGGTCTCCGCAACCAATGCCGAAGGAGCAGACGCCGATGACGACGTTGTTGTGGAGCAGGGGCCCGCCGGAGTCGCCCGTGCACGCGTCGCGTCCTCCCACGTTCAAAATCCCAGAGCACATCATGTTATCCGTGATGGCGTTGACACCGTATCTTTGCCTGCATATCTCTTGATTGATCGTGTAGATTTGAACATGCCGTAGTTGCTCCGAGAATAGAGGGCCGCCTGCCTGTAAAGAACGAATGTAAAGCTTGATTTGCCAATCGAGTTACACATAAAGCGGCAATTATATCTCGCATGCTGCATGCGGAGACCGCAAAAGACTATCATCGTCAGGCGCATTTGGCGAGCGTCAGATGTCACGGCCTAACTTAGGTGACGGTGGTAGGCGGCAGGAGAGGTCCAC
Source organism: Adoxophyes honmai (assembly GCA_005406045.1). Classification (NCBI taxonomy): domain Eukaryota; kingdom Metazoa; phylum Arthropoda; class Insecta; order Lepidoptera; family Tortricidae; genus Adoxophyes; species Adoxophyes honmai. The sequence goes on along the minus strand of BHDV01061339.1, from coordinate 39,867 downwards.
TACGCAGTTAAGTTCCGCTCCGCTGTCGAGACCACGTTAAGCACGGCAAGCAGGTAACGGTAGGAAGAGACAGCTATACTTCTAAGGCTAAACATCTTCGGACGTGGATCTTTCGTACACTAATACTATTACCTACCGTGTGTTGGCGAACAGTCTAGAGTTAAGACGACACTGAATTCGTTAGCCAAAGTACCTACCTAAATGAGATTGGCAAAGCACACGCCACGTTACGTAGTAATAAATGGGTCATTGTCATAACCCTAAAAAAACATGTCCATTTGTAATTATATAAGACATTTTTAACAATTGCATTCAATTTACATCATAACTATAAAGTACAGGAAACGTACTAGACTATACTATATCATATTTTCTATAAATGTAATTATTTGTTTTGTTTATCACCACAAATGTAACTGAAAGTCCACTTCGGTGGACTGTCCGGATTCCACCTGTTAATAGAATGTGGCTTTAAAAAAATACATCTCTTTTATTATTGTACAAAAATGCCACTTTTCCCTAATCAATGTATGATTTCCATTTAACATTATTAGGATTTAAAAAAATAGATGGAAATAAAACACATTTTTTGCATCATTGAATCTTGTCACAACATTTTTTGTCTTTTTGGTGGACATTACTTTAAATTCTAGAAAAATTAGGGAAATGTCAAATGAATAGACCGGGACATATAATTTAACTCATTCACTATCGTAATATCCCTGTAAGAAGCCATTTTGCTGTGACTTGTGCGCAGCAGACGATATTGTTGTGTTAACAAGAATATTTGGTGGTGTCAATGTTGAATTGTCTTTCCGGTTACTGCTGTATTTTGTAAGTACATCGCTATAAATCCACCAAACGTTTTTAATAATTAGTTAAGCTTTCAAACATTGTAAATATGCCTTGCCTTTTGAATAATCCTTTAAATGGCTGGTGTTGTGAATGATATTGCGGAAAAAGTCCATTCGGTGGACGTCTTTTTGGTGGATTTTTTGTAAACCCAAACGATAAGTGATTGTATTTTGATTGATTTCTTGTAATTTGGTTTAATCTTTTATTATAACTTTAAAAAATAAGCTTCTGATTCCTTTTTTGTTTTAACCTTAAATGACTAGTGACTGAATACATGCTTAAACGTAAATTCTGTAAAGGTAAAAAAAAACTGTAGAAGATTTAACAAAAACATAGAAAATAAGCTTTGGAGGAAAAATGGAATGATGCACGACGATGCAGGAAAAAAAAACAATATACAAAAAGAAACTTAAAAGTACATCGCACGCAAAATACCGCCTTCGATTCTAGTTATTTTAGTACCATGAAATGGGTGAACGTATTGCAGTGAAAAACAGAAGAATGTTGAAAGCAAAGAAACTTACTTACTTAGAAAGAAGTTGATGACTTCAGAATGCAGCAACCATTAAAAATTACTGAGTGCAGTCTGTTTGTTGATTGAAAAAAATGTTCATAAAAGTATACAATTTTTGGAGGTATATTCTGAAAGTTTGGATACGTCAACGTTAAAACAAGGAAGAGCCACCAAACCCCCACTTTCATACATACTTCTTGAAGACTTGAAGGCTTCCTAGTCTTCGGAGGACGAAGGCATATTTGGTCCACCGAAAAGAATTGTCATTTCGGTAGACAGACACAAAATATTTTTTATATACTTTTTGAATGTATTTACGTGTCTGATTGTTCATGATTATGAGAATTCATCATGAACGTTATTTTTGTTTAACATGTTTACCGCTTTTTGTTTTGTTTATTTATTATTAATTAACATAATTAGTCCACTTGGTGGACATATTAGTCTTTTCGGTGGAACCAAAATATCGTTATTTCGTTTTAAATCGTTTTTTTCGAATAATTGATCTCTGAATGATACTCAGTTCTGTTGCAAGTTAGAGTAAGAGTCGTAATATACCTTTGATTTTTATAAATCACGTGTTTCATTTTTTAGCGAAAAAAATTGCCCGGCTTGACAATGACCCAAATATAACATAATTTTAGATTAAAAACCAGTCTATTGATGAAAAGAGCCTCTTAGGAGATCAAAGACAAATATTGAAAGGAGTTAGGTAGTTTTAACCCGGTCACCGTACGAGGATCGAACGAAAAATAATGGTCAATTGAGGATGTTACTTACCTGAGTAACTCCCCATCCTATAGCCCAAACTGGCTGGTTATCAGCAACAACGTACGATGAACTAGCGATGATGCCAGGCTCAACATTGCCCGTGTAGGTAATGAAAGTCGCTGTGCGTATAATTGTAATGTCATTGTCCTCATTCCAGGTGTTGTGACTACGCCACCACTGCTGGAGAAGCTGGAGCTAACTGTAACGCGTATTCTTGCTGGATTCGGATCGCTAAAACCGCATAAAAGGTTTCTCCACGTTAATAAATTTCAAAAATAAATGTTAGCACGGTTTAGATGTCTTAAACCTTATACACTTTTTGCAGTATATAATTTAGTAATATACCTCAGTCAAAACCGTTTATAACGACATTGAAGGGACCGCATAGTTGCCGACGTTGTATCCCATAGTCGTTATAAGCAATACAGTCACAAAATGTACTTAGCTGCTTACAGTTACGGGTTATAAAACTACACTACTTTTTAAACTAATCAGTCGTTTTCCTCTTTTTTTGCGACATGATAATTCATAAATGTACAGTCTAAACAACGCCAACACTATTAAATCAAGCTGTTATTCACGCAGTCAACTAGCGCACTAAACTATTGGTGTAAAATATGCTTGGTCAAATGGCCGCAAAGAGTTTCGGGGAAGGTGGAAGAAAGTGCGTAAGTAATAATATGCCTAAATATTTCTTTAATGCTAATCAATTTGATTTAAAATCGGTTAAATTGTTTAGTTTTGCTGAGACAAGGAGCGGTTGGTCGTTATAGCCGATTAATATCGATAAAGTTTCGTCGTTGTAAGCGATATGTCGTTGTATCCGATGTCGTTATAAGCGGTTCGTTTACTGAATAGTTTACTAAGAATTCGGACGGGACCATACAATCTGGCTGTTATAACCGAAAGGTCGTTGTAAACGATGTCGTAAAGGTGTCGTTTGACTGTATATGCAAACTGCTAAATAATGGTAGGTTTTTTTAATCTTTAAATAATACTTCTGTATGTTTGAATAACACATTTATTTAATTTGTCTGTCTTTAACTTATTTGGAACAGCAATAGCTGAAATATGTTTATTTGTGTTTTCAAATTCACTCATGCATCATTTTATTTGCTTCTTTAGCCTGTGTAATTAATCAGTACCTACGTATCAAAAAAAAAAACTACATTTACAAAAATTCCTGATACAGGAATCGTGCCGAACTATTTCAATTACGCTGCTGTTTTGAAGAAAATTTCGTTATTGGTCATGTTTATAAAGCCTAGAAAAGAAATAATTAAGAACAAGTTATTATTATCTTAATGAAAATAGCTGTGAGCTGCTGATAGAACCGCTTCATCGTTTAGAATAGTGCTGCCACAATCGTGTGTGAACCAATCGGATCCTCTAGATTAGATTAGATTAGATTATTTATTCATTCAATATAAAATACAACATAACAATACACAATATAATGTCAAGTGATTTTAAATTCAATTCGTCAAGTGTTTTGAAATAAAATAAAAATAAAAATTCTATGTCACTATAAAATATGTAAAAATTAAATAAAAATAATATGTAGAAACCAATATCCAATAAATAACAATAATCGCACCACTTTGGGATTGTCCATAACATACAAATAATCAATAACTTAAAATAACATGTCAATAAAAATAAAAGCTAAAACTGAGTTTCTAAAAATTCACAGACAGAATATAACGGTTTATTCACCAAAAGGTTTCTTAGTCTGCGCCTAAATGTGTCATCGGACGGCTCATTCTTCAGTTCAGCAGGGAGACGCTAGTAAAGCGTGGGGCCTATGACCCGCGGGTTCTTCGCTGAGAGCACCATCCGACAGGGGACTGTGCACAGCTGTCCTGTGCGACGGACCTGCTTGCCGACCACGTTTACCCGTGAAAATATGGATAAATTTGTCCTCACAAACATTAATATTTCTATTCGCGAGCACTGATGCGGACTACGGATATTGGTCTATAAGTCGCCAAAGACCCACCTACGATACGCTGCTGTGAGCCACTAGGGAGGGCTAAAATGCATCAATAGTATCAATTCAACAATATCAACAATATCAATTGAAAAGAAAGTTAACCAAATTACATCTGACTTACCTTTAACAGCAGCGAGGCTTATTGATAGAATAACCACAACTCGCAACATTGTTAGTTGATGTAATTATTGTGACTGTTCTTATGATTAATTAAGATGTAATTATACACTTACTAGTAGTAATCATAGTACGAGTGATCGTTGAAATAACTTCGCCTGATTGAGCAAAAAGTTGCCACTTCTAGCAGTCGAACAAAAGAGATGTCAAAAAGGTTAGTTTTCCGTACCGAGAGCCTTCACAGCGCCGCTAATGGTCACTTCTGAAAATAAAATTTTATTTTCACTAGCGAGTATGGACACTCTAAACTCTATACATACAAAACCTAAAAATATGACACAGAAAACAAACATTTTTAAACCCTCTTTTGCCTGGCTGCAAGGAATGGTAGTTTTTCGCTTATTCGGGCGTAGTTCTTTCATTAGATAGTAGATCACCAAAGACTGGCAGTTTATTCCGTCTAGTTCAGAGCAGTAGACTGAAATAATGAGATTTTTTCACTAAGTAGTTTTAGTTAACTGGACTAGTTGATAGATTTGTTAGCTTAGTTTGGTAGCAATCTATCTATCATAATCTGAGGTGCAAAATACATGGAAAAAGGTGTCAAACTAAGTGGACAACCGTAAGTGGTCTACAAGTTAGTCTTCATGAGATAAAATATGTCTTTTCTCTCTATTTCAGTTGACCGAATTACCGAAAAAATATCTTACATTATGAATCGAACCACCAAACAACCGAGCACAAAAGACCTGTATCTTCAACTAGTTATCCAAACTTTGCTATTTGTGACTTGGGATATTTTTATTTGATCAGGTTGAGTAAAATAAATTGCGGTCACAGTTTATGATGGGAAATCCAAATGACAAGAATTATTCGTCCAATTAATATTTATCTTATCAAAACACAATCTGAAGTGGTAAATTTAGACTTATAAAAATCCCAAGTCGCTTATACAGTATCTGAGATAGTAATCTTAAATCCACAAAATAAAGGCTCTATCCAAAAGATGTCTAATATTTTAAATATTAAACTGAATATGGTCTTATTCAGTTTAATATTTAAAACATTGAAATAAAAATACCTTACTTCGATAGCAATTTTATTAACTTACTACTTCCATTTCGTATGACCAGCTATGACAATTAAATTAGGTATTCTATATTAAAACAGTCATGTCTCTAAATACAAGCTGAAATCTAAGTCGTCATACAAATTATTAAAAAGTGTTTCAGAATCGTTGAGTAAGTTACAAAAATTGCATGTGCCAAATTTCTTTCAGCTATTTTATTTGGCAATCATGGTCTTTCCGTAAGCCAAAGAAACAAAAGATTCCTTGACGGCATATAAGCGTAGAAAATCGCACATTACTGATTTGTATCACAATTTTTTCAACCTGTTTAAAGATAAACATGAACATTTTATCCAAAAAAAGACATCGGTTTACTGAGCATTAGCTTGAATCCAACTGGTATATCGGGACACACGAGCATGGATTCCAGGGTAGAAGGGATCTCCGCAGCCTATGCCGAAGGAGCAGACGCCGACGACGACATTGTTGTGCAAAAGGGGCCCGCCGGAGTCGCCCGTGCACGCATCGCGTCCTCCCACGTCCAACCACCCTGAGCACATCATGTTGTCAGTGATGGTCCTGAAACTGTACCGTTGCTGGCAGATCTGTTGGTTCACCGTCCAGATTTGGACGTGGCGCAGCTGCTCGGAGAAGCTGGTGCCACCAGCCTGAAAAGCCAAGTAACTCTTTAATAAACTAGCCTTTTGTGCAATCAGAGATAGTGGATTGACGGATAAGCTTAGATTTGTCATCTTTCGTCTACAAAAGATACATGTATAAATTGCAGAAATAAGTTTGTAATCCTGAAAGTTCTCTTGTGATGCAACTTTACAATTTAGATTTGTTTTCTTTTACTTGTACTATAAGACAATGTCAGAAGACATAGAAGACATTGCCTGTAAGTGTTGGCTCCTTTTTAAAGTGAGATACAAGTTCTTTTTTCGTTTGACAAACGCTGATAGGGACTTCAATGCAAAGGTGATACCAACGCCGCGCTATTGTTGGCTTTGTATCTGCTGGTTTGGATCACCGCCCAATCATCAAATTGTCTTCAAGGGCATGTCCTTAACTTCAAATGTTCTGCTATTCTTTTTTCTTATATTTTAATATTTAAATCTAGAATTAGGTGTACTTCTAATATTCAGGTACGCCATATTTATCCTTTTTTGCTTATCTTCTTACTCAACAAATGCAGACATGGTTGTGAAATTACAAAAGGTAGGCAATACTTAATTGAACAAGACTTAGAATACATTAGTCACCTGAGTAAGCCCCCATCCAATGGCCCATACAACTTGATTATCAGCGACGTTATAGTTTGAGCCAGCTATGCTGCCCGGCTGAACATTGCTATTATAAGCAATGACTGAGGCGGTGCGCAGTACAGCAATGTCATTGTCGGTAGTCCAAGCGTTGTAGTTGGGATGGTTGATGATCTGCCGCATGGTGTGGACTTGACCCCCAGTGCTGGAGAAAGTGGAACCGACACGCGCGCGGTACCTCGCTATGTTGGTATTCCTAAATAAAAACAAATTAATATGAAACAAGCTTTGCCTTGATCAGAGCACACGAAACGCCATGTAGATTAAACCATGTTTTCTTTTCAACTTGTTGCAATTTTTTTCATTATGTTTAGATTCCTTGTTATCAGATATAAAAGAGGTATAATAGTGACAAGGCATGGTTGCCTAAAGTGTACGTTAACCTTTTTTAATTAGTTGTCTCTTATGACATCCGCGGAAAAAATGGAGAGGTGTTAATCTAAACCCGAAACCACAAAGAGTAGGTAAATATGCAAATGAAAAGCTTGAAAAAACCGGACGCTACATCAAGCAAAATTCACGTAAACAACGGAAGATTAACGATGCATGCAATCTCTCTATTGATTTAAACAATAGATAAAATAATTGATTACATATTCTTTGCTTACGTAAAACTAATCACGTAAAGGCAATGATAATAATCGAATTCACGATCACGAGGAAACAGGAAACTTTGCAAAAAATATTAATCTCTAGATAAACAGTAAAAATGAAGCATAGAGATGGTTAACTGACAACGAAAGGGCTGCAAAGAATAAGGATGACGATTTAATTAAAATTTATTATTCTTCTTAGCCCAAACTCGATGTAGGTAGGTATAGATTACAAAACTTCAGAAGTTGACTTGTGACGTCACGTCATTAGGTAAAAATTGCATCAGGTAGTGACAGTATTCGTAATTTTACTATAGTCATTTGTTAATTTGTCAAACAGCTAAAGAGAAAAATGTGTACAGAAATCTTTAATCTTCTGACGGACTAAAACAAATTCGCAGTCTTGCCTATTATTTTTCAGGTCCGCGATCTTACGGTGGATTAATATTTGTAGTGAGAGTGAGAAGCAGCGGAAGTGAGACAGCACGTTGCGTGTACTTGCGCGCGATGTTATTCCCTTACATCCCTGCACTTCTTAACGATATCTTGTATCACTCCGCCTCCGCACCGCATCTCATTCCTAGGGAAGATCGCGCACGAACTTGCAGATCCATAACTAAAAGTTAGTAGTAAATTGAAAAAGATTTTCAAGCCTTTATCTTTAGTGTACATTCGTGACATTTGTAAAGTCTATGTTTGCTCTACGTCTGACCCCGTGATTCGAAAGAAATTATCAACCTACCATATTTTTACGACGCGATGCGCACAGAAATAAGAAAATTCAGACGTAAAATTAAATTGTAATTTATTTTTGTATGAAAATAAAATACATCAAATCATCAAAAATCCTAGAACTAATTGTTATTTATGATGCTACCTACATAGTCTTTGATGCTTTAGAAATAATCCTGTAAACATGGCAACAGCTGGGAATTTAAAAATTTAGGGAAGTAAGGGAATTTCAAGTTGTCTTATACTTACGTAAAGCAATGAGCTGCAGAAAGTATGGCAGTAGTGGTAAGGATGGTACCGCCACAGTCATGGGAGTACCACACGAGGTCGTCCGAGGCGAGGATGGACGCCGCATGAGGGTATTGGTCGATGGTGGTGACGGAGCCCCCTACGATCCTCTGCTGGTTCCTGGGGAAGGCTGTAGGGGACTTATCGTTATGCACATTTTCAGAAGTTTAAAAACGTCTACCTACGCAAATAGAATTTTGAAAAAAAAATTGATCTAGGAGTTGATAGATGTACTTTAATATCCTTACAAAATTCAGATTCAGATATTTCATTCCTACGCTATAAGATTTTTTTTTAATTCTTTATTTATTTTGGGGCTTAGGTACATCATAAAGGGTGCAATATTAACTTAAGCTAAAATATTGAACTCGTTTTAAAGAACCAGTTAATAGTAGGTGATAATAATTTGAAGCAGTCGCGATATTAGTACAAAATCGAGGAGAATTTACATACAATCACGCCTGTGTTCCCAAATGGGGTAGGCATATCATCACGTGACATAGACAAAACAGATGGAAGAGGTATAATAGTGACAGGTTGCTAGGTTGTCGCCTAAAGCGTACCTAAACCTATTTCCTTAGCCCCTCTTACGACATCCACGGAAGAAATGGAGAGGTGGTATTCTATTCCGACACCCCACAGGACATAATTCTAACGATGCCATAACACAATAATAATAATTTGTGCTTTTATATTGATTTTGGTTTTATGTATAAATACATACCTAAGCAAGAGGCCGAGAAGAGTAGCGATAGTATTAAGACACGCATCGTTACTTCTTATTCGAACACACGAACCTTAACTAAGAGACAAAAAAATATTACGAGTTTAAATGTATTTCTTACGCAAGTTTTATCTCTTTATCCAATTATTACCGAATTTTATCACTGTGTGGTGTCTTATCATGTCCGTTTCGGCTAATTTGTAAAAGGTGCATCATATAAAAAGCAACAAGGGGTCGGGTACAGCTAAAGATTTTTAAATACGATTACGTATCGTGCGGTGTAGTAAATCAATCGATTTTGCAACGTAGTATTCTGCAGGATAATGTGTATTCTACTGTTTTCAAAACATAATACAGTCTTGCTCAGTAAAAAGCCACAAATCCAACTCTAAAGTAATCTTTCGAGTCTAGTTCGGTACAACAATATTATCAAAAGTTATCTCTTGATTGATTTGATAATAGTAAAAATACATAATTATTGTATACTTATACGAGTAATTCAGGCATTATTTTGCAGATATTCATGGTTAAAATGATAATGAATGAATTCGTTTGCGCTCCCGGAAAACCGTGAAATAAATTAGCTATACTGAAATAGTTACGCCCGCGCTGATCTATTTTAATTCAATTTAATGGAGGGAAGATGGGTACAATAAAATAGGTTTTTGTATGCGCCCTTTAAGTACTTACTCTATCTTAATTTAATAATTTACCTTTAAAGAAGATATACAACTAAACATAATGTGAATATTTCAAGTGTCTACCTGTTATCGTTATTTATAAGACGCAGCCTTGTGACAGACGGACGGACGGACAGCGAAGTCTCAGTAATAGGGTTCCGTTTTCACCCTTTGGATACGGAACTCTAAAAAGATAAGCGCATTTCATATCTAGCGAAGAATCAAAGGAACTTTATATATTTTTACGTAATAACATCGACCTCTCCTATTGTTGCCTACTTGGTTTTTGTTATTTCATGTTCTGTTAGGTACTCTTTTGAGTTGTTCATGGTAAAAACGTTCGTTTTGAAACCATCATTTCTTACTTCGAAATAATCTTACTAGTCTTAAATTTTAACGAGACCTAGCTATTTAGACAAGAATTACAACATTTCGTTTCGTCCAAAATTATCGCTTAATTTTCTTACATTTAGTCTCTTTTGAAAACCTTCAATGAAACAAATTCAAATTTAACAATTCGCCGACAAAATGACAATTGCCGCGACGAAAAGGAATCACGTAAATCTAAAACAACTGCTTCGTAATAAATGATCCAAGATGTTCCGAGGAATGTAATAAATCAATTTGCCAAAGGAAAGCATTTGTATTCTGCACGCACGTACAACGGCCAATATCAGAATTTTTCTTTCAGGATTAGGGAGCTACTACATTTGTTATTTTATTCCCTAGAGGGTAACTAGTACGATTACAGAACGTTCTTGTATATAGTATAATAATCATCCGGTTCTTATAGATCTACGGATACAAAGCAATCTAATTTGGTTCATTCCCTTTTCTGTTTCACCTGTCTCGATATTTGCTTGTTTCTCTACTTAAATTTGAAAATAAGCTAGATTTGACCCATTTTCTGATTACTGATTGATCTTAAATTTATATACTTGTGTAAGTTGGATGACAATTACAATAAATTGGTAGGAGAATGGTGGACCAGCCAGCATTTTCCAGGAGGTAATTCTTCTATGGTTGATCCGATTGATTTGATACTTGATACGCATAATATCTAGCATAGAGGACAACGAAGTACAGATACCAAAAGATACAAACTGCAAAAAATATTTTATTAAAAATGTTTTTTATTGGTTAGGTTATTTTACTATGATAGAGAAACTCCTTGAGTACCTAACAACTTATCCGTGTATAGCAAATGATGATATTTTTGCGGAACTAGCGTCCAGACTTGTGTTGTATGTTTTGATATTGGTCATTACTTTTTCTTACAAAAATGAAATTTGACCCGAAGCTAATTCTAACAATTACCTACTTATTCATATAAAGAAGGATACATGGCTTACAGCAGTTAAAGCCAGTCAAAATACTTTAAGAAACTTTCTATCCCCAGTCAATCACCAGCAAAATATACTCAGAAACTCGATGGTCCCACCATTTGCATACTTTTCCTGGAAGCATCGCGAATTCCCGCCCAGCATTACGAGTGTAAATGAAACTTTACCGGGATTAGACATAATTGAGTTCGTTAATTGATTCCCTTTCAATTGCAAAGTTCCCTTTTGCTCTCGCGTAATTCGTTAATTAAAACTAAACTACGTTCGTATGGTAACAGGAGGTAGGATTACAAATAATTTAATATGGTTGTTTTTATGAGTTGCTTTTACGGTAAAAGTAGGTTGATTTCGATACGGTTAGGAAGGATTTGCTTGCCGGGCTGATCAGTACTGCTGACAGAGCCACACGTGCAAGCGAAGCAAACATTTGCTTGTTCAAGACTGCACCCCTTGCTACGTTTGACGTTAGATTGAATGGGCGTAGAAGATTTATTACTGCCACTTTTATGTTAGTCGCGTACTTCGCGCCGTCGCTGATCTGAAAAAATGAGCAAATTTGCATCAAGGTTTTGTACAATAAAAACAAAGTTATAAATTAAATTTGATCTGAAAACAAAAAAAAATTGCAAGCGTCTATTTAGTTTCGCCTATCTCGGCGTTTGTTTGTTTGACTATAATCAAAATCTCCAAGTGAGATCCACTTCCCGGTTACCGATTGAGCTGAAAATTTGTATACTTGTGTAAGTCGGATGACAATGGTGAAAATTGTACTCATCGCAAGAGGGTACTCTTCAACGTTTGGCCTAACTTATTTGATATTTGGTAGATACACACTCTCTAGAATAGATGACAGTGAAATACAGTTGGCAAAAACTACAGTGAGCAAAACAGCCGGTATGAAATTCGGAACCAATTAAGTTGCCTAAATATAACTTAGCAATCATTCAGCACGCCCCATCGACTTCACATTTCCAGGCACGAATATTACCACGAAATTAACCCCTGCATTTCCCCAGCCAGTAATTGGGTTATCGTTGCATCGGAACAAGGCCATGAAACGCGGCCAATGACTGTAGTCATATGACTGCGTTATCGGCCAGTCGCGGGCCAAATGACACATTATCCCGCCATCCACCAAACTGCGATAAAAAACGACTGGCGGCTGCCGACGATAATGCTTTAAAGTGCTTATCGATTGCAAATGGGCGCCATCACCCAAGTTTGAGATAAATGGAAGAAAAACGACGAATTGGAAGACGTTGGTAACCGTAAATGGCAGTAAGATACGTCTTTAGTTGTATATTCAATATCGTGTCTAGACATGCGGAGGCATATAAGTCAAAAGACCTAAAAATGAGCTTTATTTTCTCATACTTTTTCCCAACTAACTAAATTTCGAGTCATAGTGAAATGAAATGAATCTACTCCCGTTTTTATATTGGGATTAGCTCGACAGATTTCGAGCCAACTAGTGGCTCATCATCTGGGGCTACGCGTGACGGCAGTGCGCGTCTGTATGTACGCCGCCGTGGCGCTAGCTCCAGATTGCCAGAATCATGTTAGGTAATCACGATATAAAAACGTAAGTAGATCCATTTTATTTGACTATGAGCGAGGCTCACAGTAGTTTCATGTTTCAAATTTCAAGTCAATCGGATTAACCGTTGAAGAGTTCCCTCCTACAAAACAGTCCTGTCAGAATTCTGTTACAAGATTATTGTATTGTCATCTGGTTTATATACCTAAGTGTAAAAAAATTCAGCTCAATATGCAACGGGGAAATGGATCAAATTAAACTCCCTGTAATAATAACAGACGCGACAAATAAAAAACATAGCGACAGGCGTCCGGTGGAACTAAATAAAAGCTGTAACAATACTCCCTTTGCTGTTGGGTAAAAAGATTGGCGACGAACCGGCTGTGTTAATATTACATGAACACTTTCAAACTAATAAGGACTTTGCCGCACTCATCTCTATCTCTTCCATGGATGTAAGTAAGTAAGTAAGTAAGTAAGTAAGTAAACACTTTATTGTACACAAGGAAAAAACACAAAATACAAAAAAACTAAAATTAAATACAAATGAAATGGCGAAGTACAAAGGCGGACTTATCCCTTAAGGGATCTCTTACAGCCAACCTTAGAGAGGCAGAAAGGAAAGGAAAGGATGTCGTGAGAGGCGACTAAGGAAATAGGTTAAGGTACATTTCAGGTGACAGGCTAGCGACCTGTCACTATTGTACCCAACCTAAAACCTAAAAATTAAGAAGTGGCTACGTACAGTCAAGGACTTTAATTCATGAGCCACCATGGAACCAATTCACAGTAAACGTCATAGTGACATCCCATCAACTATCAAGGGAAATCATAATGTTTTTTTCTTTGAAAAGGTTCCATGGTGGCTCATGAATTAAAGTCCTTGACCGTACCGTGATTGGTCATGGTACTGTCTGTGCAACGTTACATGTGCTTATCTATCTCATTTGGGAAAACAGGCGACACGTATGTGTGTTTAATGTTAATATGCATCCCCACCCCAACCCCCAGTTACAAGTATGGTTTCGTGTTTATCCAAACATTCGTATCACTTGTGGTAACGACAATTGAATCCTATGTTACGTGCCGTTACATAGACACTTACACTTCAATAACAAGGTACATTAGGCGCCGAATACTGTCGCCCGAGCGTAGAAATTGAATCCCGAACAAAAGGCAGGTGCTCGAACGAGTGCCGGTCGCGCGTTTTGGGCGGGAAAGAAGACTGCAAGGGATGAGCAGGGATAAAACTGGCATTCAAACCTTTAATACATACTTACATCATACCTGTATTCCCAAAATATGGATACATGTAGACAAAAGTATGACTATTTCACGTTTCGTTGCACTTCTAGCAGATTTTTTTTAATTTTGAGCATGTCGCCTAAAGCATACATAAACCTATTTTCTTAGTCGCTTCTTAGGATATCCCCAGAAGAAATAGAGATGTATTATTCTAACCCGACACCACACAAAAACTGAGCTCGCGTGATCTCGCCAGCCCTTACTTAGCTTCGTCGTACAAAATAAGTATTTGCCAATTTTCAACTTCATTTTTTTTTTAACAAGATAGTGCGGGTCGTTGAGTCATATGTTTATTGCACATTCTTTATTAAAAGGCGTGACTTAACACATGTTCATTGTTCGTACCTACTAACATCAAACACAGATAGACTTTTGCAATAAAAATGAACATACAGACAACAGTAGTAGATAAAGCAAGATAAAAGACCTCTATAAAAGTGCCGCAAGTCTGGCTAACTTTATATCCATAGTTATCTTGAGTGCAATAATTCTAGGAACTCTTTGTAGATAAAAGCTACGGTAATCCCGACCTGTATCGCCCAGTTTCATTCTATATGTCTAAAGGAACAGTGTTCTGAGTTGTGAAGTTTAAACGGCAAGTATCTGCTATGGAGGAGATAGATGTGGAAAGACCAGATGGTGGATATGCTCCTGTGGCTACTGAAGGTACAACACTATCTTTTGTGATTCACTGTGCACATATTGTGAGCTCATCTTCCTTAAGATGATTGCCGCCTACACAAAGCTATTCTGTATCCTGAGATGGCAGAGAGTTAACGGAAACATGGCGGTTAGTATCTGCGGAACAAAAATGTGCTCATGAGTTGCGTTGACGCCTGCGCTATTGGCCCAGCAGGTTGTGAAGGGTTGATTTCACCACAGACTTTGTGGCGAAAGACGATCCATAAGTTAAACAAGGCATTTGAGGAAAGTCGTCCCGAATCGCGCAAACTAAAAGGGGAATAATTATACTATTGGAATAATGAAATAAACAAAAGATTACAACTGCTTGATAATTTAATCAAATCGTTCCAAACACAATTAACAGCAAGTTTTCAAGCTTATAACTAATATGGAGAAAACACAAATAGGTACGAATTATAGGCCCTAAACGATACGTCCGTCCTACACCAAGCGTCCCCTGAGAATACTTGGCTAGACTGAGCTCCGGTGCTTATAAAGGACGTCATGACGCCGGAAGTCAGTTAACGATCTAGAGTAGAACTAACGAGTCTGCGACTTGGGATTTTTCTAAAAAGTTCTATATGGCAACATTATTAATCTGCCAAAGATACGTCTCATTACGTCAAACGTTGTGTCAGTGTTGTGCTACGATTTATATTTAATTTTAATAAATTGCTTTATTATGGGTAAAACATTGGAAAGTAACGTGAGAAAATTGCTAAATACGATGATTAGTAAGTTTAGACAAAAACAAGAGGAGAAAGAAATTGTTTTCCAAGAAAAAGAACAATGTTTACTTACGATCTCAGATTTTTTAGGTTAGTATGACCTTTAATCTTGATATTTTTTTGCATGTATCCTCTATGGATTATTAAATGATGTTGTATTTACTATATTATAATACTATTTCTTGCTTATAGAAAATCTTGAAGATATTCAAGGACTCTGCGATATTAAAAAGACCGTCGAAACACTAATAAGAAGTCTTAAAATTTGGAGAAGAAATCTTTGATAGAAACTCAGACTATGTTAATTCTTAAAATAAATATCTTCACTAACGGGTATGTTTTGCATCAATTTAGAGTTATAATCATTTATTTGCTTAGTTTCGGAAAGATGTACTCAAAGATAAAAAATATTTCTTGTCTAGTTATATTAGTGATTGGTCAAAAAAAGAGTTCACTGTTTTGGATGTGTCAAATTGTTGAGGACCTTCATTTATATCCATTTTACACCTTGTTTTGCAGAAGATGATATGGATAAGATTTTATGGAGCAGAGGTTCCAGCGAATGCAGGCAGTGATTATGAGAGGCAGACGCCTATTATCCTGAAGAGGAGGAAGAGAAATCAAAATTGGTATTTAAACCTTATTTTATTTTTATTCATTAATAAATATGTTAACCTTTATGCATTTATGGTTGTTGCTCATGCCTCCAATTGAACAAGAACAGTTTGCATTCAAAGGAAAATATATTTATACAATGAAATTTAAATCTGAAACGTATATACTCATTGCATATTAGCATGTTGATTATGTATAAACAAAATTTTATTTTCCTGTGTCAAAGTTCATGGTGAGCATCGAGGCAGCTGGGAGACTGGCATGAGGGCAGCCTGGTGAACACTGGATTGGTGTTCAAGGTCGAGGCCACGCTCAAGAAACTTGATAGAAATAAGTTTGAATAGCAGTCGAGATAAGGATTTTTAAACTTCAACATTGTACATTTTTTAAATATTTTCTTAAATAATATTGTATTGAAAATTGTTTCAGATTAGATTGCATTCATAACTATTGTTTTTGCGACGGTTTTTCTATAGTTAAAATCATAGAGATGTGTGTGATTAGCCTCTAGTAAAGGCTGGCTGTGTAATGTTCATGCCCGTCGATAGGTAGGGCTATAGGGTAGAGTAGGATCCCCCTCCATTTGTAGGGAGGAGGGATGTAGAATAGGTTTTATATAATTATGTAAATTTGGAATACATTAAAAAGAAGAATATTAAGATGTCACTCAGAAAAACAGAATAGATTTGTCAGTATATAGAAAACTATCGAAATAAATCAGAATATTCTCAAGAACAGTTTTTATTTATAAAGTTACCTATTAACTAAACCCCCGTAGCTCTACAGTACTTAGTAGTCAATAATAAATTAATACACCTAATGTATTTTGTATTAAAACAAATTTATAAAGTAATAAATCCATTTATTCATGAGTCATAATCAAAATCATCTTCAAATTCATCTGTATAAATAGATAGTTATATCATTTAGTTTGAAAACTAATCAAGTCCTATAAAAAATTGTCAAGTACCAAAACAGTTTTCTCCTACTATAGTTAGTAATACCATATAAAGATTTTTTAAATTTGCCGCGTTTTCTCAGGTCAGAGTCACGTTAGCCAGACTCTATTTCTTGACAAAAATAAATAATCCCCAGAGTTGCCAGTCTGCTTTATTCCTAATAAAGAGTTGCCAGTCTAATTTATTCCTAATAATACAATAACAAGGAGATAAGCTACATTTAAGTCATACATATTTAATAGTCAAGTTCGTTGTTGTCAAAAAACGATATACCTAAATTAATAAATAATACACATTTGACTAAATTAAAGAATACTCAGACCAGATACTTCTGGACCTGTTTACAAATACGACCCCCGCTACTATACATTAGTAGGTGTAGCTGAATGCTGTCATACTGGACATTAAACCTTCCTAACACATTCGACTTGAACTCGTTGTTTTGTATAACGAGTAACATTTTATCTGTGCTTCTAGAATTTCTAGATTGCCTAAATAGGCACAATTTCTATTCTTGGTTTATGGGTGCATTGCCTATTAAATGACACAAGTTGCATTTTTTTACAGTTGCATTTCCTAATGAACATGCTTATTTAGTGACTAATATCGCGTTTGATTTCGGCTATAGCCAGTTATTTCCTTTGGCAATGGATGTCCACCCTAGCAAACTGTGCAAAAGGTAGGGCAACTCTTATTGGATTTCAGGGAGTTGGGAAACTAGTAAAAGTACGGCGGGCTTGGATGTTTCACTCAGTTCTTATTTACCCATGTCCACCGCCTCTATTACTAACTTTGAAATACTACAAACTTGTTTATCCGCACTGTTTTCGCTCGGTCTATAAGTCGATATATAAATGCTGGTGGGAATAGCAATGGACTTATTTCTAGCACTAATTGTAGAAACCTAAAGTTTGGCGGTGACTTTTTACAATTATTTATGTGTTGATGAGTACCTATTTTAAATGTTTTTCGCCCTTACTCGCACTCGTAAGATAGACTATGTCACTTTCTAACAAGAGAGGCTAGAAAGTGATAGGTCTATATCCATCTATAATATCTTGCGTGCGAGTTGAATTGCGCGTGCCGCTGTGCTAATATGTACATGATTTGCACATTACATTGCACTTAAATATCCTGCCTCCACATTTAGTACACTATGTTTGTTTTTATGTGAATTTTCACCATTTTTTTGTAAAAAATTTTTTTTGTAATTTATTTGGCTTTGTTTTGAAAAAAATGAGTTTCTGCCAAGTTTCTTGCAGCGCATTCTTCTTGGCAATGATGGTCTTTCCGAAGCGCTGGTAAAATCAAAAATGACGTGTAAAAGTGCTCTTAGGAGCCTATTTGCATAAATAAAATTTTGAACTTTGAATTTTGATGCATTTTGTTACTTTACCGGTGGCCAAGTCGGTGTTATTCACTGAGAGATAAAAATGGAAAGCAACGATCATTATCAGATTATCGTAATAAAATGTTTATTTGATGTGATCAGCTATCAGTGATCTCCCAAACATCGGTCCTTTGTTTGCCGGAGAGGTTATCAGTCACATGGTGCTGATAAAGGATAACCTACTTTAACCTGTATCTATAAATGGGATTTCTTAAGTTGGCGCGTGAGAAATTTGTATGCGGTTCTTTTGATCGGTTGTGTTTTGTTTTGGAAGTGCGAAATGAGACTTACGTCAGGCCAAGACAAGGATGGCGGGGCGGCTGAAGCGGCGCTCATGAGAGGTCAGTATTTACTGATCAGCTTATCTTAAAAACAACCATAAAAATAATAGTAATTATAATTATCCAGCCTAAATATATCTCACTGAGCCTTCTCTCACTATGAGAGGGTTTGGATTGTTAGACTGTAGTTCCCATGTGAGCCCAGTGCGGATTAGTAACTCCATACAAAACATTGAATTACATCGTCGCTGTCTATTAAGTAAGTAAGTAAGTAAGTAATTAAGTAAGTAAACACTTTATTGTAAAAAGGAAGAAACACGAAATACAAAAAAAAAACATATATAAATGAAATGGCGAGGTACAAAGGCGGACTTATCCCTTAAGGGATCTCTTACAGCCAAGGTTACTTATTAAGGTAAGTAAGTAAGTGTAGGTTTCCTTACGATCTTGTACTGGCTCGTGGTAAATATCAAATGCCACAGCTCAAAGACAAAGATGGTAGAGGGGCCGAAATGGTTCTCATGAGTCGTTATTTTTTACTTACTTATAATCATTATGTATATTATTCCAGTAATGTCAAAAGGTTAACGAATATTGATATATTGGGGTCATTAACAAAATTGTTTGCGTCTCTTCTTTAGACGTGACAAAAAGTAAATGTTATTAACCATACTCAAAGAGATTTAATGTATTTAAAATGCTTGCCTAGCCTTAGGTTAATACAAATCATAAGATTATATATTTTAAGTAGTTCGTTTTGTGTCCACAGGACAGAACACTTTTGTGTCTTTCCGTGTGACCTTTTGGCATTTGATAGCGTTTATCAGTACTGTAAAAAATGCCATAGTCAAAACATTTCTAAACACCCATTAGGTATATTGAACATTAAACAACCGTGAGACTGAAATCGATTTAAAACTCGAGCTATCCGTAAATATATTTTTCAAGACTCAATAGGAATTATATAAAAAATGTATAGTAATATCAATGTTTCAGTTTCAAAAGATCTTTATTTGAGACACGTGCTACATTTCTTTCAATATTCCAAGAAGTTTTTCAACTTCTGAACTTCTCCGAAAGCGTCAACTTCCTTAACAATATAAAATTAACCTGGTGTCGTACCTATTCCTCGTTTAGGTAAGGATAGCTTAAGGACGAGATTTTCGGGTCAGATCATTTAGCATTCATCTCTAATCATTCAATACGGAATCATTATTTGGAATTTTTGGCAGTGAAAGTTGGGTATGTCACATGACATGAAGCATAAAAGTAGAATCAATACAATAGACAAGAGAGCATTATGGAGAATGAAAGGTATAACACTGGAAGTATAATAAACAACAGTGTGATAAGGCAACGAGCTGATGTAAAAGTAGACAAAGAAAACACTAGGATATAGAAACCTGTGGTTGGGGTCATGTAGAGAGAATTGACTAAAGAAGATTTAGATACTAAACGGATTTATATGGAGAGTGTGGATGAGTGGGTTGGGAAGGAAAGGTCTAGACTTACGATCCGTAACCAAATTGGGGATGTGTTAGGAGAAGGCGAGGTCAAGAGTACCCGTAACCAACGACCTTGTATGAAAGGATGAAGGGACGCGGATGAAGCAAAAGAGGTGTTAGAATCGTAGCAAGTGTAACAAAGTAGTCAATATCTACTCCTGTGGGAAAGAGGCGTAACTGTATCTATGACATGAATATAACCCCTGTATTTCCAAAAGGACTAGGCAATGCTCACCAGACAATAAATAATCAAAACCAAAATACACAACATTTTGTACCTATAAATTTACTCCAAACCTATCCCACCCCCCTATCTCGATTGATTCAACAGAACGCATCAGGATGACGACGTACGTATTGTTTCTTTCCAAAGAAATTTGACAGAGAAGCAAAATTCAATACAAGATGTGTTTCAATTACACCCCTCCAGAGTGTCTGACAGACGTCTTTATTCATCTCGCTTTGGAGTGGTTTCTCTTACTTTCGTCACAAGTCGTAATTACGGCCAAGTTGAAGACTCGAACTTAAGCACGTAATATCTTATGTCAACTGGATGTTGTTGTTACAGCGGCGTTGCTACCTCCGGAAAGTTTGTTGCTGTTATGAACAAAGATGTTTTTATTTACGTTTTGGAGGAAAGACTTTATTTCAAATTTGTTTTGAAAGTTTACTTGTGCGAAACTTTTTGAAGAGCAATAAGTGTACAAGGAAATCACTTTGAAAAAACATCAAAGCATGTTTATTAAAAAACGCGGTTTCATGACACAGTCGGAAAAAAAAGAATGAAAAAAGTGGGAAATTAAAGTAAAACATCAAGGCTTCCTGAAAAAAAGCTGCATTTGAAAGCGACGTCACAAAACAGCGATAGAAAAACTTATCTCCCCTTAAAAATAATTTACATTTCCTACGCCAATTGAAGCAAATTGCGAAAGGGTTTCAAATCAGTTCCCGGAACTGGTTTTGTCGAATAAATCATGATGATCGGCTCTCAAATCGTGATTACTCGCACCCGCCGCCATTGTTTCACCATTATTCACAGAGAACGGAGTATTTAAACAGCGCTCTTGTATTGTCAAATGAAGCATATCGAGGAGGTTTTAATCGATAAATTTAATTATAATCAATGATGTCAGTCGCATTGTTACGCCCCATCAATATAGGAATTTATGAGAATTTAATGAACAGGATTGGACGCTTTGCTATTATAAGCCCTACGTCTTTAATTATTGTTCCGTGTGGTGTCAGATTTAGAATAACGCCTCTCCATTTCTTCCATGGATGTCGTAAGAGGTGACTAAGGAATTAGGTTAAGGTATACTTTAGACAAAAGGTTAGCAATCTGTTACTATTATACCTGCCAATTTAAAACCTAACGCTAGAAGATGTGGCCACGAAACGTTAAATTGTCAATTTTTTTTATAAACCATTTTGTGTGCTCTGCCTACCCCATTTGGGAATACAAGCGTGACTTGTATACATATATGATTTATGTTCGTCCTAAATTTTATGCCATCAGACTTGGGCTTTGTTGAAACTGCCACCAGTGTAATGCTTTTACAAATCATTAGTTAAACAAAAAGTAGCAGTAAGCTGAGAGCAAACTGCCCGGGCTGCCGGGTTAACGACGAACTTAACTCCGCGCAGTAAATAAGCAGTCTCTGAGATGAGAAAGAAACTCCGGGCGTTTAAGGGTTAAATGGAAGCAAGCGATCCCTCATAGAGGACAGACCCACTAGAGAAACAATGTTGGCCACCCAGGAAGGGAAAAAGAAAGTGGTTTGTCACTTACTAACGTCACCGTCACTATCACAGAAGCTGTATAGAGCTAACCGTAGAAAAAAGGCACAAGCGTTACGCGCGATCTTGGGCCGGCCAATGAGCACAGCGATCGCCTCGATGGTTTGACGGAATCGTCTCCGAACAACCAAAATGACATTAGTACTCTAGTGGGTCCTTGCTGCGCTGAATAACGGATAATTACAGCTGCATTATAGCAACTTCCACCACACCAAGCCACAAAACCAGAATTACCATAATCCTTAAACCGCTTTACATGTGATTTTTAATTTAAACTTATTTAAATATTAATGTTACCCCGCTTTGGCTGTGCGGCCCTCGGAATTGGCCACCTTCAGTTAATCCTGTTTCCTGCCGGCTGACATTTAAATTTTCATTCCTTATTCCAATTTCGAGAATTCCTGATTAAGACGGATTTTCATGAAGGAATTCATAGGCTGATCTAACGACGCGACGAAGGCATTTTTGGACGAATTTTTAACCTTATCAATGAAGTACCCGTGTGGTGTCGGGTCTAGAATAACACCACTCCATTTCTTCCGTGTATGTCATAAGAGGCGGCTAAAGAAATAGGTTTAGGTATGCTTTAGGTGTCAGGCTCGCAACCTATAACTATAATACTACCTCTTCCATCTGTTTTCAAACGTAAAAAGCTAGAAGTGGCTGCGAAGCGCGAACTAGTCATAATCATTGTTTTGTGGCTTGTTCTCTTCTTACCCCTTTTGTGTTATGTATGTGTGTAGCAATGAAGTAACGACGCAGAGAGCTTTAAAACTGCCGCGTACTACTCATCTTGGTATCTACATCTAAACAACATAGCTAAAGTCAGGGTATTAAGTCATTTGTCGAAACAAAAAGTTGTATTTCACGAAGGCTTTGACGAGAGGAGTAATCCTCAGATTACAGGCGTCGCCGGGCAACACAAAGGCAATATTTCGGATTTCGGCGTCGGAAGACAAAGCTTTGAATTGCGATACACAAATAAACAATGACGGCCTTCGTCCACTAAGTATGTACTGATATTATTTGCCGATACGATTTGGCATTGTATTACGGACGTCGATAATCTTGATACATAACACAGATAGCTTTACGTAGGGTCTTTTACATTACAGATCGTTGATCTGTCAATATTGTACGAAACACAAACTATTACCAAACATACATACAATCACGCCTGAGTTCCGAAATGGGTTAGGCAGAGCACACGAAACGTGACCTAGACAAAACCATGAGTATGACTAATCACGCTTTGCAGCCACTTCTGTCATAGTCTTAGGTTTGCAAAGATGGAAGAGGTAGAATAGTGCCAGGTTGCTAGCCTGTCGCCTAAAGCATACCTAAACCTTAATCGCCTCCTACGACATCCACGGAAGAAATGGAGAGGTGTTATATCCCGACACCACACGGCAGAAGTAAAAAAATACTAACGTAAAAACTAACGATTCCGCGTAAATTGTCCTTTTATTTTTACCAGCTACGTAAAACAGTATTCTGCGTTATGTCCCGTAGTGCTAATAAAGCAGTTTGAAAAGCTCCCACGTCGCCGGCACCGTCTGCCTTTTTTCAGGGAACTAATTAAACTGTAAACATTTTTCGCCGACATTTAAAAAGTTAATTAAACTCAGAGTGAGCTATCCTAGGACGTATAAAGCTACAAGCCACAATTTACAAGGAGTCTGTTTCTAATGGAAGGAGTAAAAGTGATCTTAGGAACAGATTCGCGATAATAAGCTGAAAATTATTGAGATTTCGCGGCTGATATGCTGTTTCTCGAAATGACATACCTACAACCTTCGTCAATTAGTCTTGACTTAAAGTCTAGAATTTTCATTTTGAGCCTTGAATTTTCCAAAGAAAACTCAAACATTTCATCTGTTTTTTTTTTGTTTTACTAGTAACGTTTTAAAATTGCATAGATATAATTTGCAGCTACTTGCTGGTAGAAAGTGGGTTTATTTCAAGTGTTGGATTTTTTACCTAAATGAATAAATATATTAAAAAATCCAAGTGAAATTGTGTCTAATTGATCACTCTCGCCAAAAGATGCCCGTATTGCAGTGACTTTGTCATTCTCTTCGATGTAGGTAAAGTATACGTAGTACGATGTAGTAAACGTGAGTATAACGTTTTTTACGCTGCTTGTAACCACATATATACCTAAACCATATACACGATAACGAAGCAAAGAAATACCTCTCATCAGCTCCTTATTTGTTTTACTTTCATGAAGCCGAAAATACAACCGCGCCCGTTAATTCTTTATTAATACATGCCCGCAACATTGTCCACCTAATGAAGCAAATTATAATGACAAAGGTCCATCTGAGCTCAGCCCGGCCACTTCATTAAATAACGACCTCACGACCTCGTTAGCCACCACCTGCCTGTTGACTGAATTACAAAGACCAGGCTCAATGGTTTTCGTGTAACAAGCCATTCTATCTGGCCAGAAACTTCCTTGAATATCAAAGGGCGGGCTACAAAGACTTCATTATAATTGGACAAACCACCAAGTTGGCGTAATAGTAACTTGCCAAGTTATTATCTGAAGTTACTTTAAGTTACCTGTCTACACTAGCTGTTGAACTCGCTGCTGTCGGCGTAGAATTTTCTTATTGCCATTTTCGCCAGTAAGCTTAGGATGGCAAGAAAGCGAGAAAGCCTACACCTGCCATTGTATTGTATTCTGAATGAAACAGTTGCATAAAACAAATTACATGATAAGAGCCTCATAAACAAAAGCGAACTTATCCCCAAGCGGATCTGCCAGTTAACCTTCAGACGATTGACAGGATATAGGGAAAGATTGTCTAATAGGGTTTTTGAACACTTTTGAAATATACTTTTAATCAATTCTTCATTATGTAATAAACACGATATATTAGTATTTCCGGATTCTTGTCTGTACCTATTAACAAAGAAAATAAATATTAAAGTTCAAATTCTCAAACTCACGCCAAAAACGCTGTTTGACGTCACATGCAAGTAAACAAAGGCACCACACAAAAAAGCTGTCAAAATTGTCATGTCAAATTATCAATGTCCACTTTGACCACAGATACCTTTCATGGTATGTGACGTCATCAATCAATCGCAAGTGTTTCAGTCACAGATACATTATTAACGAATATTAGAAATTAATAGAACAAAATACTCTAAAAATGCATAATATTTTGAACAAAAAAAAGTGAAATATGTTTAATTTTCCTATAACGGATGGCCACAAATTATAGTTTATTTTTACTGTTGTCAAAGACCGTATTACATACATGAGAAAGTGACAGGTCAAATCGCTCGTGTTGCCGTGCTAAGCCTGCAGATAAAAGTCCCATACCTACATCACGCCTGTATTCTCAAATGGGGTAGGCAGAGCACACGAAAGCTACATAGACAAATCTATGACTATTTCACATTTAGTAGCCACTTCTAACATCATCATCAGCCTATATATGTCCCACTGCAGGGCACAGGCCTCCTCTCAGTACGAGAGGGCTTGGGCGATAGTTCCCACGCGGGCCCAGTGCGGATTGGGAACTTCACACACAACGTTGAATTACTTCGTCGCTGTGTGTAGGTTTCCTCACGATGTTTTCCTCACCGAATAGCTCGTGATAAACATCAAATTTGATATCGCACATAAACTCCAAAAAATTCAGAGGTGCGAGCCCGGGGTTCGAACCCACGACCCTCTGCTTGAGAGGCCACAGTTCGAACCGCTGGGCTACCACGGCTTTTTTAATATATAATTCTTCTAACATATACATTACCTATTGTTACAGACAAGTTGCTAGCCTGTCGCCTAAAATAAAACATCTCTCTAAAAAGTCGTCTCTAACAACATCCACAGAAGGAGTGAAAGTTAAGTTAATGTACAATGTACCTATTACCTAGAGCCTAACTGAAATTAGGCGTTTATATGAAAAACTAGTTTTTTTTAGGATAGTATCACAAAGGCTAAGACAAAGTAAGGCAAAGGACCATAAAATATCCTTTTTCGGAGCACAAGTTACCGTCATATCAAATTTTGAATGCAATAAAAAGTAACATACGCAGAGAAACTATTAATCCGAGTCAAAAAAGTTATCAATAATGAAAATTGTTAAACGTGGCACTGGATTTTTCATTTCATGTGCTCTGCCTACCCCTCTTGGGAATACAGGCGTGAGAATATGTATGTATGTATGTATGTATTGAAAAGACTATTGAAATTGCGCATCACATTTTTAATTATCACAACGTCACAATTTCTGTTAATTATGTTTAACTCCGTATAATGAAGTTCGTCAAATCCGACATCGGCATGTTTCCGCGACATTGTGGGTAGGTTGGCAGAGCCGTAAACAATTAGATTACACAATGTTTGAACACAAGCACGAGGCGTATCCAAGAAAACACGAGCTGAGCGAAGCCAACACCACAGATACAGAAAAGGAAGCTGTAATAATGCTTGATTGAGAGGAAAAACGTTCTGAGGTCTGTTTACAATCTTTGATCGCTGTTTAGTAGATTTGACATACATACCTACAGCGTACAAAATGTGACATAGATAAAATCATGATTGTGACTAATTCACGCTTCATAGTCATAGCCACGTCTAGGATAATTTTAGGTATGAAAACAGATGTAAGAGGTATAATTCTAACAAGCTAGCGTGTCACCTTAAGCGCCTCTTACGACATCCACGGAAGAAATGGAGAGGTGTTATTCTATCCCCCCAACATACAAGACTAGTCGATTTGAAGACTCTGTATTCGAATTTTGAACATGAAACTACCGTGGGAGACACTTATAACGGAAAATACGGATAACATACATATGTACATACAATCACCACTGTGTTCCCAAATGGGGCAAGCAGAGCACACGAAACGTGACATAGACAAAACCATTATTATGACAATGTCACGCTTCGCAGCCACTTCAAGGATAATTTTAGGTTTGAAAACAGATGAAAGAGGTAATAAAATAGTGACAGGTTGGCAGCCCGTCGCCTAAAGCATACATACATACATACATAATATTCTCACGCCTGTATTCCCATGAGGGGTAGGCAGAGCACATGAATTCAAAAATTCAGTGCCACGTTTAGCCTAAAGCATACCTAAACCTATTTCCTTAGTCGACTCTTGAGACATCCACGGGAGAAATGGAGAGATGTTGTTCCATCCCGAGACCACACAGGTATCTAAAATTTAAACAACTCAGAAATAAATTTGAATAAAGAATTAGGGAGTGACAGACGAACGTCTTGGCTTTACTAAGCCAGTCCCGTGGGAATATTTTAGAGCTCGCTTCTGCTCGGGATATTTCGGTGCCCGGTGAACTCCTATTGTTTGCTACATTGACTTACCATTGGGATTTAAATTAGCGAGCCATTTTAATCAGCGCCGGCTAACGGTCGATCCAGTTAAATTATCAGAAATTTACGCGCCATAATGTTTTAGGAAAGCCACAAAACGCAACTCAACTCGACAGGCTAGCAACCTGTCACTATTTTACCTGCCAACCCGAAACCTTAAAAAATATGCCAGAAGTGAAAAACGTGAAATAATCATTGGTTTTGTCTATGTAGCGTTTTGTGTGCTCTGCGTACCCCATTTGGGAATACAGGCGTGATTGTATGTACAAAACGAAAATAATTGTTATGCCACCATTGCCCCTGCATTGTAATTCCCGTGTGGTGCCGGGCTTAGAATAACACCTCTCCGTTTCTTCCGTGGATGTCGTAAGTGGCGATTAAGGATAAGTGGGTTTAGGTATCCGTTAGGCAGCTAGGATCTTGTCACTATTTTACCTATTAACTTAAAACCTAAAATTATGCCGGTAGTTGCTGCGGAGCGTGAAATGGTCTAGGTTTTGATTGTGTAATGTTTTGTATGCCCTGACGATCCCAATTGAGAATACAGGCGCTACGTATTTATGTTTGTTTGTTCTCTTTTTGATAACAACCTTCCACTGACACACACAAAAAAAAAATAAAAAAAAAATTGATAAATATAAAAAGACGCGTTTTACATAAAAACTTCCCGTTCAACTCTGCTTAATTGCTCATGCTACAAAAGCACAGACTATTATTATGAAAACAATTACTCGAATACAGGATAATTCAAAGCCTTCATTTGTCGCAAGTCCCGATTATCCAATAGTGTTTACGATTTTCCTTTTTAGTGTAAAATTGTTTAGCGTTGAAATCTCGTGTCTTGTTTGAGTTTTTTACCAATAGTGCTTCTTGTACATGAAGCTGTTATCCTGTATCTTGGTTTTTGTAAATGTTTTATGTGCAATAAAGAGTCATACAATACAATACAATATTCTATCATCACTCGCGTACACATTCTGATGTAAAAAGAGTTAAATGCGAGAGCTCTTAAACAGTTTCACAACTTTGGGAAAACGCACAGACAGAAATCGTTACGGCTTTAGGCATTTATTTTGTGTCTACGGAACCCTTATATCATCATAAATATGATCTAAACGTGGCCTTCAGTTCGGGTGAGTAAATGTATGAACAAAACTCGAAATTGTTTAGAACAAGAGCTAAGTTGTTTGAAGTTTGGACGAGTCTCGCAACTCACGGCACGTCCGTCGAGGGCTTTCACGTATAACTCAATTCGCTGTTATTGTCTTCTAAATAAACGCTCCTTTTTCCCGCTACATTAGCTTATTACTTTCACAATAACACCGAATGGAGCGCTGGAATCTATTATCAAAATAGTAATTTATTTGAGTGGTTTGCTCAATCTACTACAAAGGCGTGATTGATTAACTAAACAAAAGAAGATTGTAAGAAAATATTTTGAACAAAAAAAAATCGAAGACTTTTTCAGCCAGCTTTCTCTTACTTACTTAGGTCATTATTGTGGTAGTTTAATAGGCTTCAGATGACAATAAACAAAATATAATACTTAGTCACATTTTCCTTATAATACCATATCGATTTCATACATCATCTCGGCACATTCATAGAAAAATAATCAGCCGCAGATAATATTAGTAATCACCGGAACGCAAAGACGAGCGTAATCAACGCACGCACACATCGGAGCGCGGAGGGGTTGCGTTGTGACGTCACGGTAGACAGAGACGCCGCGTCGCGAAACCCAAGTGCAAGACAGAGAGGGAATATAGGCCAAGCGCCGACCTACCTTCCCCTGCTGATACAGTGGCAGGCCGGGGCACCTACGGCAACTAACTTATAATAAGGTCGTTCGCAAACGTTGCTTCAAATTACGTCTCCCAGTATTTTTGTCATGCGGCGTAATTTTGACAGTGCGTGATGTAGAACAAAGCCACGGACTTCGGCTGTGCACAGTTACGCCTGGTACACCGCAGTCCCGGAATTACGAAGGTTTCAACGCTCAATTGAACTCGAGCTTACGCTAGAGTAAATACTGTATTGTAATTTAGCCTGGTTACGCTTCGTGGTTGCGCACACATCATTAATACGGCACTAAACGTCCGCTTATATTTAATGAAATGTGTAAAGCGCGCGCTATCTTTAGCGCACCAACGTGGTTAATAATTTAGACAAACTTCAGTGAATTTTTAAACGTAAATAAAAGAAAGTTCTTCATCGAACTTTCTATTTTATAGAGTTTATACATACATATACACCGCACTCCAATTTCAGTCAACTTTACATAATATTTCATTCCACAGACAGTAAATTGATATTTTCTCAAAATCAGTTAAACTTCTCCGCATATTCAAAATGAACATTTCATTTTTCCATTAGCCGGAATAAAAATAGTTTTTTCTACTCAAAACCAAGAGCACAATAAGATAACAATATTTTAATTAAGTAACACAACAATTGCCCACATGGTAGAATTATGCTATAATACAACAGCTAAAAAATATTCCACTAAAAATGATCGTTTCGTGGCGATATCTTTCATCCTAATTTATGAGGCGTCACAAACCTGACTTGAAGTAGTATTGAAAATTCAACAAATTTTGAGCGAAAAAGTGTACTCCTTTAAGTTCAGAACCCTACAAGATGGGCACAATTCAGGCGAATCGCGGCCGTAAGTCAGACAGGCGCGCTCCCAGAGCATCCATATTAGAGCATCCCAGCCTTCCCGAGCCTAACATTACTTGTGTATTTTACCCTATCTCGTCTTGCTAGACACTAATGTAACCGGGAATCAAATATTACAGACGTGAATTGGGAATACACGACGAATGGCCAAAGAAATCGCAGACAAGCTTTAATTTTCCGTCATTAAAAACTGTGGACCGGTGTTGGAAATAAAACTGTAATTTCGACAGTTAACGTTTAATTTCAAACAGAAAATGGGTTGTTCATAAAACTTTTACACTGCTCTATCGAAAAACATTTAACCTGGTTTTGCACTTCTTGAAAATAATGCGAACAAAACCGAGCGCTGAGGCAGTGAGCTTATATTTTAATAGACTTAACGGCGAGCCAGCATCGGGGGAAGTATAGTGGCTCCAACAGTTTCCTCGCATTAAAAGTTTGTGGAAAATTGGCTGTTACCAGTTTATGAGCGACGAAATTCATTCAGACAGCTAATGCGCTGCTAGAGTTATCTCGTTTGTGGGCATCCCCAGCCGCTTTCAGACGGTATTGCTTTTTTACGCTAGTTATAAACATATTCAAATAATCCTTCCGTATGTTATGTGATATGTGCATTCGACTCGTGAATCTAGACAGACAATATCAGTAACTCAATGAGTCTTAAAACAATACCGACGAACTAAAACCGTGTTTATGCTGGCAGACTGGTTTTTAAGTGTGATATCAGTACGTACTCCTTCCTTACAACAAGAGAGCATTAAGACGGATTTTTTATAGTACCTAATAGCAACTTTATTTCTTTGACCTTTTTGACGGTGGTAATACTAGTATGTTTGGATTACTGCAATTTTTAAACTTTGAATATTATAGCAAAATTACTAAGTAGCTTAACGCTTATTGGTGAAAGGTTATTGTGGCAAATTTTGATCAAGTCAGTCAAATGGCCCGGTCCATCGCAGACGATATGGCTCACATATTCTACTATAACGTTACTAAAATTAGAGATTTTAACACACAACATAGGCGACTCGTTATTTTTTTATTTCGTTACGCAACTCGCGTCGCACTCATCTGACATAACAAAAAGCCGAGTTTTATAACCGCCACCAAAACAAAAGAGATGTAAATAAATTGAGCAAAGCATCAGCAGGAAATCTGCCCGTGCCAGCATCCCTTAATCTGTGTCACAGCGGAGACTCGCTGAAAGCAAGTGAATAAATTATAGCCCCTAAGTGTTTTTTCTCAAGAGCTGCAAGGTTTATTTATTTACTGCGACGTAGGCGCTCGGGTTTGGATTGTCTTGCTAGTATTATCAAACTACTGGGAGTAAGGTGAAGTTAGACTAGGGAGTAATAAATAATTAAGATCCAAAGGAAATAACAACGAAGAGGATATTTTTTTACGCATTTCCCCTGCTACCTCAGTTTTTACGACCATTTGTTTGATATTGTTTGCCAAAAATTCTTAACGTACCTAATGTCCTTCTTATAGTTGAAAAGGGTATACGGAATGACATAACAATACTATGTTCCATTCGTGGAAAACTGTCCCCGCAAAAAGCGAAAAGTCTTGCTTTATGTCAGCATGAAATTCACCCCGCATTAGTTTAGGGGCAGCAGGAAAACAAACTTAAGTAAGGCAGTAAGTTATTGTGTCATCGCGGGTCCCGACGGGGGCACCTTGAGCCCGCCATTTGACTTGGTCGGCGCCCGCGCCGGCGCCGCCGGTAAAGCCAAGGATACACCAGGACAAATGTCCCGTGACACGTCTCCCCAGCAACGTCGGGCGAAGTAGCGCGACGTTGCCGGACTTCGCTCGACATGTCGCGTGACACGTGTATATACACGGATATAAGTCGCGCGATGTCGCCAGATATGTCAGGCGACATCGGCCGACTTGTCGCCGACACAATGGCGGGGGACATTTGTCCCCTAGTGTATCCTTGGCTTAAGCGACCGTCCGATACGATAAATTACAGACGTCAGAGCGTAAAGGACTCACGTCCCTAGTTTACGGACTTAAAATTGATTCGCTTTATCCAGCTGCGAAACCGACGGCTAAAATGACCCGTGATAAAGAAAATGGGCCGAATAATCAATGGTTTCAATAGCCGAAGCCCGCACTGCGATAAATCACCTATGTTTTATTCGCAACAAATAAGCACCTCAGAACTTATACCGAGATGTAAGTTTAGAAGACACAAAGCTCTTTATAGTGGTACTTACGTAATAGTTCGCCAAAGTTCGTCCTGTTATAAATAAACAAAGGCTCGCTATGTTCAGAAACTATCGCGGGTTTTAACGCTCATAAATATTAAACTTTGTCGATGTTTCACAAATGTGGACAAATTTGCGAATGCCTTTATAAATGGAATTCGTAAACCTTATGCCAAGAGGATAGAGGAATTATTGGGAAAAAATAGCTTTTGTAACTGAAAAAAGTTATCCGGTCGACGAAGGTATATTTTAGTGCATTTATTCATGTGGTTACAAGTCACAGCAGTGGTATTGATTTAAAAACGTAGCACAATACTGAAACACGATATTATTTACAGCTTTCGCTTAACCTTTTACAAGTAAATGACGAGGATTGAAAATAGGTTCTACTCTAACATGTTAACCAACTTTAGTTATTACGAACTAACTAATAAGGTTTTGTTTTATTTTTCAGGTATGTACCACAAAGTTATGAACAGTGAACCACGAATCGCCTGGTGATTTACGTGAGTAAAGTTTCATTACCTAACTCGTGATTCGTAGTCCGAACTAACACTGCAAAATAAAAAGGATAAAACGTGAGTTGGCACGCTTTAGTTTCTGCTCACGAATATTGTCCTAACGAGTAGAAAATATTTTGTCGCCTGAATAAATTCTATTGAACGTGCGCCTTTTTTTCCTAATTGAAGAGAAACCACGGCCTTCCGTAAAATCACGAACATGAGCAAACCCAATTTCTTTTCATAAGCTAATTAAGCAGATAGCCGTTAAATTCGCTTTTAATTAAATTTTATATAAGAAAGTTTTACATCCCGGAACTGGACGAGGAATATTTAATGGCTTTTTGAAAAGGCTGTTAACTGAGGAGTAAATCATGTTCGATAGGTACTTATTTTGTTATTTATTACAGCATCAAAAAATAAAAGTGCCGCTGAGATTTTCGTATTTTTTCGTCCTGAATCAACGATAATATCGAACTACTTATACATTAAACAGACAAACCCGTTAATATCTTTGCATCTAGGCTCAGTTATTATAACACGTTTAGTTAAATTAGGTCCCAAAAAAACTCGGTCTTTTTTGCGGTGTGTAGGTACAATTTCTTTCAAATTATAACCTTGACCGTTTCATGAAATACTTTTCTATAATTTGGCCGCTTCTGCGCTGCTAATTAAAATTGCTGGCCCGCGCTACGCCGCCGACCGACCCGTGAAATGAAACATCATTTGTCACAATTATTACGCTCTCAAGCAGAAAAACATAAAGCTTTTTGAAAATATGGCTCCTTCTAATCTTTTTAAGAACGTAAGAAAACACGGCGAACTCTCCATTTTTAGCTAAACTCTATTCAAAACAAACCTAAACGTCGAGCTTGTATTCCCAAAAGAGGTAGGCAGAGCATACGAAACGTTGTTTGGATAAAATCAGTTCCATGTTTCGTAGCCACTATTGGGATAGTTTTAAATTGAAACACAGATGAATGAGATACAATAGTGACGGGTTGCTAGCCTAGGAAAAGTAACTCATTATAACTTAGAAATAATGTAAGTATTGAAATATTTTATGATCCTATCGACCATAGCGTATCTAATTTTAGTGAGACTAAGGTCGATACTTAGATACTTAGGAAGCAGAAAAAAGCAGATATCAAATTCGCAGCCAAGTATTTGGCGTTTGAAATATGATTATCAATTTATTCCACTGAAGTGAATAATTAAAACAATTATTACAGCTCTTTAATTTCATCAAATTATTTGCTTATCATCTTTAATGCGCCGCCGAATAAATTTGCATGTTTATGAGACGCGGCACGTTAAAAGATTTTCGGCGTTCAGAGATTTATAAGGTTGGTTTTATCACTTTTTCTGGCTTTAAGTAGAGTTTTTATAATAATACATGGTGCTCGTGAGCGTTGCGAGAGATTTCAACCACGAATTCCAGAGGCTATAAGAAGTAATAAATGTTATATGAACTTAGGTCGAAACACTATTTTTTTTACTATTATTAAGGCACGTTTATACGATTAGCAATTATTATGTATGAAAATTAAAAAAAAAAAACGTATTTCGACCTAAGTTCATATAACATTTATTACTTCTCATAGCCTCTGGAATTCGTGGTTGAAATCTCTCGCAATGCTCACGAGCACCGTGTATAATAAATATGTAGCTATATTCTCTGACCTACAATTGCGGTGTACCTACTCGTTTTATCATCTAGTTTCATCCAATGTCGTAACCATCCATGTCACCAGATATGTCAAGAAAGAAGTTGACAGACTATTGAAGAATCTATTTTCAATTACATCTGTGCGTCATTGATTTTATTTGAATCCCTGTGATATCTGGTTTGTAATAACATCTTTCTTTTGTGGATAACGTAGAAGGCGACTAAGATTATACAGGTATGCTTATACATAAAGCTAGCAATATGTCACTATTACATGTTGCTAGTGCAAGTTGCAATGTGTTTAAACCTAAAATTATCCTAGTGGCAACGAAACGTAATGGTCTTGGATTTCACTATGTTGCATTTCGTGTGATCTGCTTACCCCGTTTGGGAACGTCGACATGATTATTGTGTTATTTTCATCATCATCATCATCATCATCATCAGCCTATATACGTCCCACTGCAGGGCACAGGCCTCCTCTCAGTATACAGTTCCCACGCGGGCCCAGTGCGGATTGGGAACTTCACACACAACGTTGAACACTTCGTCGCTGTGTGTAGGTTTCCTCACGATGTTTTCCTTCACCGAATAGCTCGTGATAAATATCAAATTCGATATCGCACATAAATTCCGAAAAATTCAGAGGTGCAAGCCCGGGGTTTGAACCCACGACCCTCTGCTTGAGAGGCCACAGGTCGAACCGCTGGGCTACCACGGCTTTTTTATATTTTACCTATTTTAGTAGTCTCATAAGTAAGTCGTTAATGGAAATCGAGGTAAATTTAATTTCGAGACAAAAGAGTCTACTAAGCATCTGTTAAGTACCTCCTTGTCTGTTTAAAATAATTTTATGTGCGGAAAGTACTGTTCTAAGTTTTAGTATTTCATCGCATCGTAAAAGTATATTCAGACTCATATTTCAGTGCAGCCAGCGCTCTGCATCGCGTTCACCTTTAACGTTTTATCGGTTTTCAGAGCGTGCATGAATTATCTTGATACTATTTCAGTACCTACGAACGGCTGTACCTGCTTTCAAATCTTTACATAGTTCTTGTCGTGAAATGTTGTTAAACATAGTAAACAAACCACGTAAAACGAGGCCTGTGTTGCCAAATGGGGTAGACAGAGCACACAAAACTTAACATTCACGTTTCGTAGCCGCTTCTAGCGTAACTTTAGGTTTAAAAATGGATGGAAGAGGTAATAGTGACAAGTTCTCAGCCTGTCGCGTAAAACAAACCTAAATCACCTCATGCGACATCCACGGAAAAAATTAAGAGGTGTACAGTCAAGGAAATTGATTTCTGTGCCACTTTGTACCTTTTCACAAGAAATATCACTGTGACATACCATACTTTCTACTTATCAAAGCAATATGAAACTCACGTGATTCTCACACATATTTATGTTTACGCGGGACTTAATCACGGTATTTTTTAATTACCTCTCGACGTTTCGGCCGCGTTACAGCGACCGTGGTCACGAGTTGACTGAAGCGGAGCTCGACGTTTGTTTGCTACCAAACACCGGGTGTTTATAAGGTTGATTGTAGTTGTGGTAGTTCCTATATTGGCCAGACAAAGCGGACTATAGCTGAAAGAGTCAAAGAACATATTGCAGCTGTTAAAAATCGCCAAATAAACAAATCTGCCATAGCTGAGCACTTGTTGGAGTCTGGACCAAACCATTGGATCGAGCTTCATAATCCCAGAATCCTCTCTACAGAACGCCATTATTACTCGCGAATAGTACGTGAAGCGGTTGAAATTAAAAAGCATAAAAATTTTAACCGAGGGGATGGTTTTAAGCTTTCGTCTTCATGGAACCCGGTTATTAATAAGTGTCAGCCTAGAGACGAACATTCGGTGCGAGCGTCTGACATTGTTAGTGTTGTGTGTCGGTGTAATAGAGGAACGGTGGACAATATCGGTGAAAAGCGGGTAGTTCGGGGAGCCGTTACTGATGAAAATCAAGTGCGGGTAGTTCGAAGGACCCGGGCTGCCAAACAAACGTCGAGCTCCGCTTCAGTCAACTCGTGACCACGGTCGCTGTAACGCGGCCGAAACGTCGAGAGGTAATTAAAAAATACCGTGATTAAGTCCCGCGTAAACATAAATCACTATCACTACATATTATAAAACAAAGTCGCGGTCGCCGTCTGTCCGTCTGTATGTGTGCTTCAATCTTTAAAACTACGCAACGGATTTCAATGCGGTTTTTTTCAATAGGTAAAGTGATTCCAGAGGAAGGTTTATAGCTACACTAATATTAAATAATATATAAGGATTATTAAGGATCTATACTAAAACTCCAATAATGTAACTCATCTCACGCTTTTTTGCGAGCTTTTATTGCGCTGAAGTCGCTAAGGCGACAGTTTCTAATATATTTGTTAATAAATTAGTCCTTATTCCCTAAGATATGGAGCTGTCAAAATCTTTATTGTTCAATGACAAGAGACACTGCTAAATTTTCCGTTTCACGTATCATTTTTAATCTTAAATGAAAATCTAGCCTGGTGCAAAGGTTGTCCATCGCCATTCAACGGGGTAACGCGGCGAGTGTGATGGGTACCTTTGCGCCGGGGGCAATTCGGGGGGGCCTCTTTGACTAGCTTAAGTTTATTAGGCTTAAGTTTATTTTTTATTTCTAATTGCATTTTATTGTAAGTTTTTGACATGTTTATTAATTTAATAAATAAACTTTTTATTGCCAAAGAAGTAATAATTGTATTGTGTCGAAATAATGATAAAGCAAAAGAATTCAAAGATTGCTGTCTTATCGTTTGATACGAATGCACAATGGTCCGCAAAAAGGTAATAGAACCAGTTGACTGAATGCTACGAGGCCTGCGAGATATACGGCGATCGGCTCGCACCATGAGTGGCATCAAACTTCTCTTTTCCGGTGATTTCCAACAGACCTAGCCAGTTTTGATCAAAGGACTAGATCCAACAAAGTAAATACTTGCTTAAAACGATCGACGTTGAGAACGAACGTGCAGAATTTGCTACAAATGGAATAGTTCACACGCTCAAAAATTCTCCGAATTGCTACTTAAGTTGGAGAAGGACACTAAACCAATGAGTTGATTCGACTGCGGGAGCATTTTTGTAAAACTGTGCCGTCCATTGATGAACTCATCCATTCGGTTCATGGAGACCTGCGGGAAATACTCCACGAGTATTTATGGACGTTTGAACGAGCTTTATTGACCCAACAAACAACCAGGCAACTGATGTTCATCATCATCATCATCATCAGCCTATATACACCCCACTACAGGGCACAGGCCTCCTCTCAGTATTACTGATGTTCATGAGCGCATATTACTGGAAATTGAAGAGGAACAGGCGGTATACCTATCTGATCAATACTGCCGTAGATCCTCAAACTAAAACCACGTGCCCAGTAGAATTTTTGAACTCTGTGGGCGCCTCGGGGCTACCTGAACTCACTCTTTTTCTCAAAGTTGGAGCTTGGATTGTGTTTCTGAGGAATCTATTGCCACCAAAATTATGTAACGGAACTCGCCTGAAGGTAGTGCGTTTGCTGCGGAACCTTATTGAGGCCAGCGTAGTGAAGTTGATATTTTTTTTGTAAAATTGTCTAAAAAATAAATAAAATTAGCTTTTAAGTTTATGTTTTCAATTTTATCAATATGTACAGTCAAGGAATGATTAATGTGCCACTTTGTACCTTCTTACAAAAATGTCTCTGTGACGTACAATACTTTCTACTAATCAAAGCAATATGAAACTCACTATGAAAAGATTCAAATTGGCACAGGTGTCAATTTCCTTGACTGTACATATAATACGTCTGCTAAAATATATGCCTGTTTACAACGCTATAGTAGTTTTTTTGTGAAATGACTAAGGGCATTTTTACGTTATAAAAACTCCCAGTTAGCGAATCGTTACATACATAAATATTCTCATGCCTGTATTCCCATGAGGGGTAGGCAGAGCACATGAATTCAAAAATCCAGTGCCACGTTTAGCAATTTCAGGGTGACCAGATGGTTAAATGTGATATTGCGGTGACAGGTTGCTAGCCCATCGCCCACAATACACTAACCCTTTCCCAGAGTCGACTCTTACGACACACACGGGAACAAAGGGGGAGGTGCTATTCTAACCCGGCACCACACGGGCAATACAGGAGCGTATTAAAATAATTGCGAAATCTCTTCGGTGTTACCCTGAATTCAACGCGAGCAAAGCCGCGGGTAAAAGCTAGTACAATATGAAACTCGCTATGAAAAGGTTCAAAGTGGCTCAGGTATCAATTTCCTTGACTTCAAGGGAACGCACTAAAATTCCGATACCTGGTCGCCGGAAGACGCTGCAGGTTGCTTCCAACCGGTCCATACTAAAGTCTAATGATCAGCAGTGAGCGTCTTTTGGCTGAAATGATGATATACCCGTAATTCTAACCCTGACCGAACAGGACCGAAGAATGTACATTAATTAACGTAAT
This sequence comes from Adoxophyes honmai, assembly GCA_005406045.1. NCBI lineage: Eukaryota > Metazoa > Arthropoda > Insecta > Lepidoptera > Tortricidae > Adoxophyes > Adoxophyes honmai. Next base: position 1,151 of record BHDV01061339.1, on the reverse strand, counting down.
ATCACTGATTGCATAAGTACCGATACCCATTGTTTGCTTTAACCCTCGGTTAGTAACAACAGCGTAACTTATGGATCAATTCACTTAGCAGATGAGAGCACATTATCAGCTAGCGAGAGTATATCGTAGGTTACGCAGCGGCCGCCGGCTGCATATTTAAAGAGAACCCCGTTTACACGGAATATTTGATGGCTGCGAAGTTTAAGTTCATGAATCCGGAGCAACTGTAAATAACAATAAATTATTAGCTGCCCGGGCGATGCTTAAAAGCCTCAATTTAAAATAGAACACTATTAAGAGTCTTTATTAGACTGCCTTGCCGGCAACATTTTACGTAGCCGGTGTTTATCTTGTCTTGATACTTGCGTATCACGCCTGTATTCTCAAATGGGGTAGGCAGAGCACACAGAATGCTGCGTAAACAAAACCCTGACTATATTTTGCTTCATGGCGACTTTCAGCTTGTGAAAAATATGTCTAAAGTTATTTCCCTTAGTCGCCTTTTACGACATCCACGGATGAAATGAAGATGTATTTATCTAAACACGACTCTACACAGCTGCCTTGTTATGTATGTTAATTAAGAAGCTTGCAGCAAACTGTCTCATACCTACATGTATAACTAAGTGTTTTTTCGTTGATAAGTACAGATTTAAATCGATTTATCGATCCATAAATTGCGTCGTCGTTAATAAAGCCGTTTCAGCATAAACAAACATAATGTTTTCACCTGCGTATAAAAATATCATGAAAAGCTTGAAATAAAGTGTTATACTTATTCATGAGCTCCAGGCGTGCATCGACAGCGCATTAGACGCCTACGCTGAATCGAGGAAGATTCCTAGGCTTTGGATTCACACGCTCGGCATCTAGCATTTTCTAACAACTCTAGTTAGATAGTGATATGTATATCTCGCGCGCATTTGTACTCGCTTGCTGTGCTAAGCCGATAGTTGCGTCCCGCAGCGCTATTGTCTAACGCCCTAAAAATCTACATCGGTTTCACGGAAGAAAGCTAGATCTCAAGCGTCGCGGTAAAGTGTTTCGTGTTAAATACGGGATTATGATTGTGAGAGCATTTTTATCTAGGTACAGCTTAAGCAAAACCAATCTACTATATAAAAATAAGTCGTGTTTTCCTTCCTGACGAT
>BHDV01061273.1:8105-31208 GCA_005406045.1 Adoxophyes honmai | reverse complement strand
TCCGCCTGCGGCGTCGGGCTTCTAACAGCCTCTCGTTAATAATGTTCCATTTCCTCCCCTAGATACTCAATGTACTATTACCTTTGGCTTTTAACAGGCTCGTTAGTAATATCCTTTTTACCGGCCTCAATTCACAATGCACTATTATGAAATAGTGACAATAACACGGTTCAGATAACCCTCAAACTAGTGAACTATCAGAATCTCCAGTGTAATCCACAATCAAATCAAGAAGCGTTTCCCTTGCGGTACTCACGGACAGGCTTGAACACGGTGTGTCTCTCTGAGCGCAGGCCGTGGCTGATGGCGGCTACTTGGATCTCGTACACCGCGCCCGGGAACAAATCCTCCAGTGTCGCGTTCGTGTCGGCCGTCGTCAACTAGAACGCGACATCAACTTTTTATTAAAATTGAATAAGGGACTAGATAATACCAAGCTTTAGCGCAAATAGACTACGTAACTGAGTTTTCGTTCGCGCGGTACAGGGCATGACAATAATGAAGACTGAGGAAAGGGCGGGCGGCAGGCGCTTTTTGAGCACAGCTCATCCTGGTCACGACGCGACTGGCTATAAGTGCTAACCGCTAACGGACACTTTATGAAAGGGATACATAAGATTACTAGTTCTCAAGATGAATCGAGGTAAAAATCTAAAATTAACAGTCAATGTAAGTATTTTTAACGTATACGACTACTTTTGAAAAAAGGCTTTGTCGTTTTACTATTCCACCTTACTAAGTTCGGTCGAGGAAAAGAGTTTTAACAACATCTCAATACCCATCTGCTACACAGCCATAAAGAGAAAAGATTCATTCGTTAACCACCTCAACGTCACATGTCTAGTGCATTATTCTGGCACTTCCTCGTCTCGCCCCCTCGCCCCCGTACCGCGCGGGCGAGGACTCATTGTCAGTCACGCGGTCCGTCTACAGAAAAGATTCCGTTCGATGTTAGCGGGTAACTGAAGAAGCTGAAACTGACCGTGCGGTACTGGTAATCCGGGTCACTATCCGTAGGCGAGGTCCCATGGCGCCGGTAGCGTAATTCGTAGCGCTCCTGACGCGAGTTGACGTCGGAGCGCCACGCTAGGCGCAGGGAGCGCGCGCCGCCGCCCCACGAGCGGACCACGGGCGCCAGCGGGACCGTGGGCGCCGCGAACGCGGTCTCTGTGCTCTCCACGCCGCGGGACACCGCCATCACCTGGAGAGAACATTTAGGCAAGCCGTCGTACAAAATAATGCCAACAAAAAGGATGCTCCACCAGTTTTGTGTCGCGGGAAACTTCGATCTAACAATGATAAAAAATATTTTTTCGCGCACTGAATGAACACTTACGTTGTGATTGGTTATTGATTGATGTCTCAGACGGATGACTCATGACAAATGTCTAGCACCCCAGCGCCAGATGCTAAAGTGTATAAGCGAGAATGCAAGCAAAAGAAAGTGTTTGAAAATAAACTTCAATATAGATAAATTACTCGTTCGGCTACTCTCGGATATCGTTCTGCGCTTCTCAGCGCAGACGGTAACAGCCGATGTGACTTATTTTCTTGGGAATACTGTAATCTAGTAGAATTATTCGACACTTAAGCAACTATCTTTTTTTCTATACTGATAGGAAGAAACATTAATGACAAAAATGACGAATATTAATTTCACTTGTTTTGATTGCACAGAGTGAAACGCCATATATTACGGCTAAGCTAAGTCCAAATGACAGAATGTGTCCGAACATAACGTTCAGATAGATTATTGACCTTGATTTGCGTAGCAGTTCAACTTTGGTTTTGGGACATTTCCTTATTCCAATCGCTAGTAAAAAGCACTGACCGAGACGGTGTAGTTGCGGCCGGGCAGCAGCGCGGCGCCGCCCGTGGCGTCGAGCGTCACGTTGGTGCCCTGCGTGGTCAGCGTGCTGCTGTCGTCCGATCCGCCCGCCTCGTGGTACGACACCTGCAAAACACGGAACACACATCAAATAAAGCGGCCGACAAACACCATTATTAACCCGGTCATTACGTAGGAATTAACGGCAAAGAAATGCAAATGAACCGAGAAAGCTGAATTTTTGATATGACGTAGAGAATGCCCATAAAAGCTTAACTTGAAATTGTCGACCAAGATTTCCTATGTGGGTTTTCCGCCATCTTGAAAAAAAGGTTAAGATTGGTTTTTTGACAATAACTCGGCTATCCGACGAGATACGATAATTCTTTCAAGGAGTTTTTTGTGGCTTTTTTATGCTCTATAATTTATGCAAAAATACATTTTGCGTAACATGCATCGTTATGGAGATATCGGCCAAAAACCATTTTCATCTTTTTCGATCGATATCTCAATAACAATGCATGTAAAGCAAAAATGTTTTACGCATAAGTTATAGAGCATAACAAGAGCTAAAAAAAACTTCTTGATAGAATTATCGTATCTCGTCGGATAGCCGAGTTATTGTCAAAAAAACAATCTTAACCTTTTTTTCAAGATGGCGGAAAACCCACATAGGAAATCTTGGTCGACAATTTCAAGTCAAGCTTTTTTGGGCATCCCCCACATCATACCAAAAATTTAGCTTTCTGGGTTAATTTTTTTTCAAAATGTATAAAATTACTGCACTATATGATGACCAATCAGATCAAATCGCTGCCACCGCGCGCCGTCGGCTTGCCGACTGGACGCACTGGACAAAAAAATTCAAATGCCTTGGCTGGCCACTTTGTGGACCGTGGGAGATTGCAATTTTTGTCAAAAAATTCAATAAAAAACCAAATTGTAAATCTGAATATGATCGAAAAGTTTTAACTTAGCAATTTTAATGATATTTGTCACCAAAAAGTAGGAAATAGCCAAAAAAACAAAGTTCATATCTTAATATGGTTTTCGGTCGATATCTCGATAACGATGCATGTTACGCATGTAATGCATAAATTATAGAGCATAAAAAGAGCCACAAAAAACTCCTGGACGGAATTATCGTATCTCGTCGGATAGCCGAGTTATTGTCAAAAAACCAATCTTAATCTTTTTTTCAAGATGGCGGCAAACCCACATAGGAAATCTTGGTCGACAATTTCAAGTTAAGCTTTTATGGGCATTCTCTATAGTAGAATTTAAAATCTCGTAGAATTAAGGTAAACAAAGGTGTGGCCGACAGCGAAAATCATTAATAGAATTTGAGATGTTTTTACTTTTGAAATTTAAGAGAAACCCATATTCTAAAATCTTTACCAATATATAAATGTGAAAGTGTGTTTGTTTGTTTGTTTGTTTGTTTGTCCGTCTTTCATGGCTAAACGGAGCGATGGATTGACGTGATTTTTTAGGTAGAGATAGTTTAGGGCACGGAGAGTGACATAGGCTACTTTTTATCCCGGAAAAAATTGATGTTCCCGAGGGAAAACAAAAATATAGTTTGCTTGATAGATCGATATCGATCGATGATAGATCGATATCAATCGATAACCGATCGATAGATGATAGATCGATGGCCCCGTGTGTCGTTTGAAACGAGAAGTTTTCTTATAGTTGTGCTTTATACCGCAATATAACCGAGTTCCACGCGGGCGGAGCCGCGGGCGGAAAGCTAGTATTGCTATATATTTAAATGATGACTAAATAGTTTAATTTGTTGACTACTAACACTTTAAGGATATTAAAATACCGGAATACTTTTTAACGAAGAGAAAACGGTTTTCTTTGGGAACATTAATTTATTACACTGGTATCACCGTTATGCCCCCCATTCACGATAGCTCCGGGACGTGGTCGAATCCTTTAACCTGGTCCAATTTGATGGTCAATGGCGAATCGTCGCTCCAGAGTTCGAACCCACGTCCGCGCACGATATTTTCGGCGCGTCGCGCCAAACTCACCGTGAATGCCGGATCGTGGCTCCAAGCCATCAGTTCGTTCGTCAGTGCTGCCAATTTAGCAAATTACGCTAAATTTGGCATATTTATTTGTTGTTTTGCATCTAGCATATTTTTTGGCATATAATCATTAGGTAAAACGATCAAATTGGACCAGGTTAAAGGATTCGACCACGTCCCGGAGCTATCGTGAATGGGGGGCATAAGATCCCCTGAAATGCCAGATTGACTATGACGTAACTTTGTTTATATTAATTCCGTCTGATTTTAAATGCGATCTTACGTCATATCAAAAATTCAGCTTTCTCGGTTCATTTGCATTTCAAAATGTGTATAATTCCTGTACTATATGGAGATTTTAACACATCTAGCTAAAGATGCGAGACCTTGTATTCGTCTTGCGTGCTGCCCTCAGCGGGCTGCCACCAGACGAAGATGCCGCCTCCCTCTGATTCCTCCTGGTACTTCCATTGCAAGTCACGCACGGGTAGCGGCTCTGCAAATTTAAGAATACGTCGTAACTTAAATTAATATAAAAATGTGTAATTAAGTCATCTTACAAGGCTAGCGGGTCGGGTATTGATTTTCCAGTATAAATAAAATTGACATAAACGAAATAGACGCATTTGATGCAGCATCCACTGGTACAGTCACGACCTTTAATTTGTGATGCATATCCGTAAAATTTTCTTAGAACTTTCATAATGCAATAAGGTCGAAACTTTAGTGCAATAATGTTGAATGGCAAGCTAAGACGGGATTGTTACAAGATAACCATAGCAACATCAGTTTCCGGTAAAACCGAGGTCGGTCACTAGTTAATCACAAGCTGCATTATAATATAATGTAACCATAGCAATTCGCGGGATCGGCCATTGGCTAACCAAGCTTTGTTATAACCTAACCATGGCAACGTCCGCGTCATTGGTAAGAGTTATGACATTTTATGATATTGACTAACTGATAAAATATTAGCTCGAAATAGCGAAAGTTTGTGGGTCCAAATTAAAAGCTCGTTACTGTTCGTGTGAAGTAAGAGTAAATAAAATTAAGCATTATGAAAGTAAATTTATCGAAGCAGGAAAATATGTGCTGAATCTGTTTAATTTGAGAGATTTCAGCTGTTTCAAGTGCGAAATCCTAACAACATATCTAGATTCTATTGTATATTGTCCTATTCAAATTTCTGCGGAGCATTTTGAAGAATCCTTCGTCGTGATGTCCGCTTGGAGTGCGTCGAAGACTAGTCCTCGAACATCATACGTACTGAGCGTGACCTCCGCGGGCGCGGGCCAGGAGGTGACCTTGCCGGACATGGTCTTGACGGTGACGGTGTAGTGCGCGCCGGGCTCCAGCCCCTCGAACAGCACGCTGGGCGTGTCGTTGCGCGCGCGCACGGCGGGCGCCAGGCGCCGCGCTGCGCCTCCGCCGCCGCCTGACACCGACACTTGGTATTTCTCGAACTCGCTGCAATGTTACAACCAAAAAACACCTGTAATTCTACTCATAAAAAAAACTAAAAGCTAATTGACCACCACAGCCTGTCGCTGTGTATACTTTTTTCTACCTTTCTATTTTCTGTCTATGTTACTAAAGTCCGGTCGAGGAGCACAGCGAAATTCGAGCGTTGACCCGCTGGTATCTATCTCTGTCGAATACGTGCAGTAATATTACTCTCAGGCTCGCACTTGAGCACGTGCGTCGCACTGTGCGACCATGAGGGCAATACACAGCGACAGGCTCCTGTTGTCAATTTGCTTTTAGTTTGCTCCGCTACCGGTCTTTAGATCCAATCGGCTGCAGGGAAAAGTAACCCAACCTCTAGTTATCAAATACCTATTCATACCCAGTCATTAAATATGTATTAGGTTTGAGAATTGTATCTATTAAAAGTACTTAATCGCAATTACGACCACAGATTAGCAAGCGTAAACTGATCTCAATACTAAAGGACGTTCCTTCCAACCATGAACACTAGACGGCGCTCTGTGTTGGGGGTCCAAGCGTACCTCTCCTCCTTAGGCGGCTGCCAGACGACTCGGAACGCCGTGGCAGTGCGATCTTGCGGCGGCACGGCCACGTCGCGGGGCCGCAGCGGCACCGTGCGGTACTGCGCCGTGGTGGGCGCCGAGATCTCGGGCTCCGAGACCGTCTGCACGCTGATGTTGTACGCCCGCCCCGGGACTAAGCCCTTGAAGGCGGCCTGCGCCGGCCCGGGAGGCTCGCCCTCCTTCTCAACGTACAGCTCTGATTCGCGCGCGTCCGGGGGCACGATCGACACCTGTACAGGTTTAAATAATGAACAATACGGATAACTCGCATTTTAATTCGATTTTTGCTCGTTGTGTGCTAGTTCGTAGGTGTTCATCTGTGACAGCATGCAGACACTCAGGCATAGTGCGAAGAACGCGTTTGGCAGCAGAAGATAAAAAGGACTACTCCGAAACATGTCGAGCTAAATTCGATTTAAAAATGTGAATTTTCTGTACTTTTCATTAAAAGTGAGTCTGATGTCGACATTTTGTTACTTTTTTAACTCCATGAGGGCTCAACTACAGATATTTTGAGCATCCACTGCGCAATATCAGCCCAAGAAAAGGTTACTTTACATTTCATGAGGTGGCTTCCATTAATGAGGCGCGACAAAATCAGCGGACGAGAGTTAAAACTTTTCTAACGCAGACGCGCGAAATGAATTTTTGTAGAAATGTCAATTAATCTCACCCCGCCTTTGAAAAAACACCTACAAGGCTTACAAGTAAACCTGTGGGGATGGTACTAGAGTAGCATACCTTGTAGTGGGTGTAGGCGCCGGGAGGGTAGGGCGGCTGCCACAGCACCAGCAGCGTGGTCTCGTTGCGGAACCACACGATGAACTTCCCCGGCGTGTTCGGCTCTGCAACACGCAAACACATTCAGGCACTAATGTACCGATGCCGAAAACACGGACACAAGACCTTCATTTTGAGGTAATAAGAGCGTGTACACGAGTCAATAATTGATGAATATACGCATCAAACTGTATGCCTTGATTTTGTTGCTCCTTGGAATCCCCTGTGACTGACAGTGAGGGATGATCCCTGCATGCTTTTTGTCCAAATCCATTGCTACTATAAGGAGTTCATTTAGGCAGAAACCAATTACGCATTTGATTACATTGAAGGAGAAGTTAAGGAAGGTCAATGACAACCAATATTGTCAAACCGATATAAATTACAAGTTCTACAATAAGAATTATGGATAAAGACTATATTGACATTTTCATAAATCGTGCCCTAAATTAGAAAAGACCAGTGGCTTTACATGTAACGCTTGCAAGCCGCGCGAGATAGACTATCTTTCATTTTCTAATTCTTATATTTGGACATTGGCATTAACATAGTCTATATCGCGCGCGACTCGTCACGCGGGTTTTCATGCTAGATGTAGGTATGCTAGGTATAGGGCATTACATTGCTGTGTTCTAATTAGATATTGTAAATAGCAAATTATTGTATCTTCTTTCGTATTATAAAATCATCATAAACAGCATCTCAAATAGCATTCATCTTTGATTACGCCATTAAAAAAGAATAACGACCAATAAAATGGTAATCAACGTAAACTTTACGGCAGCTGGCAAAAGTCATACAATAAAATTTTCAATTTCATTAGCCTGCACGCTCAATAAATGCTCCGCCAAATGAGCGAACGTACGCCGACTACAAGCGTGACCCTGCCTTCTTCGGCGGTCGAGGAAACAACAATTCATCGTTGAGATCGTTCCGGCAAACGATTCATCAAAACAATCGATACTTATGTAATTAAATGTACCTACCTATAGACGCAAAGTCTTACATTGTTTCTTAGAATATTTTACTTGTTTCTAATATTGCAAGCATCGGACAGTAAGGCTGTGTTATGGAATCGTTATGTAATTATAATCAGTCCCTAAGTAAACAAACAGGTTATTAAATTTTTCCTCGTGGAAGCTCATCCTGTAAAAAACAACAATAGCTGATGCAACGCGCAGCGTGTGATCACGACGTCACTGATGTCATCACGAGCCGCGCGCTCCCACGCCGGCGCGGGCTCCTTCTTTTCCTTGTTTTACAAACTTAACAGGCGCATATGCGTTTGTGACGCACTCTCTTATCGGCGACAGCATGGGCCCGCTGGTGTGGGTGCGGGCAATACGCGCGCCATACATAGAACAACATCAAGAGTATCATAATGGCTAATAAAGTAAGGCACGCGTGGCGAAACAGCGGCGGAGCGAAAAGTCATACTTTAATTAGCGTATCCTAATGAATACATTATTCGATTGAGTAACGCGGCGTACATGTTCGAATTCTAAAGGCTCGTGCTCGGGCATGACGGCACGACGGCAGCGCCGGTTGGTGACTCGGCACATTGTCTTTCGCATAATGTGTCACACGTTGAAAGGGTTGTCCGAAAATAAAAACATTACTTCGATACAATAAACATTCATTATCATACAGCGGCCTAACGAGGCGTGAAACTGAACGACGTACTAATGTGTTATTACTCGCTAACAGCGAGCCGCGAGTTCCGCCGGATTAGCGGCGGGCGGAGGCGCGGGCGATCGCTGCCTCCGGAGGTCGCCGAGGCGGGCTCGGCAGAGCCGCGACCAGGAAAACCTCAGCTGTCTCAACACGCTGCACGAATAACAATACTCGTGAAAACACCTCTTAGATCACGATCCGTACATGATAGATGTTTTCGAATTATGATGTTGACATGAAACGGCCGTCAGCGCGGACTTTTGCAGGTGTTTAGCGACAAGGTCGCCGATCTGGAACGTTCAGAATCGGTATCGCAAGCGGCGTTGCGCTAGCCGCGCGGCGCGAGCTAGTCGGCCGCCGGCTCGCGGCGCGAGTGCGAAATATTTTCCGATGTCAAAGCGCCCGATGACTGCATCGCTGCAAGCAGAGCTCGTCTCGCGGCTAACGCGACACCGCGGCGCAGCGTTACTAGCAAACGACAATAAAATATTTAAACTCCACTTTAATTTATTCATGCTATTCATAGGCCTAACGTGTTTTAACTCATTGTGTACAATTGGACACCTAAGCGTGAGGTGTGTTGTGAGGCTAAAGCGCCGCGAAGCCGCCGCTGCGGCGGCCTCAGCGCGTCCCTAACGCGGCGGCCGGCGAACCATTTTCGCGATCGTAAAAATACCGATGGTTGAATATCTAATTCGATGCGTGTTAACATGCGGTTGTGACAGAGCGCAAGATGGTTGGCCTCGTGACACTGCCACAGACGTCTTCACCACGGCACTTAACTGCCTACGACAGTGACTCGATTCATTAATGTAACGCAACCTACCCCAATGTGCTGCCGCGGCGTAGATAGCGCCCGCGCGGAGTTAATTGCTTTGTCATAGGTACTCCTCGATTCATTAACTGTTTCATTCATAAATATCTTTGCGGGGGCATTCAATCAACAAAGATTTTTTACATATAAAATTGTACCAGCTATTTTTACATTGCCTTCAAAGAGTGACTCGGATGTGTCATAACATAATAGTAATGTTTATGTCGATGCCCCGCCGATTCGGTATCGGCCGTTTTCCTCCCCACCGCATGACTCAATTAATTTAATCGCCATTCACTTGGCCCGGTTTGATTATTTCCAAATCCGACGGCGGTGACGTAAGGCCGCGCGGCGTGCGACATGCGACGCGCGACGACGCTAGAGCAGTGCTCTGCATCCGACTTAGTCAAAATTTGACAGTTTTTGTCGCAGAAGTTTTATTTGTCGCGATCGGTTCGCATGATTAGTCGTGTTTACCGCTCGATGGGTTCCTTGCTTAACATTTTCCTCCCGCACCGCGTTGCACACCTGTCAATTATGGCCAAATTGAAAGCTGACCACTTTAGAAGATGAACAATATCTGGTCGCTGTTAAGCATTCATGTGTTAACCCACAAAAAATCGAGTATTGAGTTATGAATGCAGTCTTATTCTTTATGTCACAAGGTTTACGATAGTGCACTCCATTTTATTGAAAAAAAATCATAGAATATTCTAGAATACAAACATTATTATTGCTTATTTCCTAAATCAAGAATGGTATTTAGCATTTATGTCTTAAGTGCCTTACATTATGAATGCCAAAATCCAATGAGAATACAGAAAAAAGCAATAATGTGTTATACCACAGTTAACAGCTAAAGCAGCTTCAACTTGAACTTAAAATAAACTCCTTCTATGATGTAAGTATATTAAAAGTGCATTGAATGAAACCTCTAGAATAGTAGACTTGTCCAAAAACAAAAAAAAAGAAAGATGTGCAAAATTTTAAAAACATTACACTACCTATGTTAGGGTCAAATGGTAAGGACTTATCCAGCTGCAAAGTTACACAGTAATACACGTCTCAAAGATATTCTTAATTAAGATTTTGACCGTTTTTAGTGGTCACAATCACCATTCTGCGAGCTGTATCTCAAAAACAGTTGAAATTTTCACAGACTATGTGTTTGTATTGTCACTACAACAACAAATACTAAAAACAAAATAATTATGATTATTAGGGAGCAGGGGGCTCCCATAGAAAAAAACGTGTCTTTTTTGCTGTTTTTGGTACGAAACTCTTCGTGTGCGAGTCTGACTCAAACTTTGTCGGTTTTATTAGGGTTCCGTAGTAAATAAGGAACCCTTATAGTTTCGTCATGTCCGTCCGTCCGTCCGGGCTCCTACTCTGCCGCTACTGCACCGATTGTCACGAAAATTGGTGGAGAGATAGATAATGAATAATGAAGTTCAAAAAGTTGGTTTTTAAAATTATGAAAACTCCCCTCCCATACAACGAAAAGTGAAATTAAAAAATTAAATTGGACTAACCCCAACGTATCGGTATCGTTAAAAAGGTCTTTAAAATGCAATAAAACGAGCTTTGAGACTATGTAGATCAAACGCTCCAGTCTTAAGATAATCTAAGACAAAGTTAAAATTTGAAGTGTCCCCCCACCGTGACTTTTGAAATATAACTAAAATAATTTTGAAAAAAATACAGTATATACCTCAAAGTAACGACTTTCAATTAAAATTATAGCGGACTCAGTATCATGGATAGTTATTTTTGTAAAACTCGACTAACTTATGTAGTTACAGTCGTCTGAACAAAATGTATGGAGTCAACCGCAAAATTAAATTTAGCTAGCTACAGAACCCTATCATGTGCGTGCCCGACACGCTCTTGCCCGGTTTATTATTTAAGTAGCACTTAGGTATTGTTACTGCCAGAAGCTTTAAGTTATTAAAAAAGTGATCAATAGAGCAAGAGAATAAGACTCACAGTTTCTGATTTAGAATATTATGATAGATTTGTACTGTACGATGGATAAAAAAAATTGTTTTATTTAATGATATGATCGAATTAATAATAATAAAAAAAATGGTTTAGATTTTTGAAGAATTTAAATATTAATATTATTATAAGCGTTAACTCGTTGTGTTTCTGATTTTAGGCAAAACTTGTAATGTGATTAAAAACATGTTAGAGCAATTAAAACTTTAAATAAATAAGTACATTTACATTTTAATGTGTTAAAAAACATCAAACATGTTAATATATTAGTAGTTTCTTCTATTACATTTTCTAAAAATGAGTACAAATATTCATATTAAAACAAATCAGAATTTTGCATTAATGTGTTAAGCCACATAACACATTAATGCTAAATGTAACAAACCCTTTAGCAATTTAATCATTAACCATTTTTATGCTTTTGCTATTTAATAATGACTGCATTATAATATTTTCGTTTATTTTATCAATCTATGCATTTCAACAAAAAAAATGATACCGCATGACAATATTTTGTTACTTAAAATAAGCGGGAAAAGAAGATTGTTCTCAAAAATCTTTAACAGCTGATTACTCAAAACTAGGTCAGTGTGGGTTAACACACGAATGCTTAACAGCGTCCATCTGTCATGGCGTGTCACCGCGCGAGCCGGTGTTCCGCTTTCTTCGCGGCCACTGCTGCGGCCGGAGAAAACTCCCGACGGCCGCGGCGCGCGCGGCGCTGCACGGGCTGCCTACATGCATACATCGCGACTGTATTCCCAAATGGAGTAGGCAGAGCACACGAAACGTTATAATAATATGTATAGACAAAAATCATGACTATTTCTCGGCTCATAGCCACATCTAGCAATTTTTTTAGGTTTCAAGTTAAAAGGTACAATAGTGACGTTGCTAGCCTGTCGTCTAGAATATACCTTAACCTTAGTTGCCTCTTACAACATTCACGAACGAAATGGATGGATAGATTTTATGCAAAGCGAGCTGAAAACCCGGTGCCGCAGCCACAGGCCGCGCCGTGCAATCGGTATGCGAATAATTATATGTAATTGGTAGTCAATTTCAAAACGGATCGTCCCCAGCCGCGCACCGCGCTTCAAAACACATCCGTAATTCCCTGTCATTATGTCACGTATAAAAATATCCCGCCACAACAATGTGAAACATATGCTGTGACATAAGTGCGTGATGTAGAAAGAAACAACGCTAGTAATTGTTATTTTTATGACTGCTATCGGTTATGTCAGTCGTTGACGTCCGCTAACTTTAGCCATACGCAGTATTTATCGGATATACACATGTAAGCCGAAAGACTAGCAACCTGTCACTGCTACACTTCTTATTTAACTTTAAACCTATAATTGTGCTAAAAGTGAAAAGTCATAGTTTCGCCTACGTAAAGTCACGTCTGCTCTGCCTACCTTATTTAGGAATACAGGCGTGATGTTCATGTAGTATTAGCCAGGACCAATGCAAACAAAAAACAAACGCTTCACCACTCGTGAAAACTATTGTCATTCACCTATCACAAGTTTACAAAGACTGAAAGGCAAGGTGAGAAGGACCTTGACTTTTCCAGCGGATACGGCGCGTGGCATTGGACCATGGGGCTTCGGCAATTCCATTCCGCTGACAATAACCGGCTAAATTATCCATAACATTATTAGAGCAATAGCCTTCGATGAGTATATGTACGGCGATTACACTGACTCGTTCGCCGCGTGCTTTGCGAAAAAGTGTAAAAAACCGGCCAAATGTGTGTCGGACTCGCACTCGGAGGTTTCCTTTCCGTACTATATCGCAAAATTATCACGTTTTTTGAATGGGACGGCGGGCGGTGGACAGTTTAGTATAAAGACGACGTCCGTTGCGCAGCGGCGATCGCACTAGGTGAATGACACAGTACCTACCTAATATTTGCGGCTTATGTTCCTTGGATCATTATAGTATAGTTATACTATAGTCTATTATAGTAGGTATAGTCATTATAGTATAATCCAAATATGAACGACTCCACCGCTCTGCCTATCTACATAGTTCGACGTAAACACGCACAAGCTATGTCCATACCAGTGCGCTTTCGCGTTCACCTTGCGTCTTCCTCTGACGCATGCCGAGCAACTACAGCGCATGCGATGAAACTAGATCCGTCCTCAATGAAGACGCGCTGGCGGCATGCGCTGTAGTTGGTGGTTGCACGGGCATGCGTCAGACGAAGACGCAAGGCGAACGCGAAAGCGCACTGGTGTGGACATAGCTATAGGCTGCGCGGCACGGTTTGGACAACAGCCTGCCTCTACGGCCGCGTGTAGGTAAACCATCATCTGTGTTTCACAAACATGTGGCTGGATGCGCGACGCAGACAGCAACAATAGTGTGAAGTAGAAAATCCTAATAATGCCGTGTTTGTGTGCCGCTTGAGGTTTGGATCCGGCATGCCTTCACGCTCATGCTAATTAGTTACCCCCGAACACATCTCGCCGGGCCGACGGCAAGACAGCCGACCGACGCGCGTCGCGTCGCGGCCACACCAACCGCCACCGTCGCGAGTCTAATTTTGCTATTAGAAAATAACAATTTTGGGGAAATTATCCGACCAACCCTAAGATTCTACCGCGACCGAAACTTCGATTCTGGTTGTGTAGTTTGTAGGAATGCTACTATTTAATCCACTCAAGTTGGCACATCTGTCAACGTCCTTCCGTGGCGTAAAGGGCCTGATAGACGTACGAACTTTAAGTCCGCGGTTTCAAACCAGTGGATCGTCGACGATTTTGCGCGGCGGTTTTAAAGTACGCGTACTTACGGTGACACACAATCGAAAAAGGTGAAGAAAGGTGCTCGTACGTCTATCACCCCCTTAAGGAGCGGATTTCACACCGACTATGAATAACTTACACTCTAGCGATTTAATCGATCAAAACTAGACAAAAAGTGTCTGCAAAGTTAAGCAAGGTTCAAAATATGACCTCCGTTCATCCCGCAGCACTCCCCAGTCAAACGCCCGCCGCGGGCTACGAGCGGGGTACACTCAATACGCGTTTAACCTGAGTTGGATGCTAAACTGTGTAATTGGTCAAATTGGTGTATAGAAAAGGTTATTCTAAAGTCACTTTGTGAAACTAATGTGAATTTAACAATACCTAACTTCGTAAATTAATATCCAATACCTTTAAATTTTATATCTACAATAAAAATATTTCAATGTCACGATCTCTGGCAGTGAAAGACAATCCTAAACATTTCTTGTCAAAAACGCACTCCTACTTTTTCCGCGCTCTTTGTCTTCTTACTTCCGTGTCCGCTCGTATCCCTTATTCAAAGGAACATACGCATAAGGCATGACGATCCCGTCACAAATCTCCTAAGGTACATCTAGAGGGAAGCATAAAGGCAGTGACTTACTGGTGGTGAAGTTGCGCGAGGCGTAGGCGGCGCTCTCCTTGTCGTGCAGCAGCGTGAAGGCGTGCAGCTGGTACGTGGCGCCGGGCGACAGCTCCTTGAGCGTGTGCGTCCAGCCCGCGCCCGCCCCCGCTCCCGCGCCCGCTCCCGCGCCCGCTCCCGCGCCCGCGCCCGCTCCGCCACCCGCCGCCGCGTCGGGCGCGTCCACCGTGATGTTGCGCGCGCCGCCCTCCGCACGCTCCGTGAGGGGGATCACCTGCCCAAGCGATAGGTTACTTCCAAGCTAGTTGGTATATCGGATAGGTAAACTGTAAGACAAGTGGAGTACTTTGCGCTGGTTCACGGCATTCTTGGAAAAAAAGCAACAAGATGTACCATCAGCCAAATAAGAAAGTGGTCTATCAATTTTTAGTCAAGTTCCTATCAAAATAATCTATCGCTAAAATGGAACTTACTAGTTGATGGACATGTCTATTGCCTATTGGCAAATTTGTTGCATGATTTTGACATGCAAATGATTACTAACTTTAGTGTGGTAGACCGCATATTAGGTACATATTTGGCTGATTGTATGCGGCGGATTGTGACAGTACCCGAACAGATTCGAGTCTTCCAAGTAAGGTATCTTGTAAATCTTTATAAAAGCTGTTTTTGAAACACGTAAGACGAATGTTTTCTTTGTCTTTTTACGTAAAAAATATTTGTCAAAATTCGAGAAGAAACATTATCGATAGGCTGCATTTTATTCCGGAAATTGTACGGACACAAACAAACAACAATGAGGAAGTCTCAGTTATAATTGGTGTACCTTAATCGCACCCACGATTTTCAACACAATACATGCGTAGTTACGGCACATACGTCACATGCTCACATGCGAACCATACGAGTATCACAAGTTATAATGACGTTTACAACAAAGTTACATATAACGAACTAAATCGAAACGTGTCCTAAGTTACATTCTCACACTAATGAGTATTCTCGTTATAACGAAATGGCTTTAGCAACCATGGCTTGCTTAGTTCGCAATACCGGTATCGATTTGTCACGATTATTTAAAAATGTATGTTTCGGAATAACAACAAATTCTGATTTATACCCGATCAAATAGGAAGTTTAAAAGCAAGAGAATCCTAAAATAAAGATAAGCATAAAGCAACATAAATAAACCTCAACCAGTTGCATTCACACGTACCTATGCGTGAATGTTTCCTTGTAACAAAGAATGTATTTTTTAACTGGGTGTAAAAACTGATTGGGGATTTCCTGGCGGAGAGGAAATCCTTCGATAAAATGAGATGGGTGTAGCTATATCGATATTATGCAGATATCGAAACGAATATGTAAATTGGAAGTAGTGTGTAGAATTAGAATCGGCTGGCGGGCAGAGCCTTGGTCACGGGTGACGGCGGCACAATGCGCCGCGGCCGGGCTGCGTGGCCGCGGCTGGCGGGCAGAGCCTTGGTCACGGGTGACGGCGGCACAATGCGCCGCGGCCGGGCTCCGTGGCCGCGGCTGGCGGGGGCACGGCGGAGCGCCGCGTGTTTACCAAACACCCGAGCTGTTGCTAATGGCATTGGACACAGCCCTCTGGTTTCGGTGATCACAAGTACTCTGAACGAATGGGCACTAGGTGTGACGACACTTACTAGCCAATATTCTTCGGGAAACTACCAACGAATCTAATTGCGTAACAAAAATTTTGTAAATCAGCCATTTGCAGTCAGCGGAAGGTTTTGTCCTTCTCACATTATCCTTACAGATAAGTTGTGGAATGTCGAGAAATGAAGAGGAGTCAAACAATACTCAACAATAGGTGTATACCTATGTTGTATAACCAGTCTGTTTTTAGTGTTTTTAGATCCTCTGCAGTGCGTCGCATATTTAGCGCTACCACCCAAATTCTCGCGGAGACAATCTGGGTCATATAGATGCGACGCGCTGCATAAAATCACAGTTTCGAACGGAAATTAGTCGATTTTCATAGCCCACCAAAATTTTTCTATCACGTATCCTAGGCAGAAAGATGCGAACTACTCTGTAATGACACGGTAGTTAGGGTATCTAGTAGTGGTGGTAGGAATCTGACTTGTTTTTGTTGCTCGAACTCTCGAATTCTGTACTACTTAAAAGTAGATAAGTTTCGGCACAAGTCGGCGGCAGGCCGGAGACAGTTACGTCTTGGGTGGTGTAAACGTCATTACAAACTGCAGAACCGCAGGGCCCGACCGCAACCATTAAATTAATTGCGATTCTAACCCGGCGCCATTCGACAAATACAAAATTAAAGGAGATTTATATCACGTCTAATCATGCACCATAAGTTAGAGTGTAACCCTTAGATGTGATAATTGAATAATCGTCTAGTTTATTCTTATGTCCATTTTATTTACAGTATCTACCTAAGCCAATGGAAAACCCTGTCAAGGCATTTCATTTAAGATACCGCCCAGCGCAGACGACAGACTTTTATGTGATCGAGTGTCGAGTCTGCGGCGCAGAAAAAGTCTGCGTGGATTGTATGCATTGTGCGCCGGACTTTTTGCGCGTCGTGTGCGTTACTGCATATAATTCCATGGGTTCTATTTTCACAGATTAAAAAGTCCGTCGCGCATAGGCTGACGTCTGCGCAGGGCCTACCTGTTACAATTTCACGATTCCGGTAGTTAGTCGTCCTTGAAAAGGTTGCATGCAGAATCGTTCACAAATGCGAGTCTCAAGCGGACGGCAACCGCGCTTGGTATCAAGGTATCCTGTCTGTGAGTCGTACAGTCGAGTTCATTAATATATGAGCAAAACTGAGGGTTCAAAAATATCTGTACACCTTTATGACATTGACAATAAGGTGCAAAAGTTTACATATTTGGCATTTTTCTGCTCATATATTTATGAACTCGACTGTATCTAAGTGCCTGTTGTCCGAGCGCACTTTTTACAAAAATTGACTTCCGTCTCCGTGTTTTGTGGTCTACTCCCAAACAAGTAAAGTAAAAGAAGGAGTAAGGCCTTTGTTACCTTGAACCGGAATCCGGTGTAGTCGCCGTGCGCGGGCGGCGCCCAGGCGATGGTGGCCTGCTTGCTGCGCGGCGCCGACACCGTCAGGTTGGTGGGCGGCTCCGGCGCTGCCACACACGACAATTGTCAAGTCATCTTCCTTCTAGGACTTGCTTTGGTTTAGTTACGGATTTGCTGCTTAAAATCAGCACCGCCAGTAAAATACAGTATCATTGTTTGTTTCAAGTTTGGTCAGACAGTAAACCTGCTAAAGAAATCAGGGCTTGAGAATTGCCCTGATGTTACAAGTGTCTGTCAGCTAACATCTTAACATAACTAATCCACCTATCTGGAATCATGTTTGCTTCCTTAGCTTTTGATTCAGAAAATGGGAAAATTATTTGTTGAGCAAAATGGAACAAAGTGACACTGATCCAGTGCAGCTGACCAAGTGGCCACCCGTGGGAATACTCTAATGAATGAAGAGCAAGTTCTCAAAACAATCTTTGTGAAACCTCTTAAAAACGTCTTGTCTGAGTATAATCAGGTGAAATCAAACATACCCATAAGTGATTAAACTGGGAATGGAAAGAAACTGGAAAAAGTGAATGTGAATTTCATTGTATTTTCTATAAGGAAAAATATGGCAGATACTCCAGTGTTCAATGATTATGACTCGGGGCAACAATTTAATACCTAATTAGTTTTCTTCAGTCTAATTGGATGAGGAAAACCTTGCAAAAAATCAGAATATTTGTAACTAGCTATTACTAATTCTACTATAATTAATTACAAGGAAATATTAATGATAAACATATGCAAATGTGTTGTACCATTAATTATTCAGATTACAGAAATATAACAGCACAGTGATAAATTTTTAGATGCAAGGATAATCGTGATAGGTCATACGACTGGCTTTGAGAGTGTAGTTGCCACTGTGCAGCATTAATGAGCCTTTTCTTTTGGTGACCGGAGTGGGAATTCCTACATGTCTATGATGAGAAATCTCAGCACTTTAGGCCTTCTCTCCTTCCACTCAGATCTTATCTGTACTCACCCGTGATGATGGTCTGGTTCCAAGTGAGCAGGTCAGCGAATGTGGCGTTGGAGTAGTAGAGCATGAAGTGGTACTTGGTGCCGGGCAGCCCCTGGAAGTTGATGGTGGAGGCGCGCGCCGGCACCGTGAAGTTGGGCGCGGGCGAGCCGTGCGGCGGCCGGTAGTCCAGCCGGTAGCGCCCGGCCGCCGCGCCCGCGCCCGAGCCCGGGATCTCGATCACCAGGTCTGCGCCGTGCGCCGCGCCACACAAGCCCTGGAACCGCTGAGTGTTCACTTGTGGCCCTTACTCAACAACATGTGTCTCAGAGCCTGAGCTTTCTTTGGCAATGTTAGTAGTTTGCTCAGAAGCAGCTGCCTGCTCCCAGGTCAAAAGAAATCATCATTGCCATAAAAAAACCGAAAAATGTTTGAAAAGTAAAGTAAACACTATACCTATTAGAAATGTGCAATCTGATGGCTGAACTTGACTGTTAGATTGGAGCACCTCGTCAAAAAGTCATCACAAGCTTGATTCAATGCCTAACCCATCATCTTGATAATGTTACACATAACAGAACATTTTGTTTCCTGTTTTGGTTACTATGAAATCTTTACACTTTTTCATGTGCTGATGTTTTAGATATAGATAGGTATAGAAATAAATACTTTTCAGTTTAAAAAACAATTAATGAAAATTTCTTGATGTATGGGAATGCCACCAAAAAATCTTTAACTTTTTTAAGGATAGCTCTCACCGGCCATAAGGAAAATGTTCTTACAAATTATGAATAGTGAGTATAAAATTAATTCAACAGGTGAAATTGATATCTTTTGAACAATAACAGACATAATTAAGCATGGTAATGACCCTGGTGTTTAAACAGCCAGCCCAAGCCAGTTGTTGAAGAACTGTAACTCATGACATACAAAGCCAATACAATTGTAACTTGTGCTGGAGATTATTATTGGAAATCTTATCAGTGCCATATGACATCTGGGCTTGCACTTCTAATCAGGCAAATGTTGAAGGTTCAAATAACAGAACTTTTTGCTTTGTTTACCTCCTGATTTTATCAATAAGAATAATGAATTATGTTTACTTCATAACAAATCACTATGAACAATAGGCGCGGGTCAGGGGGAGGGGAGTTTGAAGGCTGCAAACTAAGTGGAAGTCGTCGGGCCCTCGGGAGCGCGGGCTCGGCGGGGCTCGGGGGCGCTCGGGGCGCTCGGGCACTCACCGCGAGCAGCAGCAGCAGCAGCGCGCGCGCCGGGGCCGCGGGCCGCGCGCCCGCAGCCTGCGCTTGCACAATCGACCTCTTCCACATCATTGAAGGCGACTTGAACGTTTCACACGACACTTTCTCTTCCTCACACCCGACACATCCGTGCGATAATCGCATTTTGGCTCATCTGATAACATGCACACTGCTGTCATATCATCGCGTCTTAATGTTATGCGCAGGAATCGATCTCGAAAACACTAAAATACGATTCTGTTGTCGTACGCCATTTCACGACAAAAAACTAACTGTCTGCCTTGTCTGCCTGACAGTTTGCTATGATCTAAACATCGATAAGATAAGGCTGCGTCGCTTATCGATAAATATCGATTTTCAATGGTTTTTTCATGAAATTGCTAAGATAAGTTAGTAAATTACTTTATAAAAGCTTTTAATTTGATATCAGCATGTTTCATTTGCACTACTATTTCAACTAAACAAGTTTTATTTCGAGCTATGTATTGGCTTACAATGTTGGCCTAAAACCTAAAACATGCTAAAAGTGGCATCGAAGTGTGAAATAGTCTACGTAACGTTTCGTGTGCTCTGCGTAAAACTATGTGCTCTACCTAATCTATTTGGAATTACAGGCATCATCCATGTGTGGAAGAATGTATTAAAAATACATTTAAGTAAAAGAGTGGCTAATACTAGTATATACATGTTTATGGTAACAGTAGTAGTTCTCTACTTCATTTTCTTAAAAGTGTCAAGCGTTAGAACTATGTTTTGTTGAATTTAGCTACTACAAATTTATTCACGTGGAATGGGTATTGATGGGTCTCTCTATACCAGCGGTTCTTAACCTTTTTGCCTGGCGCCCCAAAATTCAAAAATATTAGAAGCCCGCGTCCCAATTAACCGTTAAAAACAAATTAAATGCTATGATTGTGGTTTGTTTTTAAAAAAGTACCGCGGGTCCCGCGACCCATCTCTTTATGGCCCGCGACCCAATTTTGGGTCGCGACCCGAGGTTAAGAAACGATGCTCTATACACTACATACCCAATACAAGTCTATATTGATAGTGTTAATTGTTAAATAAAAAAAAGTTCATTTTTGAAATTGATTAAAATATCGATCGCTGTTCAAATAAAGTACTGAGTGCAACCCTAATCTTTGACAAATCCAGTGACAGTAGATTTATTGTTGTAGCAAATGTTTTAACTGCTTTTAATTTTATTTGGACCTTTGCTTTGGCTTGTGTGACTTGTTTGAAATTTTTGATAAAAGCATAAAAGCAAAATATGTATTAGTATGTTTTAAATTCGTGGTTAATTCTTTGGCTTGGTAGTCCTACAGTTTCATTTGTGTTTAAACCTAAAATTATACTAGAAATTGGCTTCATACTGATTCATTTGGTAGAACAGTGTTGTACGTATATTTATGTTGCATGATACATCAAACCAAAATTTCAATGTCATAACAGGCCTACACTCACTTTTTGCCTTTTTTCCTTAAAAATCCTTAAATAGATCATGTGGATCTAAGTAAGTCTTGAACAGAATAGGTCTTCAACAACAAATGAGGCTGTGTGGATGAAGTTTCCTTTGGCATTCATTAAAACCATTCATTTGTAAAAAAAACATTAGGTTCCGAAATGTACAGACTGACAACAAAAATAACAGGATTTTGTTTAATTACCTTTAGCTTTTAAGCCCGTAGCTTTTATATATAAGGTTGATATAATTAAAATATGCAGTTTTTGTTAGTTTTGAACATTATTTGCAGAGTTTTGAATGTTTATGTTGATTAAAATTAACATTGAATGTCGACGTTTGAATAAATACCTATCATTTGGACAAACGGTACTGTCAATGTCATGTCACATTGTGACAATAGTGCAAAAAAAAGCGTAGACCGGCCAGGCAGACGCTATTCGCTGTCGCCATCAACAATCGAAGGGTTAAGGAATTGGCGGGCTGTTATTTTCATTACCTTTTAATTTCCTCATCTAGCAAAATGTTGGACACCACTAATTGGAACCCAGACAACACATTAAAAATTTTGATTGCGTCGGACATTCATTTGGGACACCAGGAAAGTGATCCGGTACGCGGCGAGGACAGCTTTGTGGCGTTCGAGGAGGTGCTGTCGCTGGCGGCGGCGCGCGATGTCGACTTACTGCTGCTGGGCGGTGACCTGTTCGACCACGCCAAGCCGTCGCCCGCCTGTATGTACAAGTGCACGGAGCTGATCCGGCGCCACTGCCTCGGCGACCGGCCCGTGCGCGTGGAGTTATTGTCCGATCAGCTGCAGAACTTCTCGCGCAGCGTCAACTACGAGGACCCCAACCTCAACGTATCGTACCCTATCCTGTCTATCCACGGCAATCACGACGACCCCGTGGGGCAGCGCGGCGTCAGCTCGCTCGACATCTTGTCCATGACGGGGCTCGTCAACTACTTCGGTAAGTGGAGCGACTACACGCAGGTGCGCATCTCGCCCGTGCTGCTGCGCAAGGGTGCCACGCAACTGGCGCTTTATGGCCTGTCCCACCTCAAAGACCAGCGCTTGGCGCGCCTCTTCGCCGAGAAGAAAGTGGAAATGGAAATGGTGGACGACAGTAACAACTGGTTCAACATGCTGGTTCTTCATCAGAATCGTGCTGATCGTGGCCCAGGAAATTATATACCAGAAAAGGTTTTACCCAAGTTCTTGGACATGGTGGTGTGGGGCCATGAGCATGACAGCCTCGTATGTCCGATGAAAGGTGAAAAGAATGATGAATTTACAGTAGTACAGCCGGGCAGCACGGTGGCCACATCTCTGGCCGCAGGGGAGGCACTCCAAAAGCACTGCGCTCTGCTCGAAATTAATGGGACCAGCTACAAGTTGCACCCAATACCCCTGAAAACCGTGCGGCCTTTCATTTTTAAGACAATTGTGCTGTCAGAAGAGGACCTCGGGGAGGAGGAGGTCAACGAAAATGAAAAAGTTCAGGAGTTTTTAAAGGGAAAAGTGAACGAAGCTATAGAGGAGGCGAACAGGCTTCGCAGCGGGGATCCGAAGCAGCCCAATCTGCCGCTCGTCAGGCTGAGCGTCTTCTACGAGAGGCCCAGTCAAGACTTCAACAGGATGCGTTTCGGGCAGAACTTCAACGGGCAAGTGGCCAACCCGAACGACCTGCTGGTGATGAAACGCGAGAAGAAGTACCGCGAGCGCAAGGAGGGGGGCGACGCGGAGCCCGTGGACGTGG
>BHDV01061118.1:77705-90998 GCA_005406045.1 Adoxophyes honmai | reverse complement strand
GTGGAACCGAAATATCGTTATTTCGTTTTAAATTGTTTTTTTCTAATAATTGATCTCTGAATGATACTCAGTTCTGTTGCAAGTTAGAGTAAGAGTCGTAATATACCTTGGATTTTTATAAATCACGTGTTTCATTTTTTGGCGAAAAAAATTGCAAGGCTTGACAATGACCCACTTGGGAAGTAAAGACGGAATTGACATTCCGTGATCAATTGGATGGCGATGACGGGGAGGCCCAGACGGAGATGGCGGGACGACTTGGACGAGTTTCTCGGCGACTGGCCCCAGACCGAGAGATCGGGAGGACTGGAGGACATGAAGGGAGGTTTTTGCTCAGCAGTGGGATACCGACCCAGGCTAAATAGACCAAATTGTAAACGATTTAAAAAAATATCGGATTAAGAATACCTAGAATCGACGACCACGTATGAAGAGATTGATGGAGTTGGGTGAATGGGTAGTCTCTGTCTACCCCTGTGTGAAAGTTGCGTCAGGTTGCATGTATGTATGACGCTGAATTTATGAGCATCTCTCTATCTTATCGATTCGTAATCTTTGCCGGTAAACAGCTTGATACGAATGCCCTTAATATCGTTTATCAGTCAGCGTTGGATTGTCTAAAATTAAACAGGTTTATTACAGGTAACGGTAAGTAGCATTTTTATAATTGTGTCGTTTTAAAGTTTGTGGATTATTAAATACTCTATCGAAGCTACAAAAGGAATGTCTACATCTGTGTTATATTTACCTTTTATTACGTATATTATATTCAAAAAATTCCGTGTGGTGTCGGATTTAGAATAACACGTCTTAATTTTCTTCCGTGGATGTCGTAACAAGCGACTAAGGAAATAGGTTTAGGAATGTTTTAGGCGACAGGCTAGCAAGTTATCACTATTGTAGGTACTTCTTACTTTTAAACCTAACGTTATACTAAACGTGGCATCGGAACGTGAAATAGTTATGGTTTTGGCTATGTTACGTTTCGTGTGTTCTGCCTATCCCATTAGTGAATGATGTATGTATGGATTGGTGCGCACAGGACCCGCTCCGCGTCGCTGTGAAACGATAATCTAGTCCCTCATTTGAGCTCCCGCTCCGGGCTTCCGTAGCAACAGCCCGTACGGGTCTCGCGGACAGCTGTGGTGAAATCAGCCTTAGGATTGGTACAATACCAATAACCGATAAAAAATTGTTTGTATAGTTCTCCCAACCCGTTGCCTAATGAACACACAACACAAAATCAACTATCACCAACAATGAAGCGTTTCAATGAAATCAAATATTTATTTATTTACTTTGAACAGGGTAGAAAAATATTGTGCAGGAGTATTTTTGTGCCGTGACATAATGTCTAGGCAGATTTTTTTTTATATGCCGTGTGATGTCGGATTTGTACAGAGCATTGCGAAACTACTGCAATGCTGGCCGCGAGAAATTGTATTAGCAATGATAATTTTAAAAATATTACTTACTTACAATGTATTTTGTCAAACAGCAGGACTTAATTACATTTTTTTAATTACCTCGTCGTTTCGAAGTCGCGAGTAGATTAGTGTAGCCTAAAGTGATAATGTACATACTCACGCTTGTATTCCTAAAAGGGGTAAGGCAGAGCATGCGAAACACGATACAGACAAAAAAGTATTTTACGCTTTGTAGCCATTTCTAGCATAAATTTAGGTTTTTGAAAATAGATGTAAGAGGTATAATAGTGACAAGATACTAGCCTGTCGCCTTAAGCATACCTAAACCTATTTCCTTAGTCGTCTCTAAATAAATAATGTTTTGAATAAAAAAAAAATTTTTGAATTTTCATCGTTGATTCAACTTTGTTGCTATACAAAATACTACTAGGAATACGGGGCTTCAGTTTAGCAGCGCATCAACAATGTTGATCAACTGCTAAACAAATGTTTACCATTTTCTAAATCATACTCTAGACTCAACTTGTTTTACTGTGTTTCAGGTTAAGGCGGCCACGACACGATGGGAGACAAAGTGAGGGTCCAGGACCTGGACAGCGAGACTCAGGAGCTGGTGATCAGCTTGTTTAAAGGTACAGTCAAGGAAATTGATACCTGTGCCACTTTGAACCTTTTCATAGTGAGTTTCATATTGCTTTGATTAGTAGAAAGTATGGTATGTCACAGTGACATTTCTTGTGAAAAGGTACAAAGTGGCTAAGTAAGCAATTTCCTTGACTGTACATTAAATTATTTTGTTTTTTACAGCACCGTTGCTCTACCACTGGACTGTTGGAGATGGCAAAAGGGCTTCAATTCCCAATCCCTAAACCTGTAGCGCTTTTGGTCTAAGACACCAAAAGTCTACATCGTTTTTAATTTGACAGTTATAACCAAAAATCGTTTTGAAATTGAAACATTTCAAAGCAAACTGACACTGAAACTGTCAAATTAAAACGATGTAGATTTTTGATGCGAGATAATAGTGCTGCGGGAAGTCCATCTTAGCCTGCATGGCTGTTTCACTTTGTGTTATTTGTGTAGATTTTGTTTCATGTCTATGATTGTGTTGTTAGTTTATTATAGAGAATGTTCTGGATTAAATGCATTTCATTTAAAAACTGACTCCAGGCAACCCCGAAGGCTGCGCCCGATTCGGCGATGGCGGCTACATCATGCCCAAGGAGTACATCAAGAACGTGGACAACCTGAAGAACATGCCCGTCCGGCCTGACGACACCTGGGTGGTCACCTACCCTCGCTCAGGTGAGATGAAGTGCATCTCATCAGTACCCTCAGTCATCTACCACTTAAGGTCGATTTAGTCTTTGATTACGTAGTCTTACCCTTTTTTACCCATGACGGAACGGAGTAGGTAGGTATAGGGTGAGAGATGCTTGTGTGTACGTTTGTGCAAAGTAATGTTCCCACTTATCTTCTAAAGTAATGATCCAATTTTGATGAATGATTTGGTTATTTTGTGAGATGTCCATGTGGTGGTCCACCAAGGAAACAGGCCTAAGTATGCTCTAGGCGATAGGCTAGCAGGCTAGCATCTCTCATCATTCATCTACGTTGAAATCTAATGATCTGTGTCCTCTGCCTCTCTCATTTTGATAGGCGTGGTGTTCATGTCAATTTTAGTAATGTTTAACGTTTAACGAATAAGCTAATGGAAAACAATTTCAAGGCGTTTCATTTACCACAGTTTCACAACTCTAGTAGAAATGTCCCTTGGGAAGATTACAGAATCGTTCACATACGCGCATTTTAACCGGACAGCAAGCGCTTGGACTGGTCCCAACTGTTCCAA
Source organism: Adoxophyes honmai (assembly GCA_005406045.1). Taxonomy (NCBI): domain Eukaryota; kingdom Metazoa; phylum Arthropoda; class Insecta; order Lepidoptera; family Tortricidae; genus Adoxophyes; species Adoxophyes honmai. The sequence goes on along the minus strand of BHDV01061118.1, from coordinate 87,719 downwards.
GATATCGTGTCTGTGAGACTTGTCTGTATAAGGCTCAATTCACACCAGAAGAGCGGCGAAGGGTGGCAAAGGAGAGCGCAGTTTCAGTGTCCTGAGAATTTTAACTTTATTTTCATTACAATAAGGCTTATTATCGCACTCCAACGAGGCGCGCGGATGCCCGCGGATCCGCGGGAATTTCGGCGAATTCCATAAACGAAGCCATGCGACTGCGCGAGACGTTGCGGAAATGCCCGAGGATGCTCGAGCAGTCGCGAGTGGCCGCTGGCAATATCCCGCCCAGAGATCTTGGACTTCCCGCGCATTCCAGCGACTTTTCGAGCAGTCGCGGGAATTTCGCGCCTTCTCTACCGAGCGGGTCGCTCCGCTTCGCCGCCCTTCGCCGCTCTTCTGGTGTGAATTGAGCCAGAGTTGCTCGAGCGGACTTCGTGTGGAGATTGACTTCTGTACCTTCTATAAGTATGTTATTATAGAAACCAAAAACGCATTTAGGTGTTTTTCTATAACTTTGTTCATGTTGTAATGTCTCGAAATGGTTATGACTTTAGAAGTTGCCTGCATTTTATTGCTCCCATGACGGAAGTTTCAGATATTTATAACAGCTAGCTACACCAGTGAGAGCGTTCCGAGCCACGTAATATCGTGTAATCAAAGAGTTTCAGCATAACACGCTGAAATAATGCTTGTTTTATCATTAAACAAGTCTAAAAGGGTTTATCGATTTATCAACAGATAAATAGCCCTCGCGAAGTATAGTTATATATTCCGCGGGAGCTATTTTGCATCGTTGAAGATAAACGATTCGTTGTCAGCATAAAGCATGCTATTTTGTAAGTTGTTTAAGTAATTAATAAAATAATCCAGTCTTAAATAGGACCCACTGCTGGACGCAGGCTTCCTCTCAGGGCTTAGGCTACAGTTCCCACGCTAGTCTTTCTGATTTTTTTGCTGAACTCGTTTTAGTTTCTGGACGCATTGAGTCGCCAACAAAAGGATGCTTTAAGATGATCAACGGTCTCTGTTATGGCTAAATCTCGCCAATCCTTCCGTCATCTTCTTTGGTCTATCTCTGCTCCAGTGCCCGTCGCATGGGATCCAATCAGAAACAATTAATTTTAGCCCAGCCCTTTCAATCCCATTTCAATTTAGCGGTCTTCAATTCCACAGCGACAATTTGAGTTTTCGAGTATACATAATTGTTACTAAAACTTAATATAACCTAAAATTATTTTTTTCTCAGAGATCCAAAGGTAAAACAGGAAATCATTATTGCAATAATACTTTTATCACTGTTTGTTATGATGTTCTCAAAACCAATGGTTTCACCATTTGCGGTGACGCCTTGGGTAGACTTAAAAAATTGTGTGAGTAAAATCACAGAACAGAAAAAACTAGTAGAAATGTTAAGTGGGCGGGGCACGTGTGTCAACTTTACGCGTATATCCGCACGACCCCCCTTAGTCCGCAGCTTTCATTCATGCGTGACAGTTGAGCGAAAAATTTTCTGATAGGTACTATGTAAATATGCCCTGTTGTGCAGTTTTAGAATGTAAAAACGATAGCCGCAACAAAAATATTACTCATGGCGGCATTTCGTATCATCGGTAAGAGCTATTTTATATTATTTCTGATTTTTTTTGCATTTTTATTCCGCGTGACATTTCTGAGCTATTTGATATTCAAAATTGAGCTTTATGTGACAGTCACTAGCTCCATTCTTGCTTGTGTCAAATAATGTCAATTTTCTAGAACGTTCTCTACTCAGAAGTACGTTGAACTTTCAAAATTAGTGAGAATGTATTGTCGATAAAGTTATCGATAATCGTTTTTTTAGTTTCGAATGAATTATGTAAAACCAACTATTTTATATTTCCTCATCATCCTATTTAAAAGGAAAAATGGATCGAGGCGACTGGGAGACAAAATTGGATGCCAGCGAAAACTACATAGTACAATATGTTCGGAACATTTTAATGAGAACGATGTTGTTATTACTCCAAAAGGCTACGGATATTTAAGTAGCACGGCTGTTCCAACTCGAAATATTGTCACGGTAAGGCGGCCTTTACACCTGAAAGTTTTTATTAAAGTTTTTTATGAAAGTCACTTACGAAAGCAACTTTCAATAAACTTTCAAGTGTAAATACTTGTTGTGAGTAACTTACCGTAAGTTCTCACAACTTTCAAAAGTTGGAAAATTACAAGTGTAAACGTGATCGAGTTTGCTTATGAAAGCGACTTTCAACTTATCGAAATAAATTGATAAGTTGAGAACTTGCAAGAAAACAATGTCCTTTGTCCAAGAAACTTTATGAGGCACGCCCCATACTATGGGACTACAAATATAAAGAATATAAGAACCGCGTAAAAACAAAAAACCAGCCAAGTGTGAGTCGGACTCGCGCACTAAGGATTCGGTACCAAAAACTGCAAAAAATCAGGTTTTTTTGTATGGGAACATTTGTATGGGAATACAAATTTTATTTCAACTTAATTATTTCCTTTTGAATTAGATATTTAATTAAATATTCTGTGAGCATTTCAAGTATTTAGCTGTTACATCTCTTCTTTTGCTTTCGTTTTTTGGATAAAATTATATACGCAGCAGCTGCTTGAACATGGCGACTTTGAGAAGGCATTTTTCTTACAGATCTAGTAAGCAATGTAAATGGGCTTGAAATAATTTACGAAAGTTTACTTTCAAAAAACTTTCATAAGCATTATTTACTGAAAGTTTTTATCATGTGTAAATGCAACCTGCAATAAATTACGTAAGACTTGCGTAAGAAACTTTCAGATGTAAAGGCCGCCTAATGAATGTATGTATACATTTTTTATTTTAGAAAATATTTTACCGTACCATATCTCAAAAGGTATAATAACGAAACCATCCATGCGTTTGTCTGTCTGTCACTCCGTTTTCTCCGAAACCTCTCAACCAAAAAAAGATACTAGTGTAAGTTTAGTTTTTTTTATATTTATTACTAACTTTAACTAACTACGTTATCATTTTTATAGATTAGTACTGGAGATTACATGAAACCGTGTCGACTGCGGCAGTTGTGCAAACGTTCCGCTGACGGCGCTGTCTCAGTTTCCATACAATTTTTGTGACAACTCGCAAAAAAAATCGTTTTCCACTGTATGATCGTTTTAGACACACTAGACGTACTGCTTCGTCCTCCCCGCGTCTCTGTACCGTGCGGGCGAGGACTCAGTTACGCGGTCTATAGTTAGCTAATATCGATAGGTACAAGATACATGCCTGTTCATCTCTAGTTCAATATCACAGTCTTAGTCTAGTTTTACGTCAGTCTTAGTCCTTAGTGCTTACTTCATAGTTCGGCTACTCAACGCAAGATGGCAGTAGTTTGTATGTATAGTTAAATGTCATGTCCAGGCGTAATAAGCAACAAATGCGAGTAATGAATTGTGGACAGTGTGACTCAGGTGTAAGGTCTAATATATTATTAGCTGACTGCTGCTTCTTGTTTCCTTTTGAATAAAACATTTCTACCAATCACATTCAAAATGTCTATGTAGTTAACTTTGTGTTGGTGTGCGCAACGGCGACACTGGTTCTGAAAGTAATTGACGCATAAGGCACTTCCATTGTATTTTCTATTCCGTGAGTAAAATAAACCGTTAAAAATCTAATGTTATCCTGAATGAAATGTTACACTTAAGTAATTGTATTTTTTTTGGCAGGAACAACTTGGACTCAAGATTTGGTTTGGCTGCTCATGAACAACCTAGACTACGAGACAGCTTTGAAAATACCGCTTATGGGCAGATATTACTTCATTGAGTAAGTAAACCAATAGGATCATCATCAAATCATTTGATTTTCAGATCTCACCTCCTAAATCTAGAAGATTTTCAATCGGAAGACTTCAATTTCAAGCGGAGATTCAACCCGAAGTTTCGGGGAAAAGATAACACCAGTATGTTTCTTCCGTGGATGTCGCAAGTTGCGACTGGGGAAAATGGGTAAAGGTATACTTTAGGCGGATTTAAATTAAATTATATGCTCATAATTCATAATTAAATATGAGTACAAATTTTATAAGTACGCGGGACTTAATCCCGATTTGATTATTACCTCTCGACGTTTCGGGCGCGTTACAGCATAAAACATTATCCTTATCCTTCCTGTTTGTTTGTTCCGCTTTCAAGCCGTAACTACTGAACCGATTGCTTTGAAATTTTGCAGACGTAAGGATAGAAGTCCGGATTAAATAATAGAGTACCTACTTTTTATCCCGGAAAAAATTGATGTTCCCGAGGGAATGTTTGCTTTGTACCGCAATATTAACCGAATTCCACGCAGGCGAAGCCGCGGGCGGAAAGTTATAAACTATAATTAACCTTTTAAATTTGCTATTTTCAGAATAACTTCCCTAGCGCCAGCCGAGAACTTCACCTCAGCTTCAGCACAATTGGACCCTGCGATGCTCGAAGAATTCGCGAAGCTGGTGCCATCCTTCCAAGCGTTTGTGGACTCTCCTTCCCCTCGCTTCATCAAGAGTCACCTCCCACTGTCCCTGCTTCCTGACAACTTGCTGGACACAGCCAAGGTGGTCTACGTAGCCAGAGACCCAAGAGATGTGGCAGTTTCATTCTACCACCACAGCAGACTGTTCAAGACCTCCAGCTATGCTGGGGACTTTAAGACCTTCTGGGATCTGTTTGTCAAAGATTTGGGTGAGTTTGACTCGATCGTCTTCTCTTTTCTCCCTCTGCTTCAATCACTGTGTGTTTTTCATACCAACTATCCCTATTAATATTAAAGTAACTCTGTCTGTTAATTAAACTCATTATAACTAATTATCAATCTGTTAATATAATTTTTTGTAGCCACTTTTAACATAATTTTAGGTTTTAAGTTAAAAGGTAGTTAGAAGTTAGTTTGTCGTTAAAAATAGAGCATAACTTATATTTATTCAGTCACCATTTACAATTTCCACGGAAGAATTGAAAAGTTATTCAGTGCATGCTTAGTTTGACCGGATTTTGTTTAAACATTTTGAAGAGCATTTGTAACTGTAATATTTTTAATTACTATGCGAAAATACTTCATACAAAAAAAAGAATTACTTTTGAGTAAGCCTCGTCTATTTTGTCCTTACAGTGACGTACACGCCATTCTTCCCGCACTTGAAGGAGGCGTGGGCGCAGCGACATCACCCGAATATGCTGTTCATCTTCTACGAAGACTTGAAGAAGGTAAACGGAGCTGATTGGCTCACATAACATTACTTGTCATATTATTTTTCATACTAACGTTTTTTGATCAAAATAATCATTTGTCATAATTTTTTTGCCTACAAATTTGTTGTATGTAAATTTGTATTACCAACATCATTGCTCATAATTATCTGTAGGCAGATTTTAAGCAACATAATGTCATTTCCAACTATTCATCATGACTCATAATGATTTTTATAATAATCTGAGCGAAATCTGACCTGATACTATCAATCTCGGTGGTTCTGACGTTTCGCTCGCTCGTTAAAGCGCTTCGCCGGCCGATGCCGCGGCACGCTCGCTACGCTCGCTCGGTCACGGTTCTACCTAAGACTCCTCCTAAGACGCTTCGCTCGTCGTCGTACCTAACCTGTCCAAAATCTGGCCTGCCTTAATTTAGAATACGTTAGGACGATCCATGATAGGACTATTACGCTTTAGGTAATTAGAATTTAGAGTTATCAATAGTAGGACAAACATTCTTTAGGACTTAAATAATTCGGTGTTACGATAGTTATGCGCAAAGACAAGTTATAAGTAATGGTCATTATAATATAAAATTTTATAACAAACATTTTCGGACTTCCAATAATCGAAGTTGCAATTTTATGTGAACTTTGGCGCACCCGTAAGGCGGCCTTTACACCTGAAAGTTTTTATGAAAGTTTTTTATGAAAGTCACTCACGAAAGCAACTTTCGATAAACTTTCAAGTGTAAATACTTGTTGTGAGTAACTTACCGTAAGTTCTCACAACTTTCATAAGTTGGAAAATTACAAGTGTAAACGTGATCGAGTTTGCTTATGAAAGCGACTTTCAACTTATCGAAATAAATTGATAAGTTGAGAACTTGCAAGAAAACAATGTCCTTTGTCCAAGAAACTTTAATTGCTGCTTATGAGGCCCATACTATGGGACTACAAATAATATAAAGAATATAAGAACCGCGTAAAAACAAAAAACCAGCCAAGTGCGAGTCGGACTCGCGCACTAAGGATTCCGTATCAAAAACTGCAAAAAATCAGGTTTTTTTGTATGGGAGCCCCCTAAACTACAAATTTAATTTCAACTTAATTATTTCCATTTGAAGTAGATATTTAATTAAATATTCTGTGAGCATTTCAAGTATTTAGCTGTTACAGTTATTTAAATAGACACAAAACAGCAAAAAAACACGTTTTTTCTATGGGAGCCCCCCTTAATTATTTTTTTAATTTTAGTATTTGTTGTTATAGCGACAACAGAAATACATCATCTGTGAAAATTTCAACTCTCTAGCTCTTACGGTTCGTAAGATACAGCCTGGTGACAGACGGACAGACAGACAGCGAAGTCTCAGTAATAGGGTCCCGTTTTTACCCTTTGGGTACGTGGCGACTTTGAGAAGGCATTTTTCTTACAGATCTAGTAAGCAATGTAAATGGGCTTGAAATAATTTACGAAAGTTTACTTTCAAAAAACTTTCGTAAGCATTATTTACTGAAAGTTTTTATCATGTGTAAATGCAACCTAATATTTGCCTCACGCTCGCACAGAGCGACGCACGTGCTCAAGTGCGAGCGTGAGGGCAATATTACTGGAGGCGTGCGACAGAGATAGATATCAGCGTTCAACGCTTGAATTTCTCTGTGCTCCGCTACCGGCCTTTATTTTATAGTAATGACATTAATAAAATAGTCATAAATTAGTATAACTTTATTATTCATTATTTTTCAGGACCTGCCGGGCTCTGTTAAGCGTATAGCAGAATTCCTAGGAAAGGAAATAACGGAGGAGCAAACCCAAAAGCTGTGCGAGCACTTGGACATAAAGAACTTCAGGAATAACGAATCCGTTAATCCCACGTGGCTCAAAGAAACTGGCAACCCTGGGGAAGAAGGCTTCATCAGAGAAGGTAAACCAGACTGTTCTTTCAGAATAATATCATATACCAAGTGGTCGGACATTGATCGTAAATATATTAACCAGTAGTCGGGGACATGCGTCTGAACACTCCCGTGAAGTTCTTTTCTCGGAATTATCATGTAAGGCTGGGTTCACAGCTGTTCGGGAGACCCGTACGGGCTGTAGCTACTAGAGCATCGTTTCACAGGGACCCGGATTGGTGCGCACGGGACCTGCTCCGCGTCGTTGTGAAACGATGCTCTAGCTCCTTATTTGTGCTCCAGAACAGCTGTGAAATCAGCCTAAAAAATTTCGAAAATCTGAAAACGTTGCCCAGTTTTTTGTGGTCCGGTTCTTAGTCAACCACTTAACATAGTCTTTTTATCATAATCCCACGGGATCTATGTACTTTTTCGGGATAAAAAGTAGCCTATCTTTTTTGGGTATCTACTCTCATCAAAATGATTGGTTCCATCGTTTGAGTGTGAAGAGTCAACAAACATACATTCTCACAACTTTCTCATTTATAATATTAGTGTGAATTGTGATGTAATGCTGTCGTGGCGTTAGTGTAGGGCGCGGTTGGACGGCCATCCAGGGCGCTGGGTAACAGGGGCGCCACATGAACCCCTTTGTAGCATATCGCTATGCTATGAGATTGGGGGCGCCGTAGAAATCTCGTCGCCGGCAGGGTAGTGTTAAAACCGGCACTGATGTAATGTGATTAGTTTTATTCTCATTAAAGGTAAGTCCGGCGGCTGGTACTCATACTTCGACGAGGCGATGGCGGCGCAGGCGCAGGCGTGGATCCGCGCGAACCTCGCCGGCTGCGACCTGCGCTTCCCGGGCGCCGCCTCCAAGGTCGCCACCCTCGTCTCCCAGTACAACAAGAGATGAACTAGTTAATAAAGTCCTTGTAGAATTAAATGAGAGTTTTTTTATACATACATACATACAGTGACACCTATGTTCCCAGATGGGGTAGGTAGAGCACTAAACGTGACATAGACAAAACCATGATTATTGACTACATCACGCCTCGCAGCCGTTTCTAGCATAATTTTAAGTTTTAAAACAGATGGAAGAGGCATAATAGTGACAGGTTGCTTGCTTAAAGCGTACCTTAACCTGAGTCGTCTCTCACGACATTTACGGAAGAAATGGAGCGGTGTTATTTTATCTCTACATCCCACAGCAGATCCACAGGTAACTCTGGCAGCTGGTACAGTTATGAACTTATGAACAGGGATTGTTGAGCCACTTGCCACTGTTCGCAATTTAGACGTTTAATCAATGACCGAAGTGACTGACTACAATGTAGCCGGTCACCATGTTAGCTATAGGATTAGTATTACACGACCAAGTTACAAAGATAGCTAAGTGGGTCAACAACCCCGGTTCGCGCTGGTATGCATACTTCGATGAAGCAATGGCGGCGCAGGCGCAGGCGTGGATCCGCGCGAACCTCGCCGGCTGCGACCTGCGCTTCCCGGGCGCCGCCTCCAAGGTCGCCACACTCGTTTCCCAGTACAACAAGAGATGAGATAGTTAATAAAGTCTTATGTAAATTGAAAACAAGAGTTTTTTTTGATGACTCGAGTTAAAGCCAAATAGGTATGTGTATTCCCCGTGTGGTGCCGGGTTAGAATAGCACCTCCCCCTTTCTTCCCGTGGGTGTCGTAAGAGTCGACTCTGGGAAAGGGTGAGTGTATTGTGGGCGATGGGCTAGCAACCTGTCACTGCAATATCACGTTTAACCATCTGATTACCCTGAAAATGCTAAACGTGGCACTGGATTTTTGAATTCATGTGCTCTGCCTACCCCTCTTGGGAATACAGGCGTGAGAATATGTGTGATGTGTGAGGTATGTGGCGTATGATAATGGTAACTGTTACAATACATGTTATTATATAACACGAAACGCTACGACAAAGACAAAACCATTATTTCACGTTTTGTAGTCCCTTTTAGTATATTTACATACATACACATACATATTCTCACGCCTGTACTCCCAAGAGGGCGAGCACACACGAATTCAAAAATTCTGTGCCACGTTTAGCAATTTTAGGGTAACCAGATGGTTATACGTGATATTGCAGTGACAGGTTGCTAGACCATCGCCCACAATACACTAACCATTTACCAGTGTTGACTCTTACGACACCCACGGGAAGAAAGGGGGAGGTGCTATTAGATTGGGGTTAGAACCCGGCACCACACGGGGTACACGGGGGTTCAGTATATTTTTTATATTTAAAAGGAGTAAAAACAGAAAACTACCACGAGACTCACTCGTAGTGAAAGAAATGGAACTACTCACGTTTTTGTATCGAAATTAGCTCGACGTGTTTTGGGCAAGTACGCAGTGTTCAGTGCGCATCTATATGCCACCGTAACGTGTTGTTCCAGATGATAGGTCACGAGTTGGCCCGAAACATGTCGAGCTAATCTCGATATATGAATGACAATAGTTTCGAGGGTAGTCATGCGTCGGTATTATTTTCGTCAAGCACGAGCGTTTACTTGAACAGAGCGGTGGCGCGCAGTGCGCGTTTGGCAGCAGTCTCCACGGCTCCTAGATTACGGCTAAGGTGTATCCCGAACCATGCCGACCTAAACTCTATATAAAACGTGAGTTAACCGTTCTCTCTGTAACGACATAATATTTCTCTATTCGCGTCTTACTAAATTCAAGACGTCCAAAACCGGGAAGCAACATAACCATACTTACATAAAAATATTTTCAATTATTGTTAGTAGTTGTTACGATATGGGTTGATAAGATAATTCTTGGAGCCATTAAGAGGGCGCACACATTTTTTACGAACGTAATATAAGATCAGGTGGGGGAAGAGAAATTCAGGGGCAGGGCAGGGGTA
>BHDV01061118.1:31860-72791 GCA_005406045.1 Adoxophyes honmai | reverse complement strand
AAAAGTTTTTTGGCTCTGGTGAACATTTTACATTTTGTGGGTTACAGCAGGATTGCTTTTTACCGTCGATATATTGGTACGGATAACAAGTTTACGTCACTCGCACAGAAATTTATTGCGACATAACTGTCGTCAGTGACTCCATCTGTTGAATTCATTATCAGTATCCCGTAGGAACTTTTGTATAGGTAACCTTAGTTTTAGGGACATGGAGTGAAAAAAAAGTAATTAGGTACTCACGTTTTTTATATCGAGATTAGCTCGACATTTTTCGGGCCAATCCGTGACCCATCATCTGGAGCTACGCGACACGGCAGCGGATAGACGTGCACTCAAATGACGCCGTGTCGCGTAGCTCCAGATGATGGGTCACGTATTGGCCCGAAACATGTCGAGCTATTCTCGATATGAAAAAGTGAGTAGATCCATTCTACGTTATTACGCATCATTTGTACAGGAACTGAGATAGCGAATTCCAACGTCACGTTTAGACATCTGTTGCGACTGACAAGGCAAGTAGCGTTCCCATAATAATTAACGCAGACGAGAGTGACTAGTGTTTTGATCGTTATAACGACACGTGAGGTACAGTGGTGTTCATTTCTAACGTGACTAACTACTTGACTAGCTTTACGTCGAGCTGTCAAATTTTCTATAGAACATGATGCTACTTTTGATACCTCGACGTTCGTTTCCACGTTCAGTTTATTACGCTAGAAAATAGCATTACTGATGATATTCTGCCGTTCGGATGGCTGCGAGATAGGTTCCGATATTACATTTACGAGACCCCGCAAAATTACTAGACAAACCTAAATGTCTGCAGAAAGATCAGAGAGGCTCTCCCAACGATCAACCCCAAGCATAGATGACAGACCCATGGACTACTAATGTCATTTAGGTTGTTCGGAGACGATTCCGCCAAACCATCGAGGCGATCGCTGTGCTCTTATCGGTCGGCCCAAGATCGCGCGTAACGCTAGTGCCTTTTTCTCTACAGCTATTGGCTCTGTACAGTTTCTGTGACAGTGACGTTATTAAGTGACAAACCACGAACTGTTTGCGGGCCTGGGTGGCCAACATTGTTTCTCTATTGGGTCTGTTTTCTATGTTGCGATATAACACTTAAGTGAAGCAGCCAAATTACTGAGAAATCCTAACAGCAGACAGACCAGAGGGGCGCTCCCAATGATCAACCCCAAGTTGTCCCACAGGCTACGGGGTTTAAAAAGACTGCAGCAGCGGCTTATCGTCGGAGTGGTAACTGGTCACGTTTTCCTGAAAAGAAAAAACACAGACACAATGCATGTCTGTCTGGGTGTCTGGGTGTGGGTGAGCTGTCTGTGCAGAGCCTGAATGGAAGAGGACGAGACAGCCATTCTACTGGAGTGTTCCAGAGTAGCAAAGTACAGGTGAAGCACCTCGGGATACCGGGGTCGCTCCAGAAGATTGCTGGCTGCGTAAAATGTCCGCTGGCGTTCCTCCAGGAGCTGGGCTGGCATGAACAGCGTGCGGGGTATTTGTCCATTAGGGTTAGAAGTGAAGGTAATATTTTATGATCGACGTACAGTCACGAACAGGGATTGTTGCCACTTGCCACTGTTCGCAATTTAGACGAGTAATCAATGACCGATGTGACAGACTAGATGTCAGCTATTGGATTAGTATTACACGACCAATTTACAAACATAGGTAAGTGGCTCAACAATCCCTGTTCGCGATGGTATAATATGATTTTTATGAACTGTCCCGATGTCGTCAACAGTCAAGCCTTTCGAACTAAACTATTGTATGCTGTTGTAAATAATTGTTAATTAACTGTCAACAAAGTTTTGTTTAAAATTAACGCTTCACTGAACTTAAATCATAAAAATACTTAGTTATTTTACAAGCTGTTTTATCTTGTGTGTTTTGTCTTATGTGTTAGGGAAAGGCGGTCGAGGGCGCCCTCGAAAAACGTATATCGACCAGATCGGCGATGTACTAAATAAAGCCCAAATTATGTATGTATGCTGTTTTATCTTATATTTCAATTTTTATTTAACTGAAGAGTGTACACTTAGGATACAATACAATCCAAAGCTATAGTGAAGTAAAACGGATGTGCTCACTCTTTCTAACGAGATTAGCTCGACATGTTTCGGGCCAATTCGTGACGCATCATCTGGAGCAGGTAGGTTGCTTGCGAGTGTCCAGTTAATCCCGATATAAAGACGAGAGCTATGAGTGAGTCTCATGATAGTTTTCTGTTTACAATAGTAGAGCTACTACTACATAATATATGTTCAAAGGTTATCGACATAGGGACAGTACAAAGTACAATCGATTCTTTATAAATGTGATTATAATAATCATTTCTTTTTTTTAAGTTGATGGCATCTTGTATCATAGTCAAATCGATAAAAATAAATAACGGTGGCTCCCAATTGTAGTTGTTATTATCATTTTTAGGATTCCGTAGCAAACGGAACTATTATGGATTCCATCCATGGTTTGTCTATTCGTACATATGTACAGCCACTTCTTTCTGAAACTATAAAAAGTGTATAAACTTGACAAGTAAATTTATTATGTGAACCGAATTAAGATTATCACTCAGGAATAAAAAAAACTGGGGTTTCTCCTCACTTCAAACTAAAATTATTATTTTTTCATCACGATATTCACGGAGCGAGAGACGTGTCAAAACCTGGTAAAACGTACCCCCCTACCCCCCGTAACTTTTAAAAAAGAGCATCACAATTTTACTTTTTTAATTTAATTTTTATTTCCCTTTCATTCAATCAAGATATGAATATGAAAAATTATTAAAGCATGTTACAGGCTAAGCAGATACGATAATATTTTATCACATGTAGGTGCCAACAGATACTTGACGGTAATCTGGATATAAGTTATCTGCACTGTGTGTTAGCTATTTGAATTGTATAGGGAGCGATATTGACAGATATACGTTTAGATACAGATAACGTATCGTATCTGCTTTGTGCGTGACACGCGTTAAATTAACTTTTATATTGCGTTACTTGATGTTTGCCGTGTGGTGTAGGGTTTAAAAAAACACCTCTCCATTTCTTCGGTGGATGTCGTAAGAGGCGACGAAGGACATAGGTTAAGGTACATGTACGATAGGCTAGCAACCTGTCACTGTTTTAAAACCTGAAAAATTCATGCAAGAAGTGGCCACAAAACGTGAAATAGTCATCATTTTGTCTATATTAGCGTTTAGTGTATTCTGCCTACCCCATTTGGGAATACAGGCGTGACTGTATGTATGTTTGTGCTTGTTGCAACGTAACCCTTCATGGATAAGTCCAACTCGCACTTGTATGACATTTGTATGAGAACGCCATTTGTATGAGAACGTAATATTATCGCAAATTAAAGCAAATAAATAACAAAGTCTTTACAAAATGATCCATGAAGCGTCAACTGTTTACGAGTTCAGTTATCAAGATAGTGAGTATCTGTTAATTATTTTGAAGATGAAACTAATATTTTATTTAATAGTTATACGCTGTTTATTTTAAGTTTGGAAATTTACATATTTTTTTCTGAAATCTAAAAATAAATAATTTTAAACAAAAAAAAACCGACTTCAAATTTGTGATAATATACTGAAAGCATTGTCTAACGAGGGTGACCTTCCATCACCAGCAGGCCTCAGTAATTACTGAAATTATAATTTCCAGTCTGCAGGTGCATTCAGTATTGAAAGAATTATCCTTTAACTCCTAAACATTAAGGAGTTCACCTTCCATCGTAGCTTTGAAAATTGTACTAAAAACATTACCTGTGCCTATAAAATTTGAGGGTTGCCCTCGATTTCCCTGATATTCCATCATCAGGTCAAGATATGCTGACAATGAGACCACCTGGAAACTATATCCTTTCAAACAAAAAAATAATTTTCCAAATCGGTCCCGGCGTCTTCGAGTAATCAGCGAACACACATAAAAAAAAAACATAATAACGATAATGATAAAAAACAAAGATCCCGACGAATTGAGAACCTCCTCCTTTTGAAGTCGGTTAAAAAAGGAAATCATTACTTCAACACTTATGACTGTTTGTTATTATAATGTTTTCAATACTAAAGGTACTAGTATCTGCGGCGATGCCTTGTGATTCCTTAATAAGAATAAGACAGCTCATTTTGAAATTTCGACGTGGATCTCGTTGACGAGCATAGTTTTTTTTTTCGTTAGAGAATAAAAACACATAATCTTTGGTGAATGAACGCTCTATAAAATAGAGTAGCCAACTGTTAGCCGCTCATAACAGCCTAGGACGTGCCTAATATATATCTTAGTTGTCACAATGCATAGCTCTATTATAGTTGTCACAAAATAATTTCGTAAAAAAGTGTTTTTTTTTTTTCAGAAATGGCTGAAAATAGTGTTGTTGTTAAAGAGGTCGAGGCCGAGAAGCAAAAACAGCTTATAAGTCTTTTTAAAGGTAAGAAAAAGCTTATATACTTAATTGTTATTTTTTTATCTTCATCACTACATGGTATAAAACAAAGTCGCTTCCCGCTGTCTGTCCCTATGTATAGGTACTTAGATCTTTAAAACTATGCAACGGATTTTAATGCGTTTTTTTAATGGGTACAGTGATTCAAGAGAAAAAATTATAATAATGTATAATATACTAGCCGTGCCTACGACTTCGTCCGCGTAGAATAGTCCCCCCCCCACGTTTTCCAATGTTTTTTCGCTCCTATTGGTCACCGCGTGATGGTACATAGTCTGCCTTCTTCGATAAACACAAAAACATTTTTTCAATTCGAACCAGTAGTTCCCGAGATTAGCACGTTCAAATAAACAAACAAACAAACAAACTCTTCGGCTCTATAATATTGGTACAGATGCCTGATATAGAAGAAAAACACTGATAATTTTATAGGTTTCTAACATGATGTGGTAAGTAGGTCAACATTTTTTACGCTAAATAAATTTCAAAAATTAAATAAAAATCGATTAGCTTCAGACTTTACTTGCGCCCATAGTAAAACCATGATATTATCAGCTTTATTTACGCTAATACAATAGCCGTTGAGTAAATAAATTGTATCCATGCCATTCAAGAAAACAGTCACTTTTTAGCATAATTTGCTGTAATTTCCGTTACAAAAATAGGTGAAACAGTATTAATAGTGACAAGTTAGCTGTCTCCTTAAATACACCCTGACCTATTTCCTTAGTCGCCTCTTAAGACATCCACGGAAGAAATAGAAGGTGTAGAATAACTCGACACGACTTGTTAATCCTTAACTGATCAAATTAATAAAGAAGCTTCTTTGTCTACATGATTGTCATGTTTGGTTACATGATAAGCATACCCCGTTATCAGTGTTGCAAATCCATTGAAAAAGCTAGGGATGGCACTGCACGTATATTTTTTATACCTTTAAATATAGGTACATAAAACTTAATTCACCTTTTTTTATTTATACATTTTAAGTTTCAAAAGAAAACAACCTCTTTTCAGCCCGTAATAAAGAGTTTTTTTAAACTTCATAATAGGTAGTTACGTCATTTATTTGTCAATATTAATTTATGTCGTCTATAAAATTCGTTCCGTTGTTTTCATATTTAAAATGGTTATACAGTAATAGGCGACAAAATTTAACACCATGTAACTTAGACAAATTATTAATAATTTATTCAAACAACTAAAAATATGCCAATCCGATAAAACCTGTAAAATCCTGTAAAATCATTCTTCTAACAAAAACGTTTTATTTACCTTCCAATAAGTCACATGTCATGTCATGACAATGAAATAAATGTTGTGCGACAACCCTATGGCTTAGTTTCAATGAATCTGCAACACTGATAACGGGGTATGTGATAAGACTCGAAAGAATGAATAGTGAATATAGAAACGACAGTCACCACACAGATTGCGGAATTCCGTACGACTGAAGTAAACACGATTAAGTAAAGCAAAATGAAAAACTCTTTACTGTACATTAAGAAAAAGAGTACAGAAAAAGAGTACGTAATAATATTCGCTAAAAAAAAATGGCGCACTTTTCCCAAAAGGGATCACTGCCAGCCAACCTTTGAGTAGTAGAGAGGAGTAGCAATTTAGGGAACGACAAATGGAAACGTAATTATTAAAAAAAATGTCTTTGATTGTAATCTACACTTGTTTGTTTGTTTGTTTGTTTGTTTGTTTGTTTGTTTGTTTGTTTGGTTGTAATGAATAGGCTCAGTAACTACTGGACCGTTTTAAAAAATTCTTGCACCATTCGAAAACCACATTATCCATGAGTAACATAGGCTTAAAAAAAGAGGCTTCCGTGAAATATTTGGGTTTAGATATCTACATCTACACTAATGTTATGAAGAGGAAAACTTTGTTTGTTTGTAATGAATAGGCTCAGAAACCTACGACCCCAAAAACCGAAATTTACGCGAACGAAGTCGCGGGCGGAAAGCTAGTACATAATAATATGACAGTATACAATTAAATAGATAATACATAGATAAATGTATTTTGCGTTGGTTTGGGCACGTGGAGAGAATGGATGAAGCAAGGCTGTGTTATCAAATTTACAAGGGAAATGGTTTAGGGCAAGTCGGTCGAGGGCGTTCTTGAAGAACGTATATCGACCAGATCGGTGATGTACTAAAGAGAGGCCGAATCTGTCGAGCGTGTATGACTACAGTGATGAATGTGAGTGAAGCGAGAGAAGTATGTCAGAATAGGAGCAAATGGCGCTCTGCTGTCTCTGCCTACCGGCGTGACGTTTATGTTATGCATGTTTTACATATTGAATAGCCGCGTACCGACTGACCGAGCCGCCTCGCGAGGCAAGCGCATGAGGCATGCTTCTGTTCCACATAAGGTTCATAATCACATCAATATTGGCTCGGTCAGTGAGGACCCGTCTAATCCCTTGTACGATTTATTATTACAGGTCACCCTAAAGGTTTCGCTTGCTTCGGACCCTCATGCTATCTGATGCCGCAGATCTACAAGGATCATGCTGACGCCTTGCGACGAATGACGACAAGATCCGACGACTCATGGGTCGTCACATTTCCACGGACAGGTTAGTCAAAATTTTGTTTCATTTGAGAGTAGGGCTTCCTAAATTTTAACATAGAACCGCCACGTTTTAGGAGATGGCATCAGAATAATACTTTGATGATATCGTTCCCGTTCCTGGGAATGAAAGTCTATGACGATATAGTCCCTATCACCTCTTCAGTCCCCTGACGTCTGCAGTGTCTAGTGTCCCCCTCGCCATAACCTCTCATTCCCAAAGAAGATTGCGGGTAAGATAGTCAGACTAAAGTTATGACATTATTTGGTGATTGCAGGCACAACATGGACACAGGAGATGGTTTGGCTGATACAGAACGACTTGGATTACGACAAAGCCCTTCAGACACCGCTGGTGGAACGATATTTGTTTCTCGAGTAAGATTTTAAGACGGCAGAGCACACGAAGTGTAACGTAGTGAAACCTAGCATAATTTTAGGTTTATACGTTGATGAACGAGGTAGGGTGATTTAGCCAGTTATCGGCCACTTAAGCGAAATTTTGAGTTCAGATGCATTTTTTTCAAAGATTTTATCGAAAAAAGTAGCTGTTGTAATTTTTATACACTAAAAATATATTGCAGTTTTTGATTTTGTACTTTATTTGCCCATCAAAAGCGTGGTTTTTTTTTATTGTTAAAAATATCAAAAGGCGGCGATTTAGCCGGCTATCGGCCCCCTGTTCTAGCTAACGGCCGTTTATTTAACTAGCTATCGGCCACCAGTTTGCGTTTGTAAAATGAGTCTTATTTCAAAAGCGATAAGATTAATTTTAAAGAAAACAAATCAATCGTAATTATTAATATGTTTTATCAATTATTAGACATATTTTAGGATTATTTATAGGAACTTTGATCATAATATGGTAGTGATAAATATTAAAATATATAATAATTTTCAGTAGCATTATATTTCTCATTAAATTTTCGGATAATTCATTATTATGTGGCCGATAGCTAAAAACATTCTTACCTATTATCGGCTATGTTTAGGATAGTGGGCCTGGATTAGTGGCCGATAAATCACATTTCAAAGACTAGTTTTAGGCCGTCTTTTAATCAAGTCCTTTTAAAATATGTTTACGTCAAACCAACAAAAATGGTTATTTTACACTTGCAACAATACGTAGACAAGATTTGATTTAAAGAATAGTTTGATAAGATACATTTGTTTAGCTTTTTTATTGACGGCCGAAAACTCAACCAAATGTTGCTGTTCATCGGCCACTCTAATTTAGCAAGGCCGATAAGTGGTTTAATAAAATTTAGCTATCGGCCGTCAAATTCGAAACAAAAGAAAGACAATTTTAGTGATGTTTTTGTTAAGAAGCATGCGGCCGACGTCTAAATGCAATACTGAGCTTGTATCAAAATAAGCATTTAACGACACTTTTACATGATACATTCTCATTTAGTAGTGAAAATAGTTAATCCAAAATAAGAACCCATTCGTGACTTATCGGCCGGGGGGCCGATGACTAAGTAGTTCGACTAATTTGAATCCAGTAATCCGACCACCACATTTTAAACCATTTCATTGATCA
The DNA here is from genome assembly GCA_005406045.1 of Adoxophyes honmai. Classification (NCBI taxonomy): domain Eukaryota; kingdom Metazoa; phylum Arthropoda; class Insecta; order Lepidoptera; family Tortricidae; genus Adoxophyes; species Adoxophyes honmai. The sequence goes on along the minus strand of BHDV01061118.1, from coordinate 64,192 downwards.
TTTTACAGATTTAACTCAGAATAGTATTACTTCAACTAATAAACTACGCGTACAAGTTATAACAATGTGTCCAAAATCAAGTAAACAACAATTTATCTTACCTTCAATAAAATGTTGCCCACTATTTTTTTGCTAATTTTGACACATCTCTACACCGGTTAATCTTGGTTCGCGCGCTGACGGGACATTAGAAGCAATATTAACTTAATAATTTTAGGAGGCGTAGATGATAAAACACTTTATTTGATAAAAGTATTTTTTTGAAAGAGTGAGGTCAAGTTTTCTTATTATTGCATTATAACTGAAAAATGGCCGATAGCCGGGGGGGCCGGTAAACTGGCTAAATCACCCTATAATAGTGGCAGTGGCAGATAACTAGCATTTAGCCTAAGATTATTAAGTAGTATTTCCTTAGTCATCTCATATTTATGACATCTACGGAATGGAAAGATTCTAAACTTGACAATCCACGAGAAAGTTTACTACAACGACAAGATGCTAGTCTGACTTTATCTTTAACTAGCTTTTGCCCGCAGCTTCGCTCGCGTTTAGAAGTATTTTTAGTCGAATAAGGTTAGGAAATCAAGTTTTGTAAATATTTGCATATTGAGGCCCTAAAAGTTGTCTCAAAACCTACATATTAGGGAAGTGGGGGTTATGAAGAGACAAAAAGTAGCCAATGTCAATCTCCATCCTTTTGACTATCTCCACCCAAAAAATCACGTCAATCCGTCGCCTCATTTAGCCGTGACAGATGGACAAACAAACAAACACACTTTCCATTTATAATATTAAGTATGGAAGTATGGATTAATAGCCTCTTAAGACCATCTACGGAAATTTTTCAGAGATGTAATTGTAAACCGGGCATAACGCAAACAGCAATAATAATCGTTGTATGACGTAGAAATCCAATTATAGAAAAAAACCCCATAACTAATTAAGTAGGTATATTGATCAAGATTAGATAATCTGCAAATTGACGAAGATACCATAGAGTATCATTTGCTGATAAAAAGATAATCGTTTAGAGTCATCTGCCGCAATCGAGATTATAGATAGCAGTCAGACAAGCAATCAGTGTACAAATAATAGTTGATAGAGATTTAATTAGTCACAAAACACGTGAAAAATTAATAGGCAATTTAGTGTTCTATTTAAATGTGGCTTTTTTTATCACATTTAATACGAAAATAATTTTCAAAAAGTCCAAAATCATTGAGAAAATTTTGAGTTGCTTAAAATATGACGAAAACGTGCTATTGCGACATAATTCCTAAATAAATTAAGTATGTTGCAATAGCACGTTTATGTCAATGAAGAGAAGCTCCCTAATAATGGTTACTAGAGAAACCACGAGATGTAAGGATTGTAAGGTTTCCTGTGCTCTGTTTACACTATTTGGAAATATAAGTCCACTGTAAGTTTGTCCGCCAACAGTATGAACTTCCAAAAACTTCAATCCTTTTTCCGTTTCCAGATTCTTTTCCTTCGTCAGTGGCATGAAAGTCGAAACAGGGGAATCCGACAAACAGTTCGTGGAGTTTCTAAAGATCCCCGACTACAAGAGAGGTGAAGATGCGCCTTCTCCACGGTTTATCAAGACCCATTTAGCCCTGTCTATGCTGCCACCCCGCCTCTTGGACTCTTCTAAAGTGGTGTACGTAGCGAGGGACCCGCGAGATGTGGCCGTGTCCTACTTCCACCACAACCGGCTGTTCAAGCCGGTGGATTATGTAGGAGATTTCAAGACTTATTGGAAGTTGTTTTTGGAAGGAACGCGTAAGTAATAAGCTAATAAGTCATTATCTCCCCTCGTTTCCTTTCCTTCATGCTATCACACATCTCGTTACAACACACATCTCATTGCATATAACCTCTTTTACCTAGCTCAAAGTCTTAATTTTTCCTATATCCCTATGGATTTGTTGCTAGCCTCTCAACGGAAAACGAACAGCGACAAAAAAGGGTGTTTTAAACTCAACTCCAAAAGGGGCAACTTCTCTTTCTATTCTTTTTCCGTACTAGGTATTTAGATGCCTGAATGCTACATTGATTTGCTAAATTTTAACGTTATTTTTTTCAGTGTTAAGCGCGCCTTTTTTCCCTCATTTGAAAGAGGCGTGGGCGCAGCGAAACCATCCAAATTTACTTTTCCTTTTCTACGAAGATATGAAAAAGGTGAGACGTAACACACAAAAGCACCAATTAAGATCCTGTTTAGCAAATTTCCGTTCATGTGAGCATTTGAGGTATTGGAGCTTACAGTCGATCACTTAACTCTTTGAGCGGTAAGACGCACTTTCCCGGCGAGTGGCTAGCTGCTAAAAAAAGATCGAGTCCCTTGGGGCATCTTGCCTCTCGAAGAGTAAACAGATCAGCAAACATTCGTTCTAATTTTCGTTCAAATTTTAATGTTCGTTCAGAATACTAAGTGAAAATGTGGCTAGAAGTACAGTTATAGAGGCAAGTACCTACTCCTTAGGCCTCTAAAATATAGTTCGATGTGGCCACGCTTCAATATCAGCGACACACAGATCTGAGGTCCACTACATATCCTTATCTTAAAAAAAAATAGTGCCACTAGAAAAAAATATTCTAACACTCCTCACGCTCAAGGTCTCCTCCGCTTGTCAGTGCTGACAAACTGAAGATGTAATTAGTGTGACGCTGACGGTCAGCGCTGAGAACGCTCTCTCTACATCTGTCAGCGCTGACCGTCAGCGTTATACTAAAACCAACCAGCACCATGACTCAAAATGAACATGCCAACACAAACTCACTATCCACCAGGACTTGCCGTCGGCTCTGCGGCGCATATCAACGTTCTTCGGCAAGGAATACTCAGCAGACCAAATCGCCAAGCTGTGTGACCATCTGGACATCAAGAACTTCAAGAACAACGAGTCAACCAACCCCATCATGCTTAACTCTGACTCGGCCCTGACCTACGGAGGGCGGGAGGGGTTCGTGAGGCAAGGTATGCTCAACGATTACTTGAAATGCAGGTGGGCTTTATTTTGTTACATGCTCCACGCCTATGTGGAAGTAAATTTTATTTTTATAATTGATTTTTATAGTAAATACAGGGCGCAGTAAATTTACCGTAAATATTTTCACCAGTCGGGTGTACGCGTCAGAAAACCCCTGTAAAATATTTCCTGAAAAATTTCATTGTCCTTCACCTTGTGGAAAACAAATGTTTAATCGCTTTTTAGGTTATCGAGCCATACCTATCATACGTCTCGTACGCAAGTCCAGTTAGTAAGCGCTTGACTAAAAGCCGGAACACAAAAACCTGGGAAATAGGTGTTTTCAGATTTTTTACCATCGTTATCACCGTTCTTGAGATACAGCCTGGTGACAGACGGACGGACAGCAAAGTCTCATTAATAGGATCAAGTTTTTACTCTTTGGGTATAATTATAAAATGTCTTTTTACCAGGCAAAGTCGGCGGCTGGCGCGACTACATGGACGACGAGATGCAAGCAGAGGCGGAGCGTTGGATACAAGAAAATCTTGCCGACACCGACATGCGGTTTCCCTCCTAAGAATCTTAATTAATCATAGACGTTAAACCAAAGAAACAAATAAGGTACATATTACGTCAGAGTAAATATCTTTTACCAGACTCAATATTTTCTGTCAATGGAGTTTTTAAATTTTCTCCTAACTTCCTTGAAACATTCAAACAAAATTCGATCTCTACGGCACAAGCGACGCTCGTTCATGAAATTACAATGGCCTTAAGCGTGTCGCAGACTTAGCAGATTCGATAATAGTTTGTCTGCGTATAAAATTAAATATCATCTTTCCATAATTATGTTGATGCCCACAGATACTTGACGGTAAAATATAAATTATCTGCGGGGTACCTCATCATCATCAGTTATCTGTGTGTTGCTTATTGAATTGTATAGGGAGCGATATTGACAGATATTCGTTCAGATACAGATACCTTTTCGTATCCGCTTAGTGTTTGACACGCTAAGATTACAAGGTTGCGTTCGAAGCGCGTACAGTCACGAACAGGGATTGTTGAGGCACTTGCCACTGTTCGTAATTTAAACGTGTAATCAATGGCCGATGTGACTGACAGATGTTATCTATTGGATTAGTATTACACGACCGAGTTACAAACATAGGTAAGTGGCTCAACAATCCCTGTTCGCGATGGTACACACGCGTCATATCGTCGACTGCGCATTTTAAATACAACGTGTGCTTGGGGTGTAAGCTTAATGGAAAGACAAGCTAATATAAACAAGGCTGGTAAACGGAGATCGCTCCAAACCAAATTACGGTTATTAGTTGACTTGTGGAGCAGTGCGGGATAACGAGGGAGCTGTTTATTACGACTAATACCCTTTGCAGGGCTTGCCGCGGTCCGGGAGTAACAGTATGTCATGCACAATCACGCCCGTGCTCCCAAATAGTAGGCAGAGTACACGAATAATTACATAGTGAAAATTACGGACGTCTAATACGAGATTTTGTCTCGTGGATATGGCGATTTTTTGGCAGTAGCCGCCGGGTAGATGAAGAGCTACAGACTAATAAACTAAACTGTTAGTTATCTGTATTTTCAAAGGAATTTATATGGTAAAAATAATTACAAATTTTACGTTTCGTAGCCACATGATTGGGTTTTGAGTTAGATAGTGACAAGTTGCTAGTCTGACGCCTAAAATATACCTGATTCTATTTCCTTACCTCTTACAGCATTCTCGGAAGAAAAGATGAGGTGTACTAACCCCGACACTACAGCAAAGTGACTATGTCACGTGAAACAGCCGTGGTTTTGTGTATGTAAAGTTGACAAACCAGAACTACGTGTCCCATATCTTACCCTAATCTCTCTAATTATCTTAGCATAGCTGTTCAAAGGGGAAACGCTGCCAGCCTTTTGGGCACCATGCCACGGGGACCCTTGTTAGATTTATTTTAGCTTAGGATAAGTTTAGGATAAATTTAGTTATTTTTATTAATAAGTATATTTCTGTAATTTTTCTTTGTAAATAATGCTATTATTAAATAAAGCATAGTTAATTAATAAATTACCTGACTGAATATAATACGTCCTTACCCCAGGCATCCCTGTGGCGTTGCAGTACTGAATTTAAGCAGACTGGGACGGCATGGAATGGCATCAAGCTAGGCTGTCGCGATGTGTCGTCTTGTAATATTCGTATCGCCCGCCACAGATGCGACGTTCTGACGACCTCTTGGATGGATCATCATGGGTGTAACAGACCTCGGTGATAAGTCACTGTGCTAAGCTACAAATCTTCAAATTCTTCATACTTTCACGACCAAGCCTAAAATCAAAACATCTGCGCGGAACCGAGTAGTCTAAAACTAGAACAAAATGAACCCGGCTACTGGGTTCTCGGTATCTCGCGAATGTTTTGAAGAACCCGGGAGCCGGGTCCTTGGTTCTGAATGTGTTAATCTTAAATATCAAAATATTGCAGCTTAAAATTATTGATAAAAAAACTTTGAAGCAGAAAAAAGGCCAACTAATCGGCAGCTGAAAATAAATGTCAAAATTGCTAGTGGTCATTTGATTCCCGAGTATTCTGTGTCGGAATCTAAGCGTAACATTATAAAAAGATTTTTTTTAAGTCAATAAATGTAAAAACACTTTCTGCAGTATATTCAAAGTTTCTTATGGACCTATACCCCTGGGCGTTGTCACCAAGGAGGTCTATTTCTATTACGCACTGTATTTATGTACGTACGTATGTTTTTCCTTTGACGAACAAAATTATGAGAATACAATGCAATACATACATACCGTCACGCCTCTTTTCCACAGGGGTAAGCATAAGCATAGGCTATTTGGCAATACGACTACGAATTCAGAGGTGCGAACATATCATTTCCACCATCCCCGGCGAGACCGTGAGAGGCCACTAGATCAAACCACTAGGCTACCATAACAAACAATAATTACCCACGTATTACGCTCGGCTGCCTCCTACAACATTCTTATTCATAAAAACATGACCGCGAGTCTATTTCCTACAGAAATTGTATCTGATTTTCCTGACTACTTTCATCTGAAGCACCTTACTCCGCTTGTAAGTTCAAAAGAACCTAAGTGTCATTTATTTTTATCCGGCTGAATGTAACCCGAAGGAAATAGTTCCAAGTTCTTATCTAAATGTCTTCATTTGGAACTGTAGAGCTATATCCGTATTTGAATCCAGAAGACTACGAGTATAGCTCCAGAATAATCTGCATTACAGGTGCAATGGAAACAGGGAAAGAGGAGTTGCACTCTAAATGCAAGATTTTGATCTTCACGTGCAATTGGAGATACTGGTGTCTGTGTTTCTGTGAATATTCAATGTTAATGACACAACGTTGACGACAAGGTTCTGTAGCTGACGACACGTCGGCCGACAGCAAATTTATCTACAATGTCGTTGACAACCTAGCGATAACACAATACAGAAATTGTTAAAAATGTCTGGAAGATTGAACAAGGAAAATCGTGCTAAAAGAATTAAATGGTGTGAAAGTATGCTTAAAAAACTTAAACAAGATTCAAACATTATAGTTGTTATAATTTTGGAGGAAAATGGCTATGACGTGGTAAATGGATATGACGAACCAAAAAGGGTTCCGTTTTGTTATTTAGCTGCGGAACCATAAAATAGTGTTTTTGCTACCCGCAATCCACTATGCGTACAAGAATAATGTCCTTTTTCGCGCTCCAGCGGAAAAGTAAATTATCTTTTTAATATTAGGTACGTATGTGGTAGTAGATACTTATCGTAAATCTCAAATAGAGGGTTACTAAAATTGTTACTAGTCAAATTTTAGTAAATTATTAAAGCGAGAAATTATTCATCAAGAACGCCTTTTATGCCTAAATACATGTATACAGTCAAGGAACTACACTTGTTCCAGTTTGAGCCTATCTTAATAAGTAATTGGTATGAATTCTTTGACAACAATGGGTATAAAAAACGAATCAGCGGACTCTCTAGAGCTACAATCTTGTCCCCAGAAGACTAGCGCGTTCCTCTCATTCTACACGCTTAAAACAAGCATCACAAACATCAAAGGAAAGATAAATATCACACAATGCAGCGTAATTAGATTGCTTTCCAGTCCCAGTTTATCTGGAACAAGGAGCGATGGGGAAATAAGATAATGACTGCAATTTGGAAAGACCGAGGATGGTACAAAGAAACAAGGTTTGCACTGACGTTTAAGACGAGAATAGCCCGTTAAACCTTCCTTTTTTCGCGGTAATCTGTTTATTACATCTTCCTGCTTTAGGATCAACAGATAAGATAGAAGTTTAACAAAACGATGATAAACCAAAAAGAAAAGAAAGAAAGGTAGAAAGATTAAAACTGCTGTTTCTAAAAAACAGCAGGGCTGTTGTAAACACTAAAAATCTGCATCGGTTTCGTTTGACAGTTAAAACCATCGCTCTGAAATTGAAACATTTGGTATCACGTAACATTATCGCAACAAAAGCCCATACCCATATTTGAATTTTGACATTAAACCAAATTGAACGATTGCTAAAAATTGCTATTGCGTAAGCTCTAAAAATGCTCTTAGAATCGTAATCCAGTTCTTTACACGAAAGCACTTTACCGCGACGGTTGAGATCTAGATGGCTTTTCTCCGTGAAACTGATGTAGATTTTAGTGCGTTAGACAATTGCCCTGCTGGTTAACACATTCGCAGCGGAATTTATTTTTTAAAGATGTGTTACCGCGCAAGGATTGAGGTCACCCTGCCTTCAAAAAACTGAAGTCGTTGTTTTCTCACCAAATCAAAACAAATGAGGATTGTTGTCTTGATAAATATGCCATACCATTGCGCTCAATAAACGAACAGAGTCCCGCAACTCTGTTGAACAAAATAATAATTAATACCCGGGTTTTTATGAAACAAAACGTTTACAATGCTAGTACAAAACCCCGCGCGCTTTATGACACCTGACACGATAAAACATTCTTTTTATTTATTTTCGTCATGCAGAGATGTGTCGTTAAGCGGGGAACGTGAGACCGGCACTCGGAGTATCGTTTTTCCATTTTATTCTGTTTTTTCCCTTTTGTTGCTGAAATTTTCTAGCGTGTAATGCTTTTGTGAGGAATTTGACAACAATGGCGAATCGGAGAAGCGAACTGTGCGCATAATGACGGAAGTTATTTGATGTAATGTTTAAGGAAAAGGCGCAGATTTATAGGGTTGGATTGATCGAGTATTTTTTTTGATTCTTTGTGTAAATAAAAATCATGGAATGAATAGAAGGTGTGCTTTTCCATTCGTGTTTTTGAGCCCGACCGTAGACGGCCTCTGTAGATCTCACAGAGCTCGATGGCTTCTTATCTCCTTTGTTTTTAAAAAAACAGACAGACTAAAACTTTAAAACGAAAGTAGCTAAACTTAAAATGAAACTAAAATGGAAACAAAAAGGGCCTATTTTAGATTATGGTTGTCTTTATCTTTCTCTACTTGATCTAAAATTGGTGGTCCAGCGCGAGGTTGGCTAAACTTGTCAATGTCTACTCTCGATCTGTGTTGCTGTGCTAATGCTAAGCCTATTAATTTAATAGAGATATTGTATTTGATTCAAACTGGGGTCACCTACAGACGTCCCTCAGATTTATTTTGTTCAGGGTTATTCTAGCTCACGTTTAGCATAAAGAGAAAGACAAATGAAACATATATTACTAAACACATAGAACCTTTACTTTAAAATAACAATTACAGCAAAGGTGAACTTTTCGTAGAGAATGTATTATTTTAAACTTGAACTAAATAAACAAGTGCGGTATGAACATTTTGTTTTACCTAATACATATTTTTTTGTCGGCTTTTTGTTCTTTGTAAAAATATTAGTTGTTTACTTGAAGTAAAAAGTAATCGAAGCCATACATCAAAAAAAAAAAACTCTCGATTTAGTTGTTTTACTTAAAAACTGCTAATCGTCGGCAGCATACAAAAATAACCCACATTGACAAACGTGCATTTACGTGGTAGAATTGCATTATACCTAATTATTTACGTTGTAAAATCACCATCATTATTTTTTATTGTCGGGACAGATAGAATGACAATTCCATTTCGTCTGTGGATGTCGCTTCTGTGGATGTCGTAAAAGGCGACTAAGGAAATTGGTTTAGGTATGCTTTAGACGACAGGCTAGCTACTACCTATCCCATCTGTTTTCAAACCTAAAATTATGCTAGAAGTGGCTGCGAAGCGTGAAATAGTCATAATCATGGTTTTGTCTATGTCATGTTTCGTGTACTCTGCTTATCCCATTTGGGAACATGGGCGTGATTCCATAATAATCATCATCATCATCATCATCAGCCTATATTCATATTTCATCCACTGCTGGTGATTAAGATTATGGTCCGGATGGTTAATAATAATGGTTTGTGGTAAATAAGTAATATGGACTGTATGAATAAATAATTAATTAATGAGAGCGAATAAAACACGCCATTAGGTTTTCGTGCTAAAGTCAGTCTAATTCATTTTTAAATTCAAATTAAAACCATAAACAATAAAAAACATAAAAACATTCGAAAAAGGTTCAATACTGAACAGCTGGACATAGGCCTCTGTCTCCTATGGCACGCCAGTCAACACGGTCCTCCATCCCTACTTATCACTACTTAATATAATAATTCGAAATTTATTTATTATTTATTTATAATAGTTCGTAATGCGAAAGTAACTATGTCTGTCTGTCTGTCTGTCTGTCTATCTGTTACGCTTTCCCGCTTAAACCTCTCAATTGATTTTGATGAAATTTGGCACAGACAATCTTTAGACCCTGAGAAAGGACATAGGCTACCTTTTATTGCGAAAAAAAAACTATTCCACGCGGACGAAGTCGCGGGCACAGATAGTTTTCTATATAGGTAGGTAAATGATTATAATACGTACTACTTAACACATAATGCATCATTTTTGCGTATTGCGTCCAAACACAGTATGATTTGGATGTAGATAGAATTAAAAAAAACGCGAGCACACTCAGAAGTCACAGTGTATCCGAGCGAGATTCCGGCATGACGGATGGCAGCTTTGTTCTTACAAATTGAGATGTCTCGCGGAGGGCTTTTTCTCCGCGATAATTTATTTCACCTCGCTCGCTATAACATTAACAATCATATTTCATCGCTGTGAATATTTACTTTAGTATGAACTTTTTTGATGAAAATTGTAGACGACGCGTTTTTGAGACGATTATTTATATATTTTCACAAATAATAACAAAATAAAGATGAGAATAAAATTTGTCTTCACTACATAAATTACAAAACAAAGTCGCGGTCGCTGTCCGTCCGTCTGTATGTTTGCTTCAATCTTTAAAACTACCTACGCAACGGATTTTAATGCGGTTTTTTTTAATAAATAGAGTGATTCCAGAGGAAGATTTATGTGGAGTAACACAGTATTTTGATTTTTTTTAATGTGATGTCGTAATTCTGAAGTATCGGCGTTCTACCCGTGCGAAGCCGGAGCGGGTTGCTAGTATTTAATAAAATGCAAGCATACGATTTAAGTTTTAAGGCACAGAGAGTTGAGAGTTTAAAGAATCCATTTTTGTTACAGTTATATGCCTTTTGCATACTTAAAGTAAGTTTTTATTTATATCTTACCTAATTTCCTTAGTCTCCTTACAGAAGATACCTATACTTAGATAGGTCGTTAGTTATTCTAAGCGTATGACATCACACGAATATATTTTCAACAGGAAAAAAAGTAGACATAAGACAAACGTCCAGAGTGTCTAGTGTAATCAAAATGGTTATGAAACGATAACGATTTCGTTTGCGAATTAACGCGAAGAATTGTATGGAAACCGAGACAGCGCCTCCAAGCGGTATGTTTGCACAACTGCCGCGGTCGATACGTCTCCATACATTCTTCGCATAATCTATTTTTAGGCCTACGATGATCCTATCAACAAAATAAAAACAAATCAGCGAGAGCGAGTGAAAATTTATTGTTCTTTCAATTGTAAAACATTATTCACCCGTGTCCGATTCCTAATCAGGAATTTTATTAATAAATGGATTATGTTACTGCGTCGAGTGAAATCGTTTCAATAATTCGATTGAAGGCGAATGTTTCAATCGATTTATATTGTTATTTTGGTACAGCAAGTAGAAGCTGCTACGGTTTAAATACAAACATACATTATTACTTATATACAATCTCGCCTATGTTTGGAGCGCACAAAACGTGACATAGAAAAAACCACGATTATGGCTATTTGACGTTTCGCAGCCACTTCATAATTTTAGGTTTGAAAACAGAATGAAGAGGTAGTATAATAGTGTCAGGTTGCTAGCCTATTCCCGAAAACATACCTAAACATTATTATTTCCTTAGTCACCTCTTACGACATCCACGGAAGAAGTGGATAGGTGTTATTCTATCCCGACATTACACAGGACTACAGAATTATTACGGATTTTTTTATTATAGGTAGAGTCCGATTTCATGGTCAATTTTAACAAACAAATTTAATTAAAGTACATCACAAAAAAATAAAGGTTTGCGTTTCAGAGCGGAGACAAAATGATTTATCATTTTTCGATATCGTCATAAAATGCAATCAATATACTACACAGTGTTTCATTGTCACACTCTGTTGCGTTAAAAATATTTCAATATGCTGTTAAAAGAATTCGTTTATTAGAATTTTATGCATAGTCTGACTACCAATGCAGCATGCAACGTTATTGATGCATGATGCATTAGTTTAGTTACCCGTATTTGAACTTAGAATAATACCTCTCAATTTCTACCGTGTATGTCGTAAGAAGCAACTAAGGCATTGCGCACATGGATCTACTCAAAAAGAACTAGTTACAAACTGAAATTAGTAAAGAGTTTCTTACCCAGCACCACATGGTGTAACAATATAATAATATGACGAGAACCTCGTGAAGGCCGAGAAGGACAAACTCAGCAAGTACCTCGACTTGGCTCACGAGGTGACCGACAGTGGGATGTGGATTCGACGATCATTGTACCGATAGTCATCACAGCAAACGGTCTCATAGCGAAGAGTCTCGACCACCATCTTAGGACTCTCGCTAGACGGTTGGCTCAAGGGTCTGATACAGAAGGCGGTACTCCTTGACACGACGCGCATCGTCAGGAGGTTCCTCACTCTGCAGCCCTAAACGCATGTAGCTTATACTAGAGACCTTTAGGTACTTTAAAGATGGTAAACAATCTTGACGTGTCTTTTTATTTAAACATTACACTTTATAAATCAAAATCTTTACATTTTACAATTTAGGTATGAAAAAATCATTTACTTTCATAATTGAATTCTGTAGTGTAACGATTTTCATTTTTAGACTGCGTATTTCAATAAAAAGACATGTCAAGATTGTTTACCATCTTTTAAGTACCTAAAGGTCTAAAGTATAGGCATTGCTCCGCTGCCGACGCTGATGTAGGTTAGGTTTTTATAATAATTGTATTTTTTGTAATATGTTTTATTGTGTTACTTTTATATAAATATTGTAAAGACCTAACTTGAAAGATAAATAAATATACTGAATGTGAATGTAAATATATGAAAATATGGTACGGTCAAGGACTTTAATTCATGAGCCATCATCCTTCTCAAAGAAAAGAAATCACAACGATTTCCCTTGATAATTAATGGGATGGCACTATGACGTCTACTGTGAATTGGTTCCATGGTGGCTCATGAATTAAAATCCTTGACTGTACGCGACTAATTTCATGATCACCTAGCTAGTACCTAATACTTTCTTAACCTACTGTGATTAATGGTTACTTTCACAGCGGTAAGCATTGCAAAATGATTTGAGGGTTTAAACGTATAATATACTACAGCCTTTTTAGCTCCGGTCAACTGTAGCAGCAGGGCGATTCTGCAAGTCGACTTACGACCCATCCCAATATTCAAACCTTGGATAGTTTAAATAACTAGAGACAAATAAAGATTTAATATTTGAATCGTACCTTTATTTATTATTTATTTATATACATACATACACATATGATTTTGTTAATACATAGTTGACTTATTTTGATAAAATTCATTTCTTAGCTTTCATAAAAAAATACTAACCTCGAATAATATTACGTAATAATCAGTGATTAGGAGATATTTGTTAAGAAGAATAAATTTCTAAGTAATAAAATAAATATAAATAAACATTACTTGAAATAAAATAACGCCAAACAATATTAATAGTAGGTAGCTACAAATGTTTCGATGACTTATTGTCAATGAAAAGGTTGACGTCAAAATAAAGGGTATACACCGGCGCGGTGGCGTGATAATATGAACGAAGCATTTAAGCCGGTACTTTTTAGGCCATATTTTGTATAATTTCATGCCACCGCGCCGCGCCGCCTTGCTCCCGCTGTCAGTGTGTTTAGAGCTTTATGTACAGTCACGAACCGGGATTGTTGAGCCACTTGCCACTGTTCGCAATTTAGACGTGTAATCAATGACCGATGTGACGGACTAGATGTCAGCTATTGGATTACTATTACACGACCGAGTTACAAACATTTAAGTGGCTCAACTATCCCTGTTCGCGATGGTATGATGTGTCGAGAATCACCCTGGTAATAACTTAATTGATTATAATGTATACGGTTAATTTTGCTTATAAATACGGTGCGTAGAGTCATAATCATACACAACAAATCAAGATGAAGTTCAGCTTGCTTTCCATTTTCTTCGTGATTGCCTGTTTGTTCGTTGCCGTAAGTTGAAATAGACTTAGTTAAATTGAATAATAGCTCAACATTTTTTTAATACGAATGATACAGCCTAAATAACATACCACTGCTGGGCTTAAGGTCTCTTCTCAGTTGTTGATTCCCAGTTTGGATTGGGAACTTCACACACTTCGAATTACCTACTTTTGAAGATGGGGGATGTATTAAAATGACCGTTTAAGTAATTTATCTGTTTAAAATTATCGTATAACACTTCTTTTTTCATTTCAGACTCAGGCACAGGGTGATAGGGTAAGTTCTTAAGACACTCCACTTTGTTTTCAAGTTTTTTCCATAAGGGGCAACCACACTGAGTCGTTCCGATGATAGATAGATAGATAGATTTATTTATTTCTTTTTGAAAATTACATTACATCTAAATTATATTTATGTCAGACACAAGGAATTCACAAAAAGATCGTCAAAATGGTAAAGAATAGTTAATAACTAAGTAAAAAATAAAATAAAAAATTAATAGCAATAATAATCAAGATCACGAATATCTAAATAAAATCAAATCACAAAATGTGAAAAAAATTTAAATCAAGAAATAAACGTTAAGGGTAAAATGCACGCCTCAATACATGTTGTCACTGCAAAAGTGTAAAGAACTCGGTAGTCGGCCGCGTTCGGCGAGCGACAGCTGTCACAGCCCGACTAGGTGACGGCGGTCAGTGGACAGTCTAGTGTAACTACGGACGTTCGTTGACCGATGTAATTGCCCCGTTAATGGATCGTGGCCTATTCGTCTGTTACGTTTTATACTTATATACGATTTTAATTTGATCTCTTTCCTTTTTTCAGACACACTTGAGAAGAGTGGTAAGTATTAATAATATAAGAAAACGTTTAAAACTAGAATATAGATTGAAATAGCGGCGGCGCGCAGTGCGCGATCCACAGCCGTTGTATGAGTCCCACATTCGCTGGAAACTTATGGAGCTAATTTCGACGTACCTACAACTTACGATACTTTTATATCGTGCACGGACATAATATGGAAAGATGGCATTTATACGCAGATAAAATATTTTGTATCTGCTTAGTCTGTGGCACACTTAACAGTAGGACTTTCAATGTAAGTAGGTATATCTTCTAACAAAGAAGTTGCAAGCTAGTTACTTTTTAACCGACTTCAAAAAAAGGAGGAGGTTCTCAATTCGACCTAATTTTTTTTTTTTTTTTATGTGTATGTTACTCGATATCTCGGATACCCGTGGACCAATTTTCAAATTTTTTTTTTTAATCGATATGGCATAACTCGAAATTGGTCCCATTGGCACGAAACCAGGATTTGATGATGGAATCTTGGAGAAATTGAGGGAACTCTTCAAATTTTATATGGAGATGTACGGCGTTTTCGGTAATTTGTTGATGAAGTCAAGATTTTACGTTCAGTAAACAGAATACTTTCAAAATATTGCTAATTTGAAGTCGGTTTTTTTTTGTTTAAAATTATATCTTTTTTTGATATTGTTCACTAGGCACTAGCTGTCTGCGGCTTCGCTTATTTTCTGTCATTAATCCTAATGAAACATGTCTAAGTTAAGTAAAAATTAAAAAAAAAAAGTAATCAACGATTTTTTTTCAGAACAACGTTCGGCGAGTTAACATGGTATGTTTTTTTTAATTCCATACATCCATATTTTTAATTAATAAAATTCTTAAGCTTTGTTAAATCGGTAAATTAAGACACTATTTTATTGCACAAAAATAAGAGTACAGATAAGTCGCAAATAAAAAATTCGCCTCGCACTTAGCCGGTTTTTCTGTCATTAACCCTAGTAATAACTAACTAAGATAACTAAGCTAAGTAAAAACTTGTAAAAAATTACAAATCAACGTTTTTAATTTCAGCACCCTAACGCTCGAAGTGCTCATCACATGGTAACCCAATATACTTAATTAATAATTATATTACTTAATATTACTTTGTCAATAAACAATGTGTGAATTCCATACGGCCTTAAATTGTAATTACTTAGTGAATTTTTCACTCTTCTTCTGTGCAATCGGGGCGAACTTTTGAAAAATAATTGAATGTCAGACTGATACTTACAAAGTTAGTTCAGTTTGTTACGTGTATGTTTGCTGAAACGAATTGTAAGAAGAAGAAAAAAGCATTACTTTTATTAAAGAAATACATCAAAAGTAGTTCCTGAGATTAGCGCGTTCAAACAAACAAACAAACGCTTCAGCATTTATAATATTAGTTAGTACTACTTATGTTTATTAGAACTTTTACTGCCTGCTTTTAAATAAGGTCGATTGGAATTCACACGCTATTCAATGTGTAGGTACAGTTATTATTGTACTTATTTAGTTGTTTTTCTACAAATTATTAAACTTTATTTTCAGAAAAAAAATACCAAGTTCCATGCGGCGCATTCCTTATGACAATTTTAGTCTGTTATTGAGTCATGGTTTTCCTAAAACCTTTTAAGCATCTGAAATGAAAAAAAAACCAAATAAAGTTTAGAGTTATGAGTGCAAGGGGATCCAAATTATTATATTGCTTTAAAAGGAACTTATTCTCTGTCGTTTTGCTTTTGGCTATGTGCAATTTGTCAAGAGTTTGTAGTGGCCGTATTGACTAGCAACGGCTTTAACATAATATAATTACCTACAGTCGTGAATCCGGATTGTTGAGCCACTTACCAATGTTTGTAACTTGGTCGTGTAATACTAATCCAATAGCTAACATCTAGTCGGCCACATCGGTCATTGATTGCACGTCTAAATTGCGAACAGTGGCAAGTGGCTCAACCATCCCGGTCCACGACTGTACAAAATGACGAATTTTATAATGCTGTCACAAGGTGACATAGTCTGTTAGGGCTCCCGCGCACGGGCCACCGTCACAACCGCAAAATGCCGCCACCGGCATAATTCCTGTAGTTTACATACGTTTTATATGGACTCTGCGCACACGCCTGTAGACTGTCTCTTGAAGCATAATAATAATTTAAACTTTAATTCTTAGTCGCCTCTTACAACATCCACGGAAGACACGGAGAGGTCATCATCATCAGCCTATATACGTCCCACTGCAGGGCACAGGCCTCCTCTCAGTATGAGAGATCTTGGGCTATAGTTCCCACGCGGGCCCAGTGCGGATGGGGAGCTTCACACACAAAGTTAAATTACTTCGTCGCTGTGTGTAGGTGTCCTCACGATGTTTTTCCTTCACCGAATAGCTCGTGGTAAATATCAAATTCGATATCACACATAAATTCCGAAAAATTCAGAGGTGCGAGCCCGGGGTTTGAATCCACGACCCTCTGCTTGAGAGTCCACAGGTCGAACCGCTGGGCTACCACGGCTTACGGAGAGGTGTTATTCTAAATTTTAAGTTGCTAGCGATTACGGTCACTGCACACTCCTGATCATCTAGTGTATTGAAAACGATGACTCTGAAAATACGCGGAATTGTATGAAGACGTGTCGACCGAGGCAGTTGTGCAAACATTCCGCTGGCGGCGCTGTCTCAGTTTTCATACAACTTTGCGGTAACTCGCAAACGATATCATTATCGTTTTCAATACACTAGACGCTCTGGAAATGGTGCTATCAAACCAATTGGCTCCTGACCCACCATACAATCGGTCTACAGTAAATATCGTAGTCACATTGTATTACCCGAAAAAGGAAATCTCTATAACATTTACTGTGACGTTTACGATGGGTCAGAAATCAAATGGTTTGACTGTATCCACTGATGACCCTGAACTATTCAAGTCTGCAGCGGAGGCGACGGCCTTTCTCCGCATGATGTTCCGTCATCATCATCGGTTTCCATACGGGTTTTCACATTGGTACCCCAACGTATACTGGGGTGAGTTGGGAAGAGGGCAGTTAGTGAATTGGGAGAGTAGATTATTATTAGTGGGAAAGACTCCAATAGATATACAGTAGAACCCGTTTAAGACGATCACGTTTAATACGATTTCTCGCTTAATACGCCACTCTACGCCAGTCCCTGCAACTTGACACATATTTTTATACATTTCTTAACGCTTATTACGATTCGTCATCCCGTTTAATACGCCGGAGCCCGAGCCGAGATACTCGTATTTCAGTCTCGAGAGATGCTGTTCGAGGCATTTGCCCCCATCAGCCGGGTCTTCCCGCTCCCGAGTGGACCCTTAGGCCTCGTTGGTTGTCTTCTGTGCTACGTCAGACTTCTAGAGGGCGTCCTGAGCCGGCTAGTCACTCCAGGCGTGCAGAGTAGCTAGCCGTTCCAAGAGAAATGCCACGGGGTTCTGGCCGGCTTGGACGTCCTTTTTTTACGACGAATTTTCGCCTTCTGAAGTGTCCGAGCTTCGCTCTGTCTTCTCCTTTCCGGGGGCGGGCGGTGAACGCTTGGCTCGGCTCGGCTGTAGGTGCGGGCTGACCTCGGCGGAGGCTGCCATCTTGGTTTTCTGCCTCTGCGCTTACGCCTTCTCTATAGACAGGAACAACTCCCATCGTTGGCTTGACATGTGGAGTATATAGGTGTACCAAAATTGTAGTATGTTTTATTTTCCCTTTCCCGCATAATACGCTTTCTCGCTTAAGACGCGTTTTTGTTAGGGTCCCTGAGAAATCGTCTTAAGCGGGTTCTACTGTATCTCTAAACAAAATATGTTGTCTGGGGACCGGAGTACACGGAGAGAAAGTTGGAAGTTATAAGGTGCTAACAAATTAGTCACGGATATTTTAAGAGATAATAGATTACATTAAAATAATTAACTTTTAACTGTAATCAAGGAACCTTTGTATATGATTTTATTGTTTTAATTTACCGAACAAAAAAAATAATTTACAATTATTCTTTAAAATAATCAATCACCCTAGTATGCACCTGTCCAGATGTTAACACTCTGTCATGTCTAGTGTTGCTAGTTACGATTTGTTTAAATCGGTACATAAGGTAAAACAAATTGGGATTTAAGATTGTAGATTCGGACAAACAAAAAACACAAATTTCTATGACTAGATGGCGCCAGGAGTAGTTGCATCGAGATCGGTCTCCAAGCAAATGTTATTCCTGAATTGAAACAAACCTTTAAACTTAAATTCATTACCTTTAGCGCTAATGATGTAATACGTGCTATTTTGAATTATTTGTATGCACTTTTGTGAATGATACTGATTTTTCATTTTACGACTCCTGAAAATTGGGACGTCCCGCGGAATTCGGGACTCCTGGCAACTCTAGCATGTCACGTCAAAAGTTTTTTTTCGTAAATGTCATTTTGACTCGGCGGGAAGACTGTAGGTTGATTGTTTAAAGAGGTTCTAGAATGTCTAAAGAGGTCTCATTTAATTATCTTATTAACAGGATGTTTTAACGTGACAAATTTGTTTCCTAGTTTTCTCCAAAAAAACACAAGAAAACCTTATGATGTTTCATACTTAAATGTACTCCTAAAATCGAGTACTATCAGCTGTAAAAATATCCGTGACTAATTTGTTAGCACCTTATATTACAGAAGAAGCTAACCATTATAAGTTGCTAGCCTGCTTAAAGTAAACCCAAACGAGTAATTATCTTCTTAGACGCCTCTT
Organism: Adoxophyes honmai; assembly: GCA_005406045.1. Classification (NCBI taxonomy): domain Eukaryota; kingdom Metazoa; phylum Arthropoda; class Insecta; order Lepidoptera; family Tortricidae; genus Adoxophyes; species Adoxophyes honmai. The sequence continues at coordinate 44,862 of BHDV01061118.1, read as the reverse complement.
ACGACGTCATTGGAAGAAATGAAGATTAGTCTAACTAGACGCCAGGATGTAAAACATTTTAGCTCAACCAGTTGTGCCGCGCCTTGGGTATGCGGGCGGCGAGGCGGGGGCGGTGACGGTGAATTGACAAAAGACAACGGCTGCTCTGTACCCCGTCTCGCCGCTCGCATACCTAAGGCCGATTTCAGATTAAGCGTTTATAGGCGCGTATAAGCTTGTTTTGGAAGCGCATGTAGGCGCGTATAGGTGCGCTTTTTGCCACACGCGCAACTTGTACAGTCGAGATGATAAAACTTTTGCACCTTATTGTCAATGTCATAAAGGTGTGCAGATATTTTTGAACCCTCAGTTTTGCTCATATATTAATGAACTCAACTGTACAAGCGTTGACGCGCTTCTAAGCTCGTGTAAGCGATACAATCCATGTTGATACTGACCAGCTCGAGCGAACATGCCGGAATATGCCCGTATACGCGAGTATGTTTTTGGAGCGCGTAATGTCGCGCGCGTGCCGAAATGAACATACGCGCGTATAATACGCCTAATCTGAAATCGCTCTAAGGCGGGTAGTCTAAATCTTTTTGCATAAGTGATTAAAAATGTAACTTTGTCTTCCAGGCTGGTAGGCGTACGATCATGTCACGACGCGTTGTTCATCACTAAGGTAAATGACGCACACGCCGTGAGCAGTTTCAAAAGGACTCAGATTAAATATGTTATGTGTTAATTTTACCTACAAAAACATTATGCCCTCATTCCCCCAAACGGTGCAGGGAAACTGCATGCAAAATCACATAGACAAAACCATAGCTAAAGTCTGAGATCGAATTAGAGATCAAAAATGAAAACAAACGTGTTGCCATTGCTTTATTGTTATGAATCAATAAACTAAAAGTAGTTAAAAAAATAATACAATTAGTACGATTATATCAATTAGTAACAAAAAAACGTTGACTACATCTGGAATGTCACTTTGATATTGACAGTTGTTTGTTTACAATTTTGATCTCTAATTCGATCTCACACTATACTACCATGTTTATTTGAGTCTACATAGAGTGGTCGGCAAAAGTATTGGCCAGATTTTGGCCTTCCTAACAAATAAATGTTGCATTGCGTCTCCTATTTGTGTAATCTTAGTCTTACATCCATTGTTGTTTTAGTATATACTCGTATCATAGTAATAATAATAAATTTATTCTCTTTCAGACGGCGGTCAACCCTAACAGGATAAAATTTATTGAAAATATATTAAAATTAAAGTTATTTGCTGTTTTTTTTGACCTCGTAAGAATACTAGAGCGTATATCTATGGCTACTCTTTCCTATGTAGGTAGTTGCTACTTCTGACTTGTCGACTGTACTTTTAAGTTATACCTAACGATAATTATAATACTTTCGTAACATACAGCCAAGGAAGTAATTATCCACAGATTTTGTTTTGTTTTGTTATAGTGGCCCAGTCCACACACATGAAGTTTGTTATGGGTAATGGATGATGGATGTGTTTCATGCAACTGGCTGGCAACTTCAGAACCATGCCAACCTGCTAAGTATTGAGTTTCCTCGACTCACATGTTGTCATTGACAAAATTTTCTATCAACTACAAAGCAAATTGACAGTTGTTGAAAGTCTATGAGACTCTTGACAGTTTAAGCTACGGCCTTCGTTGAAGTGGGACTTTGAGAAAGGTTTTTAAACTAAGTAAAAACAATAAATTAATTATCAAATTTATTAAAATACAATTTTCGAATTTACATATATCATGCACCGGTCATGATGTCTTCTTTGTCATCTGAAATAATATAAAAACATAAATTAAGGTAAAAGATCAAATCACCGGTGGGTACGATTCATACACACACTAATACGAGTACATGAACATCACACCTTATTTTTTACAAGGTTGACGGAGGCAAGAGAGCACCATTCGCACACATTCTGACACACTTCTCTCGCTTCATTAACATTTATTTTGATACACATGTACATCTGTTTTGGGGTTTCGGATTCACCAATATTTATCCCAAGTACCTAGTATAAATTTTATGGTGGAAGTAATGTCTGTATGTCTGTAGTCTGTTATGATTTTACTCTTCAAACGCAGAGTCAATGTAGATACATTTATTCCGGATAATATCTACATAATACTAGTATATTATGTAAAAGTACTAAGTTAGTTCTTGCTTATATTCTACGTAGACGAGATAGGGACTTAGACTGGGTTAAAAATATTATCATACCTACTAATTAGTTCATTAGTTAAATGACCTATGAAAACGAACCACGTGTTGTTGGTTTATCAGATAATTCAACATCGACAAAGGTAAAGATCATCAAACCTCCGGAGATTGTGCTTTTCGTTACGGCTGTAAAAATTGCACCACATAGTGACATCAATCGAAACTTCTAAGCGTTGCAAAATAAAAAAACACGTTTTATTTGACGGACTAAATAGTTTTTTTTTTGGTTATTTATTAAATTGTTGGCTATGCCGACAACCTAGTGCATAACCGTCCGTGAAAACTCCATGAAAATGTTTTCAGCTATGACATCGAAAATTCTAGTGTCAAAAATTTTGTGACGTAAAGATAATAATAATAATTGTAATATCGAAATTCGTAAATATAATAATTTATTAAATTAATAAACATGTCAAAAACTTACAATAAAATACAATTAGAAATAAAAATAAACTTAAGCCTAATAAATTTAAGCTAGTCAAAGAGGCCCCCCCGAGTTGCCCCCGGCGCAAAGGTACCCATCACACTCGCCGCGTTACCCCGTTGAATGGCGATGGACAACCTTTGCACCAGGTACGAACCCGCGCGAGCCTCCGATTCCCTCTCTCTAATTCTATGTCCCACTTCCCGAATGAAATCGATAGCATCCGATCCCCAACACCCCGAAGCCTCAAACGCCAGAGGTACAAAATAATAGTCGTTGCTTAGTTCGGAATACTTTTCGCGCTTTTTAAGCGCAGCAAAATCTGCCGCTGCACCCGCTTTGTGAACAGTTCGGCTAAGGTGCGAGGCGGCGTAGGTACTGACGCACGTAGCGTCCCACAACAGGCACTTACCCTTCCGCCACGGCACCAAAGTTAAGCCATCCGGTCTTTTGCCGTCGGTGCGACAAAGGCCTGGGGGCTCCAGAACGCAAGGGACGTTGGCCGAAATCAAAGCCCTCCTCACAATATCGTTTAGGGCGTGGTGGCGCGGAAAACGTCCCGAACAGCGACAGCAACTTAACGCGTGATGGCCATTCGCCTCCACCATGGAACCGCAGATGCATTTATGAGGCACACAAACATCGCAGCCCAAGCGAAGAGCGACAGCCACCCGCAATGAGTCGTTATCCAGAAGCGTTCCCAAATAAGGAGCCGGCAGAGCCTGTAACCACGCTCCAGCTTCGACCCTCGATACCGACTTTAATCTGGCCAAATCCCCCCCAGTAGCAACCACCGTAAGCCTTGCCAAAGCGTCCCTAGCCCCCACGTCATCCCACTCCCGCTGAATCTGCGGGGTCCCCGGCAGCGACGCAGTCGGATAAAGAGCCGTCCACCTCGCCAGTGCATCATCCAAAAACGGAATGGTAACCATGCCTCCATTAGGATTTAAAATATTAGAGACAAGGCCACCAACTCCATGTGCCGTAAATATGAAAAACGCGATTTCCAAAAATTTAAGTAAAATTCACGTAATTTAGAATTCACAAGCATTAAAATAGAAAGTGTCGTATCTAATGTAGCAACACATACCTTACGTAATTTTTAACTTTGTCGGGTTGACATTGTTTGTTTACCTTTTTTTGCAGGGTTTGTTCACCTTTTTTTAAGTGCCTAAAATTCTCTACTATATCAAATCAAATCAAATCAAATTTATTCAATAATTTACAGAAGGTACATTACAACATTGGTACAATATTTACAATAAATCTATGTAACACGTGTGCCTGCACTAGGGTTCCTAGGGAACTCTGTGTCGCAGGCTAAAACGAGCTAGCATATATTAACGTTAAAAATAATAATCTAGGCAGAACAGTACAAATAGGTAATATGGAAGCATGTTGGTGAAAAATAATGTGAAAAACAACGAAAAGAAGTATCAATTAATCGGAGAAAATATTACAGTGAAAATATTAATTATATATCTACATGAAACAGTGGTGATCCATTCTAATTTAACAATCTACGCGGAAGTATAGGCACGCTATATATGTGTAAACTTACATCCATCGGCAACGAATATTTGTGGGACAGGGACAGGAAAAGCGCTGACGATCTGAAATTATATAAAATTAGAACAAATAGACATTGTTTTATCTATGTAGCGTTTTGTGTGCTCTGCCTACCCCGTTTGGGAATACAGGCGTGATTGTGTATGTAAAATAAATAGGTTCCTGCGTAGATAAATATATAACATACATAACATTCATACAACACGTCTGTGTTCCAAAATGGGGACGGCAGTGTTCTCCTTACTCCTTAGGCTCAATTCACACCAGAAGAGCAGCGCGGCGCGGCGTAGCGGAGCGCAGTTTCAGAGTCATGAGAATTTCAACTTTATTTTCATTACAATAAGACTTATTATCGCATGAGAAACTCTAACGATGCGCGCGGATGCCCGCGGATCCGCGGGAATTCCAGCGCATTCCATAAACAAAGCCGTGCGACTGCGCGAGCTGTCGCGGGAATGCCCGAGGATGCTTGAGTAGTCGCGACGGCCGTTGTCAAAACATATGTCAATATGTCAATAATTATGTAAATTCCAGCGACTTCCTACGCATTCCAGCGGTTTCTCGAGCAGTCGCAGGAATCCTCGCGCATTCTCCTCGGAGCGGGTCGCTGCGCTACGCTGCGCTGCGCTGCTCTTCTGGTGTGAATTGAGCCTAAGTCACCGCTTACGACGAAAATGGACTGGAGTAATAAATAAATAAATAACCTTCAAGACGGATACAAAAACGGTGGCCATCAGTCTTTAAAAAATGTACATACCGCAAAAGCGACGTAAAGAAACAACACGAGGAGAAAAAGTCGTCCCATCTTGCCTTCAATTAAGTATTGAAGGAGGTTTATGTCTTGTGTATCTGTAGACAGCAGTGAACGAACTAAGTACGTGTTTATTTTTATTTAACACCGAAGGTGATTAAAAAGTCTTGATAGTATGCGTAACTAATAAAAAACCGGCCAAGTGCGAGTCGGACTGCCGCATGAAGGTTTCCGTACTGTTACCATTGACATCGAGCAAACACAGTTGCTTTTTTTTTGTGGGAGTCCCTTTAAATGTTTATATCATTTTGTTGACAAATTCTTTATTGACTATCTAGCTAGTAGTTGTAGTTTTAACTGCTATTGAACTACATAATTTGTGAAAATGTCAACAGTCTAGTTATTGCGGTTCTTCAGATACAGCCTGGTGATGGACAGACGAACGGACGGATAGAAAAATCTCAGTAATAGGACCCATTTTTCCAAGTTAAGAATTAAAATTAATAAAAATATGTACTTCGTTGGGTAATACAAATACTAGAGTTTTGTTTCTGTATTCAGAAAATTTTAAAAATACAGTAAATATTAACTTATAGGCTACTCGAATCTCTCCAATTGACTTTTCCATGAAATCGTTAACATGGTTGTTTTATCACCGCAAAGTGTAAACGGAGCCCTAATCTTACCGCATTTCGCATAAATTACACGCTTCGGTTGGCAATGAGGAAACGTTAACGACAACATTATTTACGTCAAAACGAGAACGACCCACGGCTTCCGTAACATGGGGTGAATAGGGACTGTGAAGCAGTCGGGATATGAAGGGAAGAGAAATCAAATAAAATCATTATTTGCGAGCATTTTTATTTTACAGATACACTTCAAATCATTTACTTGCGAGAACTGCGGTATTTTGCGGATGGATAAACTTAAACACGATGGCGCAACACAGTTCACCATAATATTAGTGGTATGCAAATAATAAACGTGAAAGTTTGTAAGTATGGATGGATGGATGTTTGTTACACTTTCACAAAAAAACTACTAAATGGATTTTTATGACACTTTACAACAATATAGCTCACACATCAGAATAAAGTATATGCTATGAATTATTACTCTGTTGATTATATTTTGCAAAATATAACAACAAAATGTCACACAAGACAGAAAAAATACTAGTAGGAACATATCTCTTGAATAGTTGTACAATAAGGTCCCCAATAGCTTACCTACATGTATATTTAAGTGTACACCTTTATCGCTAAAATATTAAATCTAAAATATAATAAAGTTTGAAATAATTATGATACATTTTACTGTAACAAATTGATCCTTATCAAAATAAATAATTTCACACTACTTCAAGCAAATTTACGCAGACAGATGGCGATAAAAATTTATCGAAGTTTTAAAGGCAGTTTTTGTCTCAACTCACCCCATCTTACGATACAATTATAAAAATAACGCAGCCTATATTCGTGTCACTATGAAACACTCCTTCCCTTTCGAATAAGGCTCCAATCAGACATCAAGCGGAATGGAATCTACTGCTAACTGCATTAGGTCTAAGGTTCCCTGAAGAGATATAGTAGGTACTGATAGTCAATTGATTCCTGACCCACCATTGAATTGATTTACAGTAATCATCATAGTGACATTGCATTCACTTCACTGCATTCAGCGGTCGTTAATAAAAATCTCTAAACTACATACTTACAACATAGTGAAAATTAACGGATTACTCACGTTGTAATACCGAGATTAGCTCGACATGTTTCGGATCTATCCGTGATCCATCATCTGGAGCTACGCGCCACGGCAGCGGACAGACGCGCACATACGCTGCCGTGGCGCGTAGCTCCAGATGATGGATCATGGATTGATCCAAAACATGTCGAGCTAATCTCGGTATATACAACGTGAGTAATCCGTTAATTTTCACTATGAGTGAGTCTCACGGTAGTTTTATGTGTAAAATACATACTTACAACTTACAACGTTTAAAAAGCGTAATGGGATTTTTTTAAGATAGACAGTTATCTATTTTCGTCTTATTAGCGTTGGCTGACCTGTACCTTATCTTTTTCTTCAAGTGCCTCTCCAACTAGTGAAGGTTAGCTATCAATTTCTGGAATTTATGTCTATCCCTAGCAAGGTGGAACAATTCGGATGCGCTTGCTATTCCAGTCCACTCTCGGATGTTGCGGAGCCACGACTTCTTCCTGCGACCAACTTGTCTTTTGCCGGCTACCTTGCCCATCATGATGAGTTGCAAAAGGGCGTATCTATCGTGCCTCAGCACGTGACCGAGATACGCAGTTTTCCGCCTCTTAATGACTGCCAAGAGTTCCCGCTTTTGCTTAGCTCGACGAAGAACCTACACGTTTGTAACTTTGTACTTTTGTTGTACCTTATATTTAATACTTATCCTAAAAAAAAAATATTCGGTCGCTAGACCTAAGTCGGTCGGAAGGTTTAGTAGGCTATGCCGGTTAGGTTAGGTTAGATTAGATGACAATGCATACAATCCACGCAGACTTTCCCGCACAAAAAGTCTGTCGTCTGCGCTGCCCCTTAAATAATGGGTCGACGAGTCTCAATTTCACAATACTCAGTTGCACGTTTTTGGTATATGAGACTGAAAACGTCCGTCACACGGCGATCAAGAGGGTGGGTACTGGGCAGTCACGGTAAGTGGGAGATAAACGGCCGTCCACTTTATACGTCCCATCGGCATGAGAAATGGCCACAATTACTGTACAAAAGGGCGCGATATAATTTCATACGGAGCTCGGATGGCTCTTTAAGTCCTAATATGAGGCCACTGTTATGTGAGCTACCGGTACCTATTTTTAGGGTTCCGTACTCGAATGGTGAAAACGGGACCCTTTAATGAGACTTCCCTGTTTTAATGAGATTTCTTTTGGCGCCGCTATAACAAAAAATACTTAAAATAAAAAATATTTTCGGGGGCTCCCATACAACAATCGTATTTTTTTTGTTTTTTTTTAGGTCGATGTAAATAAATAAAACATAAAATAAAGTAAACATTTTACTAACACAACATTGTAAGATTAAAGCATAACATGTATCTAACGGACTAACTAAGTAGTTATGACTTTGTATAGGTCGAAATAAATACTCTTTATTTCTTTTTTTATTCATTACAAATAAATACTACCCGGTAGAGACTTGAAATATTCACATAATATTAAGATTGTATGTCTACTTCAAAAATTAAATCATTAAGTAAATTTAAATTAAATCAGTATTTAAGAAGGGCTCCCGTACAAAAAACGTGATTTTTTGCAGTTTTTTAAACGTTGAGAAAAGTGAGTAAAATTAGCTATGGATGTAGGAGACGGGAGTTCTTGTTACACTGGACAGCTTCGGCGACAAATCGGTTAAAGACGGACAAATGCCCGTCAATAAATGAAATGGTGATGAAGTGAAAAAATAGGCGACTAAGGAATTAGGTTAAGGCATATCCTTTTTTTTTTTGTTTTGCCTGAGAAATGCGTTTACGCACTCTACATAGAGTTGTTGTCGCCATGGACAAAAACATCGCGGCAACAACTCTATGGATGTACTGGACTCGCCTCCCCGAAGGAAGAAATACCAATTAAAACTCAGGCCTCCTCCCCGGCCGTTGATGCGGGATGCCCCGGGACCGCGAACATGCAACCGCAGCACCCGCCGGCCATGCCATTTCTGGCCCCACTAACCCTTTTTTATAGAGGTTTGGTAGGTTAAGGCATATCCTAGGCGACAGGCTAGCAACCTTTACCTGCAAATTCAAAACCTAAAAAAAATATCGTTTTGTCTATTTAGAGTTTCGTGTGCTCTGTGTCTACACCATTAGGGAATAGCGTACAGGCGTGATGTATGTATGTATCCCTTCTGGGACACTGCTGGTCTCTTGCCACTTTGTATGGTCACGAACCGGGATTGTTGAGCCACTTGCCACTGTTCGCAATTTAACCGTGTAATTAATGACCGATGTGACGGACTAGATGTCAGCTATTGGATTAGTATTACACGACCAAGTTACAAACATAGGTAAGTGACTCAACAATCCATGTTCGCGATATTACGTGGGCTCCTGCTGTCTATGCGATCCTGGTACCACCACAGTCTTTAACAGCGACTCCGAAGACAAATATATACAGTCACAAACCGGGGTTGCTGGGTCACTTGCCACTGTTCGCAATTTAGCCGTGTAATCAATGACCGATGTGACGGACTAGATGTCAGCTATTGGATTAGTATTACACGACCAAGTTACAAACATAGGTAAGTGGCTCAACAATCGCTATTCGCGACGGTACACCATATCAAGTTACTTGTCATATTATTGGGCCTCTGAACATGACCCAGGTAAGCAAACTCTCTTCGCTTAACAGTGCCTTCAATCCTTCGGCTCCCAATAACACGCAATCGTTACATTAAACAGAATTAGTTTAAATACAGTTAAAATTTATTCAGTCCGCGTTATCGATATGCAAATTTACGAGAACGTTGGGAATGAATTATTATTCTCGCGATTATCCGGGCGATAGCGATGCCCTGGGCGGTATGTAATATCTGTCAACCAGGAATATTGGGAAACTGTAAACAGGGGTTGGGGATGGAGTGTAGCGTAGCTTTTACACTTACATACATCACGCCTGTACTCCCAAATGGAGCAGCAGAGCGTACAAAACGTGACGTACAAAAAAAACCGGCCAAGTGCGAGTCGGACGAAGGGTTCCGTACCAAAAACAGCTGAAAAAATACGTATTTTTCTATGTTAGGTATTCTATACATCATCTGTGAAAATTTCAACTCTCTAGCAGAGCTGTCACAGTTCGTGAGACAGACAAACAGACAAACAGACAGACAGCGACATCTCAGTAATAGAGTCCCGTTTTTACCCTTTGGGTACGGAACCCTAAAAATAAACAAAGAAATTAGTTAAAAAATAATGAAGTTCCACCAAACATCAAAGTGTTTATTCTAAAGTAAAGCCTCAACGTATTCATTCTGATGGAAAATCCAGAGCGTAAAAACTTCTTTCAATAAAAGTGATTGCTGTTCACTTTATTTACACAAGAAAACTAATAGACCAACAGTTAAAATGAAACTTAATACAATTAAAATTGCGAAACAAAAAGTACTTACAGTTTTTTTTTCTATGGAAAATTGGCGGGAGCTCCAAATTTTGGCCAAGACTGTAGGTATAGTATATGTGGGTATTTTCAAATGGAGATTTTTTTATTATAAACATTTTCCAATAAATATCCGCCGAAATCACTTTGGCTCACCTTTATAATCTTCCTTTGTACTTTTATGATAAAGTGTTACTAATCTAACTTACCTATTTATTTTGTTAATCGAAAGGGTTTTAATAAAGTAAACTTAGGTTCAAAGTAATTTGAGCTAATTTATGGCAATTAAGTTTCTGCTTCAACATAGTATACGACCGAACAGTATAAAAAAATGCTTGCATCTTAGCCACTAAGCTACTAACGCCATATTTTCAAATTCAGTTCATCACAATTTTATTCCTACAAAAATGTACAAATAAAAAAAAAGTTAATACATCAACATGCGAATGGAATGGCCTTCCTTCGAACCTCTTTTTTGTTGGTTAAAAAGAATAATCATAGTAACATTAGTGATAATGTGATTACTTAACTTATAAATTGAAATTTACTCCTTATTGGATTGCTATTTATCATTTCAACATAATAATATTATATTTAATTGCTTTCGGAATTTTTTAATATTCGAATAGCTTTTTCGAATTTTTCAATATGTAGCGAGCCTGCAAGTTAGTGACGCATACAGGATGGTAACACTAAATTCAAAAATCAAATTATTAAACATGATAATATTCCTTGAAAATTTCTTGGGAATTTATCGTAATTTTTCCAATTTAAGCGGTCTTGCAAAGAAAGTAGCGATAGTTCGAACAGTTTTTCTGCTTTTCATATATCTAGTGGTATTCATTCATCAAATCAATATTTTTTATGGACTATTCTACGAAAAGAACTTTATGACTTTCATATCCAGTATTATTTTTAGTACATGCACTACCTTGGCTACTTTTATAAATATCTTGGTTGCCATTAAAGAGTCAACCGCTTTTGAAACTTTTATATCGAACATAAACTTTGTTCACAAGTGCTGCAGTGAATTTAGTGTTAATGTTTACTATGCGCCTGCGCTGCGAAAACTAACCATCAGAAGCACTATCACCTTCATCATTCTTATAACAATAATCTTAATATTGTTAACCTGTGTTCCTGATTTCTCGTTTCGTTTGTTCGATGTCTATTTTTTATTTTTCTTTATTTTTCCCTCAATTGTAACAGTGTATAAAGAAATTCAATTTTTTGAACTTTTAATGACTTTCATCATTTTGGTATCTATAATAACATACGCTCTGAGACAAATGACTGGAACTGTGAGAGTATTCATAAACACGTTTGAGAAGAAATGTAACAATTTCGAGAATGTGCAAGTTGAATGCAGTATGTTGCGAAAGAAGTTTGTTGAATTTGTTCTCGTTTTTGATGCCTTACAGATCTGTTGTTCTAAATTGAGACGATGCTTTGGAATCCAAGTAAGTTTATTTCAACGGTGTCTGTACCTATTTGAATATTTTTATAACTAAATTCTGAATTCTGATTTATTTTTTCACAGGTGTCGGTGACAATCTTCAACTTCTCTTTCTTTTACATTTTTTTAGCTTACCGTGGCATTGCTTTTACAAAGGTACATGAGACTCAAAATTTATGACAGCTTTTCGAGTAGCAAGGTGCCGTTTCCCGGCGAGCGCCTATTATTCGCCTCGTCATTTTTCGGTTTTTTTAACAATTAGATGCGCGCCGGAAAACGGCTCTTTGCCACGGGTTATTTGTTATTTAATTTGTATCCGCTACGATGATGCCGATGATGGCACGAATTGGCCCAAAACATGTCGAACTAATCTCGATATAAAAACGTGAGTTGATCCATTTTAGATTACTTTTAACTTGTTCCATTTTTCAGAATCCCGAACCGGATGACGGCAATGTGATCGTTGTCCTTCTATTGGTAATTTACATGGTTCTGATAATTTCGGTTCTTAGCGTCGGCCAAAGGGCTCAAAATGCAATGGATGACCTCAAGCGCTCTGTGACACAGTTGTATGTCCGTCTGTTCCTCAGTAAGTAACTCTCCGTTAATTCAGTCTTGTGAACGAGTGTAAGTTTTTATTTCATTGAGAGAAAGAAAAAAAAAAGAAAGAAATACATTTACTGTCAGAGCACATCTTTATCATTTTTGTTGAAATCTGAAAATACATAAGCCTTTATAAATAAATAAAAACATGATATGCATGCAATAAAATAGAAATAAACAATTCCGTGCTAAATAGCGCCAAAAAGGCCGTTCTCGGCATGATAATTGCGGAGAACCGCAACGTTGATTTTCAGTGCGACCTCAGTTATGCCTATAATTATTTCTATTTCATAATTGTGTACAATCGCATACATAATAACTTTATTTACATTCAATTAAATTCAAAAATATTCGAAGATAGCATTTTTACGGCGTACTTATACACATAACAGTTGAAATGGTGGCAAAACGGTTTTTTATCACCGAACCTATTCTGTGGTAATAATAATACAGTAGGTACCCGTCCAAAGTCTGCACATCGGTCTTTGAAAAGAGACATTTGGCGTAACGTAAGTTGCCATAATAAGACGAAAAGTCGACGAGAAATCTTTGTAGCTGGATAGTCTGGATACAGCAGGGCTATTGAATAACGCACTAAAAATCTACATCAGTTTCAATTTGACAGTTGAAACCAAATCTCGCTTTGAAATTGAAAATTTGGAGTCACGTAACATCATCGCAACCAAAGCCCATATTTGAATTTTGACATACATATGATGTACAAAACATCCCCCAGGCCCGACAACACCTTTCTTTTTCGATGCGCCTTTTCCAAACCAAGCCTGCCTGCAAATTAATAATACGG
>BHDV01061118.1:0-18877 GCA_005406045.1 Adoxophyes honmai | reverse complement strand
GTACAAAGTTTTTTATATACGACACTAAAGCTCAAAAACTCTCATTTTTCAAGCAACTAGCACTATAATTTCAAGCAACAAAACAGGTTATTTTGCCCACCGTCCACCTATAGTAGTCCACTAGGTAGATTACAGAGAGTAAATTAGGCAAAATTAATAGGTAGGGTAGTTTGGTTTAGGTTATGCCCGAAGGGCCACAACACCCAAAAACAGGAGATCCGCAATAGCGGAGCTCCGTCGACTGCTGCTAAAATGCCCAGGTGGACTACGATAGGTGGACGGTAGGAAAGAAGGGCAGTTTTATAATAATAATCAAACTACGTATAATATGAAGAGCAGGGTACACAGTCGAGCTCACTGGGCTGGTGCTAAAGGCCTTTACGAAATCTCCTCCTGAATTAGGTAATAATAGGCAATATAATACCTGAAAAACGTCGTGATTTAATAGTTTTTTTTATTACTTGAAAAGAAACAGTTTAAGAAATGCAAACCCATTTAATAAAAAATGTTTTTTTAAACGGCTACTTATTGAACAACTCTCTAATTTTAAACAGAAAACCCTCGTATGTTAAGAACATAGATATATAAGTACTGGTACTGGTGCTGAGAACATATCTGTTTGAAACTTTCTCTGAAATGTACTCTGAGATTTAATGAGAATTTAAGCAACTTATTGGAAACTTAACACTTACCAAGAAAAAAATTAACTGTAACAAACTAAAACATGTGCATAATGCTTTTTAGTTTAAAATTATGATCATTTAAACTTTATAGTAAAAACATTTTCTTAATTAAACAATAAGTTTCATGTTGCAAGAATGTTCTAAGAACATTCTCGAGATTGTTTCCGCGTTTTGGGAATGTTCTGCAACTTGCACATTGCTAATCTATGGAGATGCAAAATTGCGAATGTGCTATAACTTCTAATTCCAATAAAATAATACATATCTGACAAATAGATCATGTAGTACATCCATTTTGAAAATACCTTGTGTACACTATTTTACTACAACTGCAACTACAAAATAAATAATAAATAAAAACGAATTTTAGAAACTTCAAATCGCTCCCCTGAAAAATGTGTTTTTTACAGTTATGTTAGTTTAGCATGGGGGCGACGACGTGATGTCATGCATTTTCTTTAATTTTTAGTTTTTCCTCGCAATCGTGATGGAAATCATTGTGTGTAACACGGGCAGTAAACAAAATGACAAACTCGAATCATAAAAGCCCTCCGCCTTCGGCGTTTGGCTTCTAACAGACTCTCGTTAGAAATTTTTCACTTACTCCCCTCGTTTCTCAATATACTATTATAACACGACATGGTTTTATTGTGACGTTGCTGGCGGTGTTTTAGAATTTTTAATTGAATATACAAAAATGTTATTTGACTAAGTTTGTAGAGTCATCCCGTAACTTTATTGCACGAAATTTATATTATTATTTCGGTTTCTTTAGTGAAGTAAGTTTATTAGAGCAAACTTTCGGTTTGTCTTTTGATCTATGTATGTCCTCGTATATACGAATATCTATTTTTGGTAACGACTCATCACAGGAATTTAAAAGATCCTCGACTATGCAACGAGTAAAATAGTATTTTAGTCGTCATTTTTAAGTTAATTACGTTTAGATGATCAATCATGTTTTCGAATTGATGTGTTTTGTAATTGTGTATGCTATACTCTGTTTCTTTTAAGATTTGAATTTTCAACGGAATAAAAATATTTTTTCTCTGGAACGCAAAGGTAAAACTAGATATGATTAGTGCAATAACACTTATTACTGTTTGTTATAATGATTTCAATACAAACAGTATCAGTATCTGTGGTGATGCCTTGTGTTCACTTAAAAATGTGTGAGGTTTTGACAGTTAAGATTCAAATCTTAAATGAAACGGAGTATAGGGTGTTGTGTAAGGTATAAGTTAAAAATGAGTCATCATCCAGCCTATATACGTCCCACTGCAGGGCACAGACCTCCGCTCAGTATGAGAGGGCTTGGGCTGTAGTTCCCACGCGTGCCCAGTGCGGATTGGGAACTTCACACACAACATTGAATTACTTCGTCGCTGTGTATAGGTTTCCTCACGATGTTTTCCTTCACCGAATAGCTCGTGGTAAATGACAAATTAGATTCCGCACATGAATTCCGAAAAATTCAGAGGTGCGAGACCGGGGATCGAACCTACAACCCTCTGCATGAGAGGCCACAGGTCGAACCGCTGGGCTACCACGGCTTAAAAGTGAGTAAATTTTAATAATTGATTTCTTTTCTTCTTTTATTTCAATTTAACTTGAAATAATTAAAATGTGGTTTGACCTTTACTTAATGACTTAGACTTTAAGCTTAATTAAATAAATTCATGTTGTTGTAAGTTTTGACATTGGTGTTCAATAAAATTAGACCGTCATTAAAGAAATTGAACAACGTTGTATTTTTCTATCACTTTTAGATAAATAAAAGATACCGTCCACGGCTCTTACATTTATCCTTAACACACTAACAATAATAATGTTAAATTGGATTACTAGGAATCTACAAGCTGAGTTCAGTTCTTTTAAGATCTCGTCGAAAATACACAAGATAATAAAAACGCACAAGTACCTACTAAAATGTCCAAAATGAAATCAAAAAATTGTCTCGTAAATTTATTGATAGTGTTCGAAAATATGATTTGTATTTATCCCAATTTCACGGCGTTGGGAACACGTTCGCGGATAAAAGCTATAGTTTTTGTCAACCTGATGTGCTTCATCAACATAGCTATGTCCATTGACTTCTTGACGTTCGCCTTGTCAGTTTATCATGAAGACAAAATGCTGTTTTTTTACTTGTTCACTCATAATTTTCTGTCATTGGTTACATCAATGCTTAATATGTTTATGGGTTTGAAACAATCGGCAACCTTCGGGGAATTAGTGCGGGAAATCGATCTCATCCACGAGCACTGCCGAAACGGCAAAGTATATCCACGATTGCTGCGTACTTTGGCCATAAAATCTATTGTAAACATTGCCATTTTGGCTACCAATCAGCTTGTCATCTTAATCGTCTTCGTTCTCTACGTTTATCACGACTCTCTAATTGAAACTATCGTTCATATTACTCGGTTGGTTTTAATAGCTTGGATGGAATTCCACTTCTTTCTGCTGTTGATATGTTATTATGTTTTAATCAATATAATTTCTATGGCTTTAAATGAAGTCAATTCTGGTTTGACATTACCCTTGAAGTTCTTTGGAAGTAACGATTCTGTTCGAGATGTAAAAGTTGCTGCCAGCCAATTACAAGTCAATATAGAAACCTGTGCTTCGGTATTCGCTGCTCTGAGGACGTGCAATGACAAACTACAGCAATGTTACGGGACACAAGTAAGTATATAATATTATATGTAATTAATTTTAGAATGTAAAGGGGCCCAGAAATAATTCACAGGAATATGCCTACATAGGTAGCTCTGGAATCTATTAAAAGTGTTAGCAGGGGTATACAAAAGGGGTATAAAAATAATTAATTCTATTTAGTCCATAAAAGAAATTGATCTATTAATTATTTTAAAAGTTGGGATGCCAGTCGAAGTAATTCTTCTTTATTCTTTAGTATTTCGAAAGAAACAGTTAACGAGACGGAAAAATCCGCTTGAATTGTTTATTAAAACTAAAGACATAATATTTATATATTTTTGGTGCTTACCTTTATGTCCCATAGTTTTGAGATACCAAGAACTTTATTGGTTTAGACTAGAATAGTGACAACGACACAAATCACGTTGTTAAAGCGAATTCCTCTTCTATGGTCCATTCAGGATAACATTAGACTTTTAACGATCAAATTCTCACTCATTTTTATGTATGTGTTAACGGAAATGTATATAATCCGTCATTGGATACAATTCCTAGGAAATGTATGTAATTCCTAAAATCGCACGGAAATGTGTGAAATAAACTACACATTACACATTTCCTAGGATATCTATACATTTCCTAAAAAGCAATCAGAAATGTTCAAAAATGGCTGCCGAATCACGCATCGCGCTTATGTACCTAACAGCGATTTTATTTAGGTTAGGTTAGGTTAGGTTAGATTTATACATTTCCATCCCTGGGACACCCGTATTTCCCTGGGACACCCGCATTAACGGCAACGAGGGCGGTTCGGCTTTAGTGGGTATTCATCCCCACTCTGGGGGGGGGCGAGTCCCACACACCCCCTGAGTTGTGGCCGCGATGCGGATACAACTCGGGGATAGAGCGTAAATGCATTTCCCAACCTAAAAAAAACAAGTTTATACATTTCCTAATACTATATTGGAATTGTATACAATTCCGAGGAAATTTATACATTTCCTAGGATATCTATGCATTAAATATTTTTTCAAACAATATTTTATACATTTCCTAAATAGTATCGGAATTGTACACATTTCCTAGGAATTGTATACAATTCCTTAATTTCATACATTTCCGGTAACATAATATGTATACCCAAGGCGCCGCCGCAAATGGCGATACTGTCGATGGTGCGATGATTTCAAGTTTTACCTTTAGATGCTAGAGAAAATTTTTAAACTTACACCGTTAAAAGTCTTATGTTATCCTGAATGGACCATAGATATTTCTGAATTAAATATCACCCAAATAACGGTAATTAGCGAAACTTTTGTCTAAAGAATATTGTTCAATTATGCTTCTTATGTTTAAGTAGACTAAGTTTTTTGCTTTCTTACCAGGTTGTGTGGTCACTGTTTAGTCTGACTGTGTTCTACGTCTTCACCAGTTTCAATGGTATAAGAACTTTTATATCAGCCCAGAGTTTGGTAAGCTTTTCTAAGAGTTTTCTTTCTTTAATTAAACGCAATAACTAAAGGTATTCAATAAACAAGATGACTGAAGAGTTCATCACTTCATCAATTAGCTTATAATGATCAAAAAATTAAGGGGATACGGTACTTAAAAGTGTCGAGTGGCGTGGAATGATCTTTACCAAGTCGTGACGAATGCGTCCACTCCAGAAGTTTATTGATGATGGACGTTTGGGAAAGACTCCAATAGAGAGATCTCTCTCCAGGCAGATGTTATGCCTGGGGACCGAAGTCCACAGAGAGAAAGTTGGAAATTGTATTTATGCAACTGTTCGTCGAAACTTCGATAGCGGGATGTAGGCTTCCTTTTTTTTTGACAAAAATAATTTATTGATAAATCATTTAACTTTTCCTATTTGCTTCATACAATTGTGAGTTTAACACTACTTTTTTTCAGCCTACTCTAAACGTATTCGATACGTACATGGTGAGCACGCAGTTGATATTTTTTATGGTGGTCATATTGCTGGTCGTTCACTCCGGGCAGTCGGTTTCCAACGCCATGTGCGGGTTACTACAATCCACTTCAGGACTATTTCACAAACTTGTGGCAAGTATGTTCATCTTCAGGACTTCTTCTATCACCATCATCGTCATCGACATTATTATTGATAACAAAAGCGGCAACATATTCAACAACAAAAACACCATATTTACCTTCATCAAAAACATCGTCTCTAACGTCATTAACATCATCAAAAATAGTAACAGCATCAACAAGAAAGACAGATTCATTATTTTCATCAAAAACATCTTCATCGACGTCACTAATAGGTATCTACAAAAAGAGTAGCAATATCAACTGCAAAATCACCAACATCTTTATCATGAACATTGTCACTTTAGGTCATCGTCATCACTATCATTAACAATAACATAATTTACATTACCGCCATAGTCGTCATCATTATCAAGCCTACATCCACTGCCTGGGCATGACCACAGGTCTCCCAGCAGGGCTATATCTACTATGTCAAGTAAGCCCTATAATCGCGAACTTACAAAATTGAATAGCTTCAAACTTGCATGCGTGTGATTGATCGATAAAACGATTATTTCAATATCCCATCTACCTAGGAAACTTCAATACAAGTTGCACGCTACAGCTCGGGCCACTTTGAGCTCTGCAGTATAAGTAAACTTGCACACTACAGCACGGGTAAACTTGCACACTACTGCACGGGTAAACTTGCACACTACAGCACGGGCAAACTTGCACACTACAGCACGGGCAAACTTGCACACTACAGCACGGGCAAACTTGCACACTACTGCACGGGCCAACTTGCACACTACAGCACGGGCAAACTTGCACACTACAGCACGGGCAAACTTGCACACTACAGCACGGGCAAACTTGACTACAGCACGGGCAAACTTGCACACTACAGCACGGGCAAACTTGCACACTACAGCACGGGCAAACTTGCACACTACAGCACGGGTAAAGTTACACACTGCACGGGCATAGCAGAAAGTAATTCTACTTTTATTCTATTCTGTCAGTTCCAGATCCAGAAGTCTTGGAGTTACAGAAGTCGGTGAAGGGCTTTTTGAGGGTAATCACGACGAAGCCGGTCGCAGTCACGGTGCTCTCCAACAGGCCGATTCAGATGGCGCTGCTGCTGGAAATACTAACGCTCATAGTGTCGTATACTATTGTATTCTTGCAGTATAATCATGTTATATAGAAATGGATACAGATTATACGCGGTGTAACAAATTCCTCGGGCTGGTGATAATTCACTGGGGCATTTTTAAAACCGTGCCGTTCCGACTATACTGTAAAACCTAATTAGATTCCAATACACGTCAAAAAAGTGCTGCCATTAAAATGACACATTAGATGATCAGTAAATTTTCACTTCTGTAAATGTTATAGATAGCTGTTTATTTTATTTATAATATTAAAGACAACACTTAATTTTCCTTTTTAAATAAACAATCTTATTTAAATACTCGTCGTAAAAAAATATATTTAATTAGACCTGTTTTATAGGAAATAAGTTCTTATACCTGCCAACTCAAAACCTAAAAAAAATAATACATACATGCATAAATATGATACAAACGGCCATGAAATGTGGAAATAGTCATGGTTTTGTCAATGTACTGGTCGGTTAACTATATAAAACAGGCGTAGGTACGCATTGCGTTTGTGTAGTATCTGGGAATTAGCACACGGAGTGACTTTGCACAGCATACGTATCCTGAAAAGTCTGCCCGATTTGATCAATATTATTAATTTTAAACATTGCACAAAAATGCACAAGTGTAAGTAATGTGAACGTGCCAGCTTTAGTTAACTGACCTATAACATTTCATTAACAAGCGTAAAAGTTGTTAATACCCTTCGGGGAACAACACGGCGTAAATCGTCACAGGTCAATCATAAATAAAATTTAAATCAGAAACTTCGAATTTATTTCGTTGTAATCTAATATTCAGGAACGCGAGTTCGCTAAATTTATAATTCGGGACGGTAGAAATAATTTATATCACGTCAATTAAGATTAACACAATTATGTGATGAATTCGTTTAGAATTTTAATATTCAGCGGCTAATTTAAGCGTGACTTCGTGACAGTTTGGTTTAAATGTACTTAAGAGTATGACAAGTGATCAGTAATTAAGTGACGTAAATTAAGAGTGATGTTATAATTTACCTTGTGATTTTGCGAACGAAATAATGTTTTTTTTTTTTAAATTCTGGACGTCGCAAGACCCCAAACGTAGTAGTGACAGTGGAAGCGAGGCAGAGCGGTCACGTGTAATAAATGTTCGAAAACTTTTGAAGACGGTCACACAAACCACCGGCCGTAAAAAAATGCGTTAATTCTGTTGTTCCGGTGGTTCCGCTGTCAGTGCGGTAAGAGTTTACTGGGAACGTAAAGTTTTGCTCCTTTGTACAAATTGATTTGATGAGAATGTAATTATAATTATGTTATCTACGTACCTACTAAATATCAAATCTATTGGTCCCTGACTAGTGCATTGCTTGACAATGATATCTCCATCACGTTTATTGTGACAACGTTCTACGGTGAATCAAGAACCAATTGCTTCAACTGTACATGTCACACCTCTCCATTTCTTCCGTGAATGTCGTAAGAGGCGACTTAGGACATAGGTTAAAGTATTAGGCGACAGGCTAGCAACCTTCGTTTGGGAAAACAGGCGTGATTGTATGTATGTATGTACAAATGAATACGAATGTTTGCTTTCGAGTCTTGGATGTTTATCTGTATATAAGTAAGTTTATCCGTTGTCTAGTACCCATAACACAGGCATTAAAATTGCCTACTTTGGGACTAGGTGATTGGTGTAAAAATTGTCCAGTGATATTATTTATTTATTTATTATACAATTGGTATGTTCGGTGAAGGAAAAAATCGTGAGGAAACATACACACAGCGACGAAGTAATTCAACTTTGTGTGTGAAGTTCTCAATCCGCACTGGGCCGGCGTGGGAACTATAGCCCAAGCCCTCTCGTACTGAGAGGAGGCCTGTGCCCTGCAGTGGGACGTATACATATAGGCTGATGATGATGATGTACATATCACGGCTCCTGATTTCAATAAGTCACACAACCAAACCGAAAACAAAGAAAATGAGATCACAGTTTGTGACTAACCCGAAATTGTAGAAAACTATGGCATTGCGGCATTCAAGTTCTCCGCATCGTTTTCGCATTGTATAAAAATGCTGTAGCCATGCTTAGCACGGCTCGCCCGACGAGTGCGAAATGATAAACAGTAGGTACTGCAATACAACATGGAGACGATCGCGACAGCCGCACGTGCTAAGCCTGCTGCGCTCTGAGGCGTTTCTTATTATCAGGGATCGGAAAATTTGCGACATTGTTTGCAATTATGTGGACATGACTCCAAAATTAATCAAAATGTTAATTAATTATTAATTGAGATGTAATTTTTTGAAGACACTTTTGTGTGTTTATTCATAAAGTGCTTATAAGCACGTATATGCAAATAGTAACTTTAAAAAAATACGTTACGACGACGATGAATGACATAAATAATTATTAGCAAATGGTTCATATTAAAAAAAGGGTATCGTTTCCGTAAATATTTATATAATTATAATAAATAAATAACAATTTGGAAAAAAATCTGAACTGAATAACTTTTCGATTAATTTTGGAGTCATGTCCACATAATTGCAAACAATGTCGCAAATTTTTCCGATTTCTGCTTATTATAGTTGTTGTATCATCTTTAAAATGAAAAGTTTGTGTGATTTGTTGGAAAATATCTCGATGTTGGTTCCCTGTAGAGGACTCAAATTCACTATAAAGACTCAATTGTTTGCTTGCAACTAAGGTATTTTGAATAATGTTCTTATGATGCTATGAAATGACATTTTCGCAAAATGTTTAGTTGTTTACAAAAGAAAAAAAGTGAGAATTGAATGAGTGGAATAATAAATTTGCACGAGTGACAAGTGTTTTAATGATTTACATCGGCGAGTATAACTTTACCGAAGTAGGTTGATTTTATAATTTTGAAAATTATGCTAAAATATCTTTACTATAATCTTACAAAAAAAATAAAGGTCAGAAGATATTCAGAAGCAGCGGCCATAATGATTCCTAACGATAGGTCAAAAACTTAATTAAGTCACCAATTGTACAGTCAAGGAAATTGATTACTGTGCCACTTTGTACCTTTTCACAAGAAATGTCAATGTGACATGCCATACTTTCTACTAATCAAAGCAATATGAAACTCACTATGAAAAGGTTCAAAGTGGCACAGGTATCAATTTCCTTGACTGTACCTACGCCACGCAAAAATACGAAGACAATTACTTGATAATTGACTATTGACAAATATTTATATCTTATGGTGACAGTCGTGTTAATCATAAGTGGACAGGAATAATCAAACTTGAAAGAAAAGCAAATAATGAGATCTTATTGTTTACTTTATAAAATCAAAATTTCGAACAACTTAAAAAGTAATGAAGTAATGATGATTAGAATAAGAAAACAAATCATTTCAAATCTGTAACTAATCATTATTATTATGGTGGGTTGGTGGCGCAAGTCGGCGAGGCCGATGCGCAATTGTTTGTGAAATATGATTTTGTCATTTTAATTATTATTCGTGTGTAAATATAAGTCAAATTACGTAAGCGACTGTGTATAATCATTCATCATCATCATAAACTAATTCCAGGTCATTTTAATTTCGTTAATCAAACTCGATTATTTTAACGCCTTTTATTAAACTTCACTCACATAAGTAAAACTAATAATCATTCAATCACTATTTATGTGATTATGCTATACCTTAGTTTAGTAGTAGTTATACATATACGTACTTTATATTACGTTCTATCTAAAATCAAATTTTCGTTAAAATATGGGCGTGATTTACATAATAATCTGTATTCAAAATGTCATACAGCAATAAGAAATTGTGGGGGCGGAAAGCTAATTTAATTTAATGTCACATTGTAAACGTAAAATATTAAATAACCAGAACTTGTTATATCTATATAGATATGTTTTTTTTAAACAGACAAAAAGCTAAACTTTATACCAGCTAAGTTTGTTATGATCAAATTTTAATGCTTAATTCTTGTTATATTTCCTTGCAATCGATGTGCAAAGTACTCGAGAAGAAAACCCATTTTACCCTCGACTGTGGACCCATGCCGTATCGGCGTACCGGTTCGAGTATACACATCTGGGAAAAAATGGCTCGTTTTGTGCTCTAGTTCTCCAATCTACGATTTTCCCTCTACAATACGTGGTTAAATTGCAACAACACGATGGTGTAAGACACGACGAGCGACAGTATCTGTGGCAGCAGCGCCATCTGCACGCGCATGCGCGGGTTCACGGTCACCTGCGCCGGCGCCGCTGTCATCTGCCGGAGGAATGCGCGCACGGTCCGACGCAGCTCTACAGCTTCCGATCCTGGAACTAGAATTAACAAAAAATATACATACATACATATTCTCACGCCTGTATTCCCATGAGGGGTAGGCAGAGCACATGAATTCAAAAATCCAGTGCCACGTTTAGCAATTTCAGGGTAACTGGATGGTTAAACGTGATATTGCAGTGACAGGTTGCTAGCCCATCGCCCACAATACACTAACCCTGTCCCAGAATCGATTCTTACAACACCCACGGGAAGAAAGGGGGAGGTGCTGCTCTAACCTGGCAGTCCTGGCACCACGCGGCTTAAAAAATATATAGGGGGAAAATTGACCATTGATCAGCCTGAAAACCCCTGTAAAGTTCCCTGAAAAAATTATTCCTTAGTGGGAGATAAATGTCATCGCTTTTCAGGTCATTGCACCGTGTTTTACTTAAAGTTCTGTACGCTAGTGCCATTAAGAGGAAATGGAGCGGTCACATTTTGTATGGAAACGTAGTCCCCTGATTCCTCGCTGGATATTACCCGTAGAACAATGATTTTTTACATCAACAATCTAATGATATATTAGCATGTTCCTATGTTTTCTTTTTTTTCTTTATTGAATTATTAAAGGAGATATTAACCTTCAAAAACACGAAAAATTGGCAAGTTTTTTCCGTTGTGTTCAAACCTCTAGAAACCAATTTTAACACAATTATATCAAAATATAAGAACATAGAAACACAGTTATGACATTTCTTAAACATTTAATGAAAAAAATATTTAATTGGTTAAGTTTTGGAGAAGAAATCAGGGGACTACGAAACGTTGTTTTTGAATAATTTTCATAGGTATTTTCGGTCCGAGCTGTAGTTGTTCTTATCGCACTCGACGTCGTCTGGGCAGGTCACGGCGCGACAATAGATTTAGCAAATACCTATTTTTCAATTCCTTCGACCGGCATATTTCCTCTTAATCAGTGCGTACGCACCTGCAATCGTTCGGAATTGCCAAGCTACACGGTTGACTGAGAACCGGAGTACAAAAGACTGAGCAAGACTTCCTGTCCGGCACCCACTCTAGGGCATGTTCATGTTCAGCCTGCAGCATTGGATGCGTTTGGCCTGCCCACTTTAACCTGCCGACTTTTCACTCACAATAACAATGCACGTTTTAGAACGCAGTACCATGTTCTGGACCCGGTTCTTCCCACTCTAAGCATGCTTCCTTGAGCAACCTTGATTGTTTGTGACCAAGTTTGAGCTCCGTGAGTTCATCATTTATTTACAAACATTAAACTTAACATCAGTCATGAATTCCTAAAGGGGTTAGAAATCATACTAAACGACTTTTTATGGACAAGTTGAATTTACTAAATGAGGTAGGCAAAGCGGAACGACGTTGCATAGACAAAACCGTGTCTAAACATGATAAACTCTGTGTGCTTTGTCTACCTTATAATGGCAAGACAGGCGTAAAAAGTCGGAACTTACTTATCTGCAGTTTTGATGACAAGCGCGCTGTCGAGGCTCTCAACTCCGCCATCGCTTTGTGGGTGCCCTGGCCAGAATAAAGAACCACAGCTACGGCCACCATGATGTATGTCGACTGGACTATAGCTACGAAATTGCTTGGCTCATATTTAATCTGCAAACACATATTTTTGTGAAGTTAAAAACCGGCCAAGTGCGAGCCGGACACACGCTTGAAGGGTTCTTACCAAAGACTGCAAAGAAATCACGTTTATTGAATGGGCGCCCATTTTCCTTTCAAAGCTCATTTTATTTTAATTAAAATATTTACTTTTACCTAAAGATAATATAATTTCGAAAATGTGGGCGTAAAATAATATAATTTGTCTCTCGTTTAGAATCACGGAAGTTAATAAATCAGACTTCCGAGAAAATTTTTGTTATTTTTCAGAGATATAATAATTATTATACATCGGTGAATTATTATGGCCAGGAGGTTAGTTACACTTAAAATAAAGGTAAAAACATAGGTCTCACAGTAAATGTAATGGTTGCCACGGCACGATAGCAACTTAAAACGTACAGCACAGTCAAACTGATCAGCGAAAGCACCACCTGAAAATAAAACAATACTACTATACTTCCTGACAAACCATTGAAGCATATATTACAAATGTTGTAGTTATACGAACTTGTATTCCGAAGCATTTGCTTAAATTGTTACAGCACAAACTTAGACTGTTGAAAATTGAAATAAAATCCCGAACAGTGCTGTTCGTCTGACTGTAACGAACTCTTATGTCACTATCGTCAACATTACTGTGAGCAAGTACTTGTAATATAGCTAGCACAGCATCATTCAATTCCCTAAACGCAAGAGTAATAACTTTGATAAAAACGTTGTACAAGAGTAGGTCTACGAACAAGTGAAATGTTCTCCAAGAAATAAAGGCTGTCCGAATGACCTCCTTAATTACGAGGTACACGCCACTATAGGAAGAGTTCCAATATAAAAGAGTCATAAATACAAATTGTATTAAAATGATAAAGAATGCGTAAAAAGCGGTCTGCGCAGACAGCCTGCGCATGGCTCGTCGATACAAACAACTGCGTTTGTACATCTCGAAAGTCATGTCAATAACTTTGACAATATCCTGGAAAGTTGCTGATCTCCGGATACAAAGAACAAGATTGACCATCACCACCGAATGCGAGAAAAAGTTGTGACACAATATATAAGCAAATAATCCGTCAGTAAAGCCTATTCTTTCTTTGATGACAACTCGGTACATTTCCATACTGTACAGAACATTAAACAACAGTGTGAGGGTCACCAACACAACGACACATATTTGAGCTCTGTCGCCAAACGCGGAATAATTTCTAAAAATGCACATAGCATTTTCCAAAGCCGTTATTTTCCTTACAAGAGGTACTTTGGAATAGAATTTCGACATTTTGGTAACCACCGGCTCAAATGATTTTCCGAAACTGACTTTCTTTATGTTCGTAGCGGCATTTACATAATCATGTTAATGTAATAAATTGATATTACAGAAATAAGTGTCGCATAACAAGTTTCAACGTAGAGTGCGTGTGTACCTCTGTCGGTGTATTTCTAATTTCATTACCTTTCAGTTTAACAAAAAAAAACCGGCTGATAGTAACCTTACGTAAGATTAATAATAGTCAAAGGTTCATTTTGATAAAAGTATAGTGGGAGACAAGCGTTTCATCGCTTTTTAGGTAATTGCACCCTGTGTTTTACCCATCTCACGTCACTTACGCAAGTCCAGTTAGTCGGAGCGTACGCACATGCGTCGTTCGAAATGGCGATGGTACGCGGTTTACTTAGAGCCGAAAAGACAGGGCAATATTTTTCAAATTAAAAAAAAATGGTCATATACAAATTCCGGAAAAAAACTTCACATTGGTTTTCAAACGCGTTACTCGACCACTGATTAAAATATCACAGTAAATTTCCGGACACCTGTATATTTTTAACCAACACAATGCTTATGGTCTTTTTAGTTCTAGCTTAAACATCACGTATACAACCCCACGCTTCGCGACGCGTTACTCCGCTCATTCTTTCGTTCGTCGGGTAATTGCGTCTCCTGATGAAATTCTCGCAATTCTTTGCAATCCTAAATGAAATTTGTAGAATAAAAAGTAAACGGCTTATTACGTAGCACTTTAATCCGCTTACATGTCACATGAGCGCGGGGCGAAAGAGCGCGGGATGATATTCCATTGTTTTGTTGGAGATTTTTGCACTTTATCTGAATATTTATAAAATGCATTTTTTCAATTATAAATATCACGCCTGTATTGCCAAATATAGGCAGATGACATGAAACGTCACAATCGTTAGGTAGTCCAACTATGACTATTTCCCCTTTTTGCAACAGCTTTTAGCAGAATTTTAGGTTCAAACTTTGACGTTAAAGACTTTGACGTTTTTTTTTTTTTTTTTTTATAATTTAGAATATCGATAAAAGCAAACCATAGGGGCATAGCCACAACAGATACAAATATATACAAATATAATGTAAAAAAAATTTTTGCTCTAATGTCATTATTCACGGAGAAAACAGGGGACTACGTTTGTATGGAGAAGTGGTGCGACTCCTATCCTCTTAATTGTCGCTTCTGTCCCCTTAGCACGACAGGGCGCGAGTAGAGATAGGCGCGACATAGACTGTACCCGCCACTATCCCGCGCGCGACGCGACTAGAGCCTGCTGCCGTCCTAAGCCTTCTGGTCTTGAGAGTTTAAAAGAATTCCAACACGAAATACAGAATCACACGAAAGGATTTACAAGAAAGAAAGTTATAAATAAATCTTGTAAGAGATTTGAATTACTTAACAATTTCTGAGCGAAGTACTTACATCAATTGTATGAAGTTGTGACGAGGAACGAAACAAGTTGCTTCATTAAGATCGTGAATATCATTAACTCGGAATAAGCGGAGTTGGCGGATTTGTCAGAATTTCGTGATCACTTAAATGTATTCGTGGATGGGGAAAATGTTAAGTTTATTTCAATAAAAGACATTGTTTTGGTCGGGTTAGGATAGTTTGCCTAACATGATAAAATAAATTAAATTAAATCGAATTTATTAACGTTAGGTGTGCTATTACGATTGGTGTTAGTCCTTCCTTTTATACACATATTTTATTTACGTATTTTGGGTAACAAATAATTCAGTAAGTCTTCTGGGCACCCTGCCGCTTGGCAATGATTTGGAACACCTTTTTTTATTTACATGGTAAATGATAAAAAAAATTATCGTTATAGTTCCAATACAGAATTCCATTAGTACAGATGTAAAATGAAATGTACAGTCGAGTTCATAAATACATATATGAGCAGACAAATGCCAAATATGTAAACATTTGCACCTTATTGTCAATGTCATGAAGGTGTACAGATATTTTTGAACCCTCAGTTTTGCTCATAATATTAATGAACTCGACTGTAAATGTAGATATAGTGGCTTCATAATGAGAGGAATTAATTAGTTTGCTAAACGTCACTTAGCTAACAATACCGCGTAAGTCAAAAATTGGCCATATGACGATTTGTATACCAATCGGTAGATTATTTTTTTGCGCATCCAATGGGCTCACCCTGGAGGCTGTATCGACCAATTAGAGCGCGATATTTAAGAAATAGTAACACCACACAACTCATTGCTTGCCCAAACACCGCGCAAGTCATCAATCCGCCATAGAAAATTGGCATGGTTCACGTCGCATGTATGTTACGAACACCGCTTAAGTCTTTAATTTTGTTGGAGTAAAACCGCGTAAGTCATGAAAATTACCACTTCAAGCCAAATACATGTACACTTTAATATTCATAATATTCATCATAATAGTCTAGATGAGCTAGACTCAATACCCCATAATAGTTGCATTTATATCATGCCCGTATTGTAAAAATTAAATTTTTTATGCAGTTTTTTGTGTCTCCTGAAAACTAAGCAAAACTGACTTACGCGGTATTGTTAGCTAAGTGACGTAAAGTTACATGTTAGTTAAAGCTGCAAGCCATTTACAGGAAATTTCTTGTATATTAATGATTGATTATGAATTGTACTGTTGTTGTTGTTGAACAGATAGCCATGTGTCCGACTAACCACGTAGGTACTTGGAATTTTAGGGGCACCTGATAAACTATTCGAAGCAACACGCCAGAGACGCAATGGAGACGCAGAATATTACAGCCTAGGAGCAAATACATACATACATATTCTCACGCCTGTATTCCCAAGAGGGGGAGGCAGAGCACATGAATTCAAAAATCCAGTGCCACGTTAAGCAATTTCAGCGGGGTAGCCACGTAGCCAGATGTAACCTAGGAGCCAACTTACACAATATTCCAGTTAATTGTCCGTTGAAATGAAAATTTTCTTTCGAAAAAATAAAGTTATAGTTGCTTATTAGAAAAAATAAAGCGAAAGACGATGTTGAATAAATCTTGTTTTTTCCATCGTCACTGAATTTTTCAAATGCGGGCTGTAAATGAATAAATATATTATATCTTTTAAAAATCATATTTAAACCGTTTATTTTTATAATCATCGATGGTCTTATCCCATAATTATAAAACGTTCTTAAATCAATGTAAATAATAATTCTTCATTTATGCTCATTTTATTATATAAAATCGAGAACCAGCTTATGTAAATCTTTCTAAGCGATTTTTGGTTTCAACTGTCAAATGAAAAATAATGTAAGTAGATTTTTGGTGCGTTAGACAATAGCGCTGTTTCGGATAAAAAATGCGGAATAGATGACAATACTATTATATTGAAATTATAGGAGAAACGATGATAGAGGTTCGAGGGAGACTCGCCATGACATCACGATGTTCATCCATTCACCACCCCCGACCATTATCATCATTAGGTCGTATTTTGGAAACCTTGTAACTCTGTCTTCTGAAGAATCGAAAATTCCTTCAAGAATTGCGGAGATTGCCACTATGCGGAGATGCATGATGTCCTTATTCCTCCATAGTCCCATGTTGCCATCTTCTTGATTACCATCTCTATTTAGAATTGACCATATTACACGACGTGAGTAAACTGCAACAGTACAATAGTGTAGGAGGCGATAGTGCTGAGTATCTGCAGCAGCAGCGCCGTGCGCACGGGCAGGCGGCTCGCGGCGCGCACGGCGAGCGGCTGCGCGCGCAGCTGGCGCAGGAACCCACGCGCCGGCGCACGCAGCGCCACCGCGGCGCCGTCTGGAACTAACAAATAACTTAGGTACTGATTTTCGTCATCTTTGAAGCTCAAAATACTGAACAAAATGAGAGAGAATTTTAATTTTGAATTGTTTTATCTTTATACATACATGTACAATCATCACGCCTGTATACCCTAAGGGGTAGGCAGGGGTAGACAAAACTATGACTCTATCACGTTTTGTGGCCACTTCTAGCATATTTTTTAGTAGGTTTTGAGTTGGTATAATAGCTGGTTGCTAGCCTGTCGCCTAAAGCATACCTAAACCTATTTCCTTGGTCGCCTCTTACGACATCCACAGAAGAAATGGAGAAGTGTTATCATGTTAACACAAGAAAAATCATCATCATCAATCATCTTGCTGAAAAAATTGCTGGGAGGAAACAAACTCACTTGTAAGAAGATGGATGTACAAGTTCGTCATAGTGCGCCTTAGATCATCCATTGCATTTTGCATTATCTGTCCTCCGTGCAGCACCGAAACAATTGCACCCATATAATTAAGCAACTGAGCAACCGTTATTATTGCGCCACTGTTCGGTTTTTGTTCCTAGAATTGACATTCTTTTAGTATTTAAAAAGTAAAAAAGTAAAAAAGAGTACAGTTTTTTTTTTTAAGTGTTTGCCCGGAAATATAACTTACCTTAAGTGCGATGATGCCACGACATATTAAAAACACGTAGAAAACAGTAAGATTGAAAAGTGAAAATGACACCTGAAAATGATATCGATTAAAAATACACTACAAAAAAGTACATTAAAACTAGAATAATCCAGATATTAACAAAACACTAACCTGAATCCCAAAGCATTGCTTTAGTTTTTGACAGCATACGTTTAAGCAATTGTACATTGCAACAAGCTTGTGTATTATTCCCCGTAACTTGTTACACTCAGCGTGTACATTTTCGCAACTGTCACATGTTTTCTTAAACGTACTAAAAGATGTACGCAACGTCACATTCATTTGTCTTATTACCAATGTAATTATTCCGATCAAAACGTTGACAAGCACAAGCTCTAAAGTGATCACATTTCTGAAAAGGAGTTTTCGAAGCGCTCGTGGGTATTCACTTGCACAAAACTTGTCGCAGCACTCGTGTACAAAATCGATCTTCATAATTAAAACTTTGAAATTGTTTGATTGCCGGATACCCACAAAGATGTTGATTAGTGTTATAATATTGGTGAAAAGGTTGTGAGTAATGATATAAGTGAATAGCATGAAGTTGATTTCGTAGAAAGTTTCATAAAATAAACAAAAAAAAACCGACTTCAAATTTGGGCTATACTGAAAGCATTTGTCTAATAATGAGGGTGACCTTCCATCACCAGCAGGCCTCACTAATTACATGGAGGATCGCGCGGATATTAGCGTAAGTACCCAGGCTAA
>BHDV01061116.1:77935-94050 GCA_005406045.1 Adoxophyes honmai | reverse complement strand
GCTGAACGTGGCACTGAATTTTCGAATTCATGTGTTCTGCCTACCCCTCTTGGGAATACAGGCGTGAGAATATGTATGTATGTAATAATAAGACAGTAACAGGTGGGTAGCCTAAATCATACATTAACCTTAGTGGAAAGCTAATAGACCAATAACGGAGCTAGAGTGACAGGGAGTGGATGTTTCCTGCATCGTGATTGGTCAAGTCAGTGCGCTTTTATACTTGCTAATTAGTATTTGTGTAACAGTTACTTTCAATAAAAAAAAATCCTGCTACTTTCATATTCCCTACAGCGGAGTCTAAATTATTTTGTTCTTGCTCATATGACGTTTGAAAGTAGGCATTAACTTTAACACCTTTAAATTGTTCGTGCCGTTTGTACTGCATTGCGTCAGATGTTTTTATTTGCTCCGCTATTAAATATCGTACGATACGATTGACTCAGTAAGGTTTTGCCATCCATCCACACTATAATCTGTTATGTAACATCCTAATTGAACGAATAAATAATCGATTTTCCACTACGTGACTAGCTAATATAGTGCCTACTAATACGGAATAAAGCGTATCGAGAGGTCAGTCAAGTCAAAGTTTGTTTGTAGTTATCATAACCAGACAATGTTAAATGCGATAATCGATACCAGATTGATCTGGTGATTCTGTTGAAAAATGTTTGTCGGAATATTAAGCAGTTTGTTTTCGAATTTTCCTTGTATGACAAAGGGCAATCTGACTGCGCAACACAACAGTGGTCGAATGCTTGCTTTATACCACAAAATAGGTAATATTACTACGTACAGTCGCGAACCGCGATTGTTGAGCCACTTGCCACAGTTCGTAAATTAGCCGATTTACAAGGCTGATCGGAGTCGATTCGTTATTAACGACTTTGGCCGAACTTTGTTCACCAATGATGTGGGAGTTGCTATGGTGAGGTAATAACAAAGCTCGGTTAGTCAATGGCCGATCCTGCGAGTTGCAAGGATTCTGTCATCGCTATGGTTACATTATAACACAGCTTGATTAACCAATGACTGATCACGGTTTTACCGGAAACTGATGTTGCTTTAGTTACCTTATAACAGTCCCATCTTAGGTAAAGCAAACTTCACTTATCGAGATGACAGGGACTACTATGAACTATGCTATGAATATGCCAGATGATAAAGAAAGAAACAGGATTATCTTGCTTGCTTGCTTGCGTTCACGCGGTATAGATTAAAGACGGAAGTTAACCTTACCTTCTTTAGAAATAATTTGAAATTTATAGTCTATCATGTGAGCATTTTTTTAAACTGTCATTCTGAAAGGTAAACTAAACAGTCTGACTCAAGTCAACATAAAACTAAAATGCTTCCATCAATAATAAGAAACGTGAAATTGTGTTACAATACATGAACAAGGGTTGAGCATGCGTGGAACAGCGAGGCGTTTAAATATATCTGTGATAATTTTATTCATGATAAAAAGATGGAAGTATCAAAATGAATCGACACAAGAAAATCTGCAACTACATTGCGAAGCAGTCTGAGAAGACATGCGTGGGAGCGATATCTGCAGAAAATGGTCGAGTCAGTGCATGAATGTCTCCAAAATGTATTTGATAATCATGGTGCATACTAGGGTTGCCAACTTTTTTTGGACCCAATATAGTAGTTTTGACTTCAGAACCCATAAAAATATAGTAGTTCGGGAATTATTAATAAAAAATATAGTAGGTTTCAAATAATATTTAATTATTTTAAACATATATTTTTTACTGCTTTGGGCTTTCATTAACAAATTTTTGTTTTTCAAGAAATTGTCAAAGCAATACAAGCACTGCGGGGTGTATGTAAATGTAAGTAACATTTTCGTTCAGAAATATTCTGAAAGCGTGATAAAAAAATTGAAACCAAGTTTAGCGACTTTGATGATAAAAATATAGTAGTTTTGCCTACTATATTTTATTTATAAAAATATAGCAGTTGGACCCCTAATATAGTAGGATACTATATTATATCGTAGGGTTGGCAACCCTAGTGCATACACCCGATTATGAGAAATATAAAAATAAAATTTAAATTTATTTTGTCTTTTTAAAAATTACTTATAACTCATGTTGAAAATTTTACGTATGACTCACGTTTATTAAATCGAGTTTACCTCGACATGTTTCGGGCTAATTCGTAGCCCTTCATTATTTTTAATTAGCCCGCGACATGTCGAGCGAAACTCCATTTCATAAACGTGAGTTATCCGTAAAATTTTCAACATAAGTGAGTCTCACGGTAATTTAATGTTCAATGTCACATCTAACTATCTGTGATTTAAAAAAAACTTATTTCACGAAGTTACTAGTTACAAACTTCAAGCAGAAGTTCCATTTCAACTTTCTACATAATTAGTAAGAGACTTCCGCTTGTAACTTGTATCTTTGTGAAATGGGTGAGTGATTAGATTATTTTATAAACCTTTGTGGATATTAGTGCAAATTTTAAGTTTTATTTCAAAGAACGGTTTAATATACAGACGTATTTACATTTATATTTACAAGAAATATTTCCAAAAAAATCATTAAATCTTGTCATTAATGTCAAACGTCAGAATTGTCCACCATAACAAATTTTCGTTAATAAAGCCCTAAGATCTGTAGAAATGGCGGACTAACTTGTTGAAACTTAAAATGTCAAATAAAAATTTAATTATTTGTCAAACATGGAAAGAAAAAGATAGCAATATATCTCTATTCTTCAAAAATACGAACTATATAGGGTAACTTTTCGTGACCTCGAGAATTACCGATAAAAGCCGATTAGTATTACACGACCAAGTTACAAACATTGGTAAGTGGCTCAACAATCCCGGTTCGCGACTGTACAGAAGGTCCACTACGAAGCGAGTCATGTCTAGGTATGAAAAATTGCTGTCTCTTTCTACCGTTAGGTGCTTACACGCGAAATTGAAACTTATTGCGTGACCCTAGCGTTCATATTCCGTTGGACGGCGCTGATTCTAAATCCGTTTACATAGCATAGGTTATAGAATAGCATCGCATAGGTTTACCACTTGTTGCGAGTGCTAAGGTACCCTCGAACAAATTGATTCCTGACCCACCATAGAATCTATTCACAGAGAACGTCATAGTGATATTCCATTGCTTGACAAAGGAAATGTTTATGACGTTTATTGTGACAACGTTCGGCGGTGGGTCAGGAATCAGTTGGTTCGATTGTACAAAACTGCTGTATACCTACCTTTTACGAGGGGACTCTCCCTGTTTATACTTTACTGACTTGAATTTAGAGATCGATTGAATATTGGGACCGGCATCCAATGAAACAGATAACGCGACCGTCGATGATCTTTAGCGGAAAATTTCAATAGTTATAAAAATAACCAATGTTTACACGCGATAACGCTAATTACTAGCGGGTGACCCGCGGCTGTTGACTTTTGGTGCACACGGTGGTCCCGTTCTTGCACTCCGCTCCGCTTAGTGGTCGGCAGTAAACTTGGCTAGATTTCAAGTGGTGGGGATAACTTTGCGCGTCACTTGTGCGTGGAAAAAGTGATCTAAGTCTTTGGCTTGGCCGCTAAGGGCAAAACAAGAATGGTAATGATTTTATTGATACAAGTTAGTAACTCTAAGTTACTACCGTACTCTACGCGCTCACACTTCCTAATATTGTCAAAGATGATTATCATTTTGCACACGGCGAACGGATGACTCAATTAATTTAAGTAACCATCTGCCAACTTATCTATTATCGTGCAGACGTACTAGTCATTACGGCCTGTGATTGGACGAAGCTAACGGTCGCCACTGTCGAGGACTCAGCCCGTTCTGACCCAGTTTTCGTCAGGGTCTGATAATACTAGCGGGTTAAGGACGACCCAGTCTATAACCAGTTTGAGTTGCTTCAATGCAAATACGGTATCGAATAAAGGTTTCTAAAGTCTGGCAAATGATTTACATATATAAAAACTGTTATGTCTGCTGTTGCAAGTTAGATCTGCGTGCTTTTCTATCATTTACTACCATGTCTTATGTTATCTGCGTGCCTGTGTATAAATCTGGTTGACTATCTAGAAGAGTTAGAAACCGACTGGTAGTTTAACTCCTATATTAAAGATTTTCTCAGATCGCAGATTTTAGCCAACCGACAGTCCAATCCGTCTCATGCTCTCTCAAAGAGCAGTACCGAGGAGAAAGATACAGACTGAACTGTCAGTCTGCTTAAAGTCGACAGACTCCGGGGAGTTTTCGCCCTTGGCAGCAGTTCCATTGTATGAGGGTGTTGACAAATCTGTGCGGATCGGCACCGATCGGTGCATGGTGCATTTGTTAACTTATGCGCTCACTAATAAAGAAACAGGTTTCAGATTTACCTGTTTCTTTATATAGTTTGACCCGCTCGTTCCCTAAATATCAAAATTGCAAAATACTAGATTGCCGACATTACCTGCTTATCAAAAGATCGAATTCCCGGAATACCAAATTTTCTTTAAGCTATGTTCGTTTTTATATCGAAACAGCCTTTGCGAGCCTGTTGTTTTCGTTATCTGGTATTAGAGGAATTCGGTTTTAAATGGAATATGGTGTATCGAGCACATGGTACTTTACAAAACTGTAATAAAAACGCAAATAGTATAAAGAAAATCTGGTATTCCGGGAATCTGATATTTTGATGAGCAGGTATATCGGCAATCTAGTATTTTGCAATTCTGATATTTAGGGAACGAGCGGTTTGACCCCGCACCGAGTCGGTACAGACCCGAAGGAAATCTGCTTCTTTATACATATAAGCACCCTTAGGCTGCAGACTTTTAGCAAGCCGACAGTCCAATCCGTTTCTCTCTCTTTCAAAAAGCGACCGAAGAGAAAGAGACAGCCTGAACTGTTAGTAGGTAGTCTTAAAGCCATCACGCTGCGGGGAGGGTGCACCTTTGGTAGCAGTTCCATTGCATTAGGCACCAAGGCTTGAGTAAGGCTTTATGTCCACCAGAGCGAGGCAGCGGAATGAGACAAAAATCGAAAAGTGGAATAGCATAAAAAGCTCCGCTCCTCTTCAGTAGATCGAATTCTATTGGTAGATTTTTATCTCGCTTATCGCTCCGCTGCCTTGCTCCGCTCCACTGGACAAGCAGCCTTATGCCCAGTTCACATTATTCCAGTCCAGTGATCCAGCGGGCTAATCCAGTCCAGTGCTGGACTAGAGCATAGCGTTCACATTATTCCAGTCTTTTAAGAGTAGCTGGATTGGTAACACATTGGTGACAATGATTTCTAAAAAGAAACTCAATAATTAATTTAATCCAGTACTCAAATGCAACTGGAATGACTGTTCATATTATTCCAGTGGTGCCGGATTGGGTGAGCTGGAATGAAAAGTTGACGGTCTCTCCAGTCACTGGACTGGAATGCTCACTGGAATGGGTACATTCCAGTGCATTCCAGTGTCGGTTCACATTATTCCAGTAGCATTCCAGCACTGGATTGGATTGCTGGACTGGAATGCTACTGGAATAATGTGAACTGGGCATTAAACTAAAGCCATTGTGCCTAATGCAAGGGAACTGCTACCAAAGTGCCGACTCCCGCAGCCTGACTTTAAGCCGACAGCAGTGGACAGGCAGCCTAAACGTGTCCAGCCTTTCAGCTGTCTCCAAGCCGAATGTCGCCGCTCTCTGACGCCCCGGTGTCTGTTTCCAGAACAAGCAGCCGTACTTCCCGATCTTCGGCGAGCAGCACCCGCGGCCGCCGCGCTCGCGGCCCAAGGACGCGCTCGGCACCGTGCGCGCCTGCGCCGCCTGCCACCAGCACCTGCTGCAGCAGTGGGCCGCCTACCAGGTACCTAATACCTATATCATATCCTCGTGTATACCAAACACCGACCATCTTTTTAACCGACTTCAAAAAAAGGAGGAGGAGTGTGTATGTTACTCGATATCTCAGAGACCCGTGGACCGATTTTTATTTTTTATTTTTTTTTAATCGAAAGGGTATAACTCGAAATTGCTCCCATTGGCACGAAACCAGGATCTGATGATGGAATCTTGGAGAAATCGAGGGAACTCTTCAAATTTTATATGGAGATGTACGGCGTTTTCGGTTATTTGTTGATGAAGTCAAGATTTTACATTCAGTAAACAGAATACTTTCAAAATATTGCTAATTTGAAGTCGTTTTTTTTTGTTTAAAATTATCTTCCCAAACATTTTTTACTCGTAGACCCCTTCCAAACTTTTATTGGGTTCGGTGGACCACCTGCTACATTTGTATCAAATTCCTAAGTATCCCATATTTCCCAGCACCAGCGTGGACCCCCGTCGAATCTCCCGTGGCCCCCTGGGGGTCCACCTGGACCTCTTTGGGAATCACTAGGTAGATTCTACCTCGTCGAATGACCTTCCATTGCCCATCCTTCAACTTATCAGCTGTCTACCAGATACTGATCATCTACCAAGTACCGACCGCCTATAATCTTCACTCCTCACCGGAAGAATCCACCGCTTATCTTTCAGCTACCGGGGAATTATGTGAGCTACAAATCAGCATGGCATAAAGATGACCATAGGAAAAGAGACTTTGGAGCTCATTCCTACTTATACGATCAGCCCCTTTGCCCTGAAACCGAACGCCGGTGGTTCACATTATATCCAATCAGACTGTTTTGTCGGAAGATCGGTGGACCGTTTGTGTTTTGTACAACTTGAACGGCGACGATGATGTTATTATATTGTGGTGGCATTTGAGACGAATGAGACTAACAACGCGTGGAAACTTAGTACCTACTTAGCTCGATTCGGAAGAACATATTTTTTGGTTCACAACACAGACATCACGCCTACTGTATTCCCAAGTGGGGTAGGCAGAGCACACGGAACTTAACATAGAGCTAACCTTGACTATTTCACGCTACGTTGCCAATTTTAGCACAAATAATATTTAGTATGACTTGAGTTTAATATTTAGTAAAGCCGTCATAGCCCAGCGGTTCGAACTGTGGCCTCTCAAGCCGAGGGTCGTGGGTTCAAACCCCGGGCTCGCACCTCTGAATTTTTCGGAATTTATGTGCGATATCAAATTTGATATTTATCACGAGCTGTTCGGTGAAGGAAAACATCGTGAGGAAACCTACACACAGCGACGAAGTAATTCAACGTTGTGTGTCAAGTTCCCAATCCGCACTGGGCCCACGTGGGAACTATCGCCCAAGCCCTCTCATACTGAGAGGAGGCCTGTGCCCTGCAGTGGGACGTATATAGGCTGATGATGATGATGATGATGACTTGAGTAGGTAATTTCATCATTAATTTCGCCTCCTATTTCGAAACGTTGCGTGCTAGATGAACACCCACGTCACGGATGACTCGGCACA
The DNA here is from genome assembly GCA_005406045.1 of Adoxophyes honmai. Taxonomy (NCBI): domain Eukaryota; kingdom Metazoa; phylum Arthropoda; class Insecta; order Lepidoptera; family Tortricidae; genus Adoxophyes; species Adoxophyes honmai. The sequence continues at coordinate 86,685 of BHDV01061116.1, read as the reverse complement.
GTTTGCCGAAAGAAATCGCATTGTATCAGAACAAACACCAAGTTTCCAAGAAAAACCAACATGTCCATTGTAAGAGAATCCTTGTCCGGAGCGTGCCCGTCTGTGTTTGACGACGGTTAGCTCGGATTATGAGCTCGTTATCACCGACTAGTTCCGCTAGGCAACTGAACACGTGTTATTTTTAGGCGGCTAGTGTGTGCCCGCTAATTTGTTGGAAACGTGTCACCTCGAAACGGAGCGGGGGTGTGGCTAGAGGTGGCGAGATAGCGATTGGTTCTTTCGCGAGATGATCGGGATTTGAAATACTTATAGTCATTTAAAAAAATAAAAAAGGGGAGGTCTATGTTCAGCAGTGGATGTCTTATGGCTGAAACGATTATGCGTGATAATAATACCTAATCATTTGTTAAACGGTTTTACTTAGCTTACCCCGTTTGTTTTAGACTTTATTCTTTGGTCTTTGTTGGTTCAAATTTAGAAATTGATATTTCACCCTCTTTCCGTCAACTGATTGATCTGAAATTCGGTATGCACTTTTAGTTGTGGTGACAATACAATAATGTACATTCATTGTCATTGTAAATTCAAAATGGCCGCCGCTACAAAATGGCGGATGACCTAATTCTAATCTACCCCATCAATATGGGTATCAATTGAAAGGTCTTTGCAAGGAGAATACAGTGCACTATATCAAATTTTAAAAAAAACTAAAAGCTCGAAAAAAAAAAGGTAAAAAAAAAACTTTTAAGTAAAACGGTTTAATACACATTGATTAGACGAAAATAAAACCGTTTTACTTAAAAGTTTTTTTTTTACCTTCTTTTTTTAAATTATTATTGGAAATGCTCGGGTGTGACCCAAGTACGAGATCAGTTGTTGCTTTCATAGAGTCGGGATACAATGTCGGTTTACTGATATATTACCGGTGTTATAATTATAAGTCTTTGTGAATGAGAAGCGGTGGCGAAAGATATAACGATATCCGTCAGATGCGTTTTTGGTCTGATATGATTTTACTCACATTCATTGGATCCGATTATCGCCAAATTTGTTTTTTATCCAATTCACAAGCGATAAAGAACATTATCAACAAATAACCATAAAATAAGATTTTGTCTAACAATGGATATGTTAGCGACTGGTTTTCTTGAATCAGTTCAGCGAATCAGAATCCTTTTAAATGTCCTCCTTTTGTTTATCTATTTTACTAAACTTGGGTTAAGTTCACCAATGTCATTTAAAATCGATTAACTAAATATACACTTTTTTAGTTATATCGGGATACGAAGTCGTTTCGATGCACTTCACATTAAGATAAACCGAATTGCCATGTCCATTATCGTATCATTGTGATGCAACAAGATAAAATCGTTGTACTTACAAGTGCAAGTAGTTGTTAGTTCTAAGTATGTTGATTAAGTAAACTTTGGGCCGCATGTGCACAGCTGGCGATGCCGAGAATAACGGACTTTTTACGGTACATTTATTTCATGCATTATTGACTTATTAGAACGGAATCTCATAGCTACATCGGAACAGCGAATTGTGAAAAAATCCGATTTTTACTTCCATAATACATACAAACAATCACGCCCATGTTTTCTAATGGGATAGCCAGAACACACAAAACGTGACATACAAAACCATTGTTATGGTTATGACTATTTTACGCTTCGCAGCCACTTCTTGCAGAATTTTAGGTTTGAAAACAGGTCAAAGAGGTAGTATAATAGTGGCAGGTTGCTAGCCTGTCGCCTAAAGCATACCTAAACCTATTTCCGTAGTCGCCTCTTACGACATCCACTGAAGAAATGGAGAAGTGTTATTTTATCCCGACACCACACAAGATAATAATAGGAATAAAACTCACAACCGGAAGGAACTGTTGTCAAATGCGTAAGACAAGTGTGAATGCATTATTTATTATTTAACTTAGATGTTTACTTCACTACAGTTATCGCGTTAAACAAAATCCGCTTAGTTTAATCATTGATAAACGAATTTATTCATCACTCGAAAAAAAACTGTTATCTCGCTCAAACAAGATTAAGACTCGAAATAACAATCGGTTTACGCAAGCGACAATCGTCATCCGCTTTAAACTAGACCTTATCTCGGTCGCAATAAAGTAAATTTATTCGGGAAATAGTTTGGCGTATTCACCTGGCTATATGGACTGTAGTAGTTGACATATAGAGTTGTGTAACGGTCGTTGCCACAGACTTATATCGAAATAGATGACTCGGGTTTATGTACTTCGCGTGCCAAAAGGGAGAGCAATATTCTTCCTTTGACGCGATTTCATTTGGTCTTGTACTACCTAGATACTTATCCATAAAGGTTTAACTGCCCAGAGACAGGACAACTTGAATAAGGCGGAGTCTTTGAGTCGGCTTCACTCGGACTGTCAATTCCCATCACTAAAGCGCTCATGGTGACGTCAAAGTATGTAGAGAAAAAGTGGCACGCGTTGTTTTCATACGAATGGAGGAACTCGCGGTATCTATTTCGATATAAGTCTGTGGTCGTTGCTTTAGCGTAACGGGGCGGCCGCGTGCTTGTCACGTATCTGTGGGATGCGCGCGTCACGCGGTCGCGATACGGCGCGTGCGCGTGAAACGCGATGCCGAAGCCATTGATCCCTGACCCACCATGGAACCTATAGAGCAGGAGTTCCCAACCAGGGGCACGCCCCCTTGTGGGGCGCAGAGCAATCTCAAGGGGGGCGCGAGACGTTTATGTTTTCAATAATTTCAATGAACACAAAATCAAACATTGTTAAAATAATGCCAGTTTTATCGTAGAATCTACATTGTAAATACTGAAAAAAATCGGGGGGGCATGAAAATATTATTTGTGATACGAGGAGGCTCTATGAAAAAAGGTTGGGAACCCCTGCAATAGAGAAACATAACTGATATAAGTCTATGCGAGATTAGCTAGACATGCTTGCGCTGCGACGGCTGCGGTTGAAAGTGTTCCTAACGAGCTAACCAACCAGCGCGTTGTTTCGGATGATGAGTCCCGAATTGGCTTGAAACATGTCGAGCTAATCTCGCTATAAAGACGCGGTTGTACCCTTTCTGTTTCACTACGAGTGAGTTTTATGGTAGTTTTATATTTAAAGCACTACAGAACCTTTTCGTAGTAGTTTTCATTGCATTGCTTGGCAAAGGAAATCTTTGTTACAATTTATTGTAATAACGTTCTACGGTGGGTCAGATATCAATTGGTTCGACCGTACCCGCGGACTTTGGTACACGTCTTCTTTTAGGCGGTATTTGGTAACGTCACTAGTATGGCTAGTTTGGCTGCCACAAGTGTGTCGAATACCCGCGTATTATCAACTTGCTGGTGTACTAAGTGGTGTATTTACTATTTAGGTGGAGCTTTAAAGTGCCGTAGCGACTGTATGGCTTTATAGAATATTGCTGTTATGTATTGGGAATTCGCTCCCCACCGCCTCTCATTCCCAGAGACGGTCGCACACGATATTGCCGGGTTATAGTACAGTCACCACCAATATCTGACACAATGATAATAATATATATATGATAAATATATGAGACTCTATTACTACAGGCAGTAGGATGTGTCAGATATTAATACTGGTGACTGTACTAGTAATCATCACGACAGGCTTTTTTTTTATGGTGGGTTTAATGCAAGTGTACACGACGCTCTATGGGTCGCAGGTACGCCGAGCCGTCTCCAACCTTGTGCGTTGGGTGTAGAGGGCAGTTTCGTTTGTCTCTTAGTTTATCTCGCGGGTCGCGCCGCGTAAGGGCACGGTCAGAGGTAGCCGCGATATCGCTTATTGATGTCGCCTGCGCGCCGCAGGTTATCGCCTCTATTCCCTCAGCCGTAAGGCTCCAAGTCGAACGTATCTCTTAATTAGTTTGTTGTTTGTGTTTATTTTTAAACTGTGTCGAGCAATAAGCCGTTAAAGGTTACAACTGTTATTGTTTATTCTTTTATTTGGTCTACCTGTGAATTGCTCGTAACAATATACCATGGTGATCCAATTTGGTTACGTTTTTAATGACTGAATAAAAAAACAGTCGTAATCGAAACATTTTCTCGAAGCTAGCCGGTTAGGCATTTCGTATCTTTATCTTTATTGTTGCAATTAAAAATAAACGCGTGGTCAACGCACGATAAATGCGTTGTACGGTCTGCAGCGACGGCCCTAACCTAACCTAAACCTGTTTGCGTTGCCGCGTGAGAAAAACAACCACCGTAATGCGTAATGTATTCATCGGTTCCACCAATCAACACCTATTTACAATAAACAGCGATTTAGCACTCAAATGGACAATTTAGACAACCTGTTCGATCGTTATGTACACATTAAAACTATTCGGTTGCGTTTGTCGACAGGCGATTCCAAATCAATTTGAGTCTTGTATTTTTAATCCGATACGGTTGCGGCGTTGATGGCCTATCGAAGGTTAAAAGCATAAAATATAAATGAGTACCACTATAATAAATACGAAGTGTCAACATGGTAGCGATGTAGGTTTGCTGTCAAAATCTGACATCATATTTATGTTTGCATTTGATAGTGCAAGTCAAATATTTGGTTGTGATACTCGTATGTACCTACCACTTTAATTTATTGTCTTCTATTCAAGACAAACTATAGCTATTTGAAAACTGTCATAGGGTTAAAAATTAATTATGTTTACGTAAAGTTATGCCTAATCAACAAAAAAAAATTTTGTAGTTGGAAGGCCATACAAGTTTATTAAAAACGATGTGTTAAGTGAAACACTTTAAGAAAACAGATTGATCTAACTATATCGCTTTCATAGCATAGATAAGAGTTCAGGAGATACCGTTGTAGAGCATAACGAGATTAACGGGTGTCGTTCGAATGTATACGTTACACCTCGGCGGCGGGCTATTAGTTGAGGATGATCACACAGCGAATGTGCACATTGAGCGTGTCATTCGAAATTAATTAAAATATCCTGAAAACATTTCCCACTGTTGATTGTGTGGACAAATGAAGAAAGCACTTTATCTTTTTCATGTTTAGAGCGAGTGATGACCCTAACATTACAACGGATAAACACGAGCTACGTCGGACAAGGCACACGGTTTCGGCTACGTATCGCGGTAGTTCGCGCGGTTCAGCCACACGACTCCGGATCTTAGTGTTTTCGCGGTCCCCTCGGCGGTCAGTCCCGCGCCGCTCGCGCCTCGCGTCTCGCTTCGCTATCGCTCCCTATCGCGATAAGATACCCCGCCTGCGCCAGTGCGCCTTAACCAGTGACGATGCTACGTCGTGCCAAAATATGTGGTACAACGGCAAGTTCATGATACCGATGCTCAGTGAGGTACGAGTTTAACAGTGGTGTCGAGTGCAGTGTTTTCCCATAGTGTAATGCCCATTTTGGTTTTAAAGCAGGTTGAGAAACGCGATGGGGAGGAGCCGTGCGCCACGGACAAGGCTTCGGCCAATGGCAAGGTATTTCTGTTTGTTTACTAGTTGTCATGTTCATTCATTCGGCAAATTTAGCGTCGACGCCATAAAGATTGCGTTGTTTATAGCGAGATTTCGGGCCGTAGTAGTAGTAGCTGTTGTTACTGATAGTGATTGAAATTTTGATCTTGACTGGCAATTGCAATGTGTTGCATCAAAACTTACTTACTTACTCATTATGACTCGGATCTGTACGGTACGATTAAGTTAGTACTTATAATTAAAAAGGGCATGTCTGATAGTGGTTCTAAGTTAAGTTTCGATCATTATTTGTCTCACTTGTTAAGGGAATAGGAAGCTTCAGTCAAACGTGTTACAGCATTGCTCGCTATGTCATTGTTTAGACAGTTTGAATTCCATTCGTGTTTGAATTAAAGATTGAAGGTCAAAAATGGGATCCCAATCGACACTACCATCAAATAATTTGTTTTAACATTCATATGATTAAAAAAAAATGTTTCTTACGACTAGCGTTTTAACTGTAATTTACATCAACGTCTTTACTGAGTCAGAGTGACGCGTTAACGCACTATAAGTAGGACTTACGAAAACAAATACCCAAAGCCGTGAGACAAGAAAAACATAATTCGCCTAATTTAAATTCATTCATATTTTACACGTTATTTGTTTATAATATTTGTTTGCACGGTATCGCGACGTCACGCTGATACCGGCCGCGATATCGTATCATGCGGACCCGAAACTCGAGTGGTGGCTCTTTAAGCCGAACGTTTACGATCACTTTACGCCAGTGGTCGGCAACCTTTTAGCAGACAAGGGCCACAAATCGGCGAAATAGTGTCAAGACACATACGTATGCTTTGATAGTATAGGCTTAGGTACAGGTATAAAGAATAATATTCAAAATTTAATGTTCACGGGGCACAAAATAGTTGCCGCCTCTGCTTTACGCGTACGATCACTTTACATTACTAGAACAGAACACACTACCTCATCTGTGCTTTTAGAGATGCGCCAGATGTACATGTCGCTGTCTAACTAGAGACGTCAGAAAGTGACAGGTAGTCGTCCTGCGTTCGAGACGACAACTGCGTCTTGCTGTGCTAAGCCTTCAGGTGTGATAGAAGCCCATAGCTGGTCAGTTTTATGTGATGATATAATGAAAACAAGCGGTCTACTCACAGTCTCTACCACAGTTTTACCTATTCTTTTTCCTATTAGCGTGCTGTGTGCCTTTTACTGGTTATGTATTCACACGTGTTCATTGGTTACGAGTTCTAATTCATTCGTATAGTATAGAGAGTATACCTTGCTGAAAAGCATACTTATTAAGAAAGGAAATGTTACGCCACTTCTTGACTGGCACTGTCACATTGTCTTTGAATGATTGTAATCAAGATTTTTTAGTTAAGTTGTTGCTAACTTCCAAGATTATTTCGTATATCTTATCTAACGATGAACGCCGTGCGTCGTTAGCTCTGTTTCATAATATTAACGGCGTTCGACGCCGCGCTGCCGTCTCGCCTTATGAGCTTAGTGTGAAAGGGACACAATCTTCCGCCAGAAGAGAGGTAGTTTGATTGTATTGCATTAAGTAGTGTTCAATTGAGTTAACTCTATTATAAATTCGCCGTTTCTGTTCCAAGCATCAATCAATCCCCACATTGTTAAAAGGACTTTAAACTCAATCGAGAGATGAACTAGTCGCCACATGTCGACGGCTGATGCACCCTCTGCCGTTCGCTATTTGCAGTTCGTCTGAAAGAAACCTTAGGGAAGCTGCGTACTGTAAACTTCGAACAACAGTTCAATTGGCACTTTTCAAAAGTAGTATTTTTATAGTGGATTACGCTGCACAAACATACGGATTATTTTAAGCGATCCCGATAGCGCCGAGCTAATGGCTAAGCTTATTATAATTCGGTATTTACTGATAGCGTGACGTGTTGTAAGTGAGGGATTAGCGGAGGTATTTCACCGGTGACGATCCCGGTGTGAACATTAAGGCTAAAGGCATAATGGACAGGAGTTTTTTTTTTAACTTACATACATACAATCGCGCCTGTGTTCCCAAATGGGATAGGCAGCACATGAAACGTGACATAGACAAAACCATGATTATGACTGCTTCAAGCTTCGCAGCCACTTCTAGTGTTTAGGTTTAAAAACAGGTAGATAAGCTATAAATAGTGACAGGTTACTAGCCTGGCGTCTAAAACAGGGATCGAATACCGGTATTATTTTCATACATTTATACCGGTATTTAATTTCGGTATCTCAGTTGTTTATGTATATTATTGCCATTTTTTCATTTAATGTCGTACTTTTGTAGGCTTACCTAAATACTATCTAGGAATACCAAGCTAAAATACCAAATTAAAGGAGATATTTTAGTTTTTAGTAATACCGGTAACGATCCCTGGTCTAAAATATCTAAACCTACTTCCTTAGACACCTCTTAAGACGGTTTAAAAGAAGAGGTGTAGCTTTAACCCTTAACCGCACAGGATAGAACACTAAATTAGAATTTAAACGTTGTGTTTGTGCTTCAGTTATTCGAGCTCAGGGTCCAAGCAACCAACATTGAGGCCGCGTGTGTTCAGCTGACGCGCTCTGACGCACAGGCCACCATTATTACTAGTATATTGACATAGTCTGTCCACTGTTTACACCCACCTACCACTAGTCAGCACACGAGGCAGCTGTGTGGTCCCATTAAGGTTTACGCACCTGAAACGAATGCAGTGGCATTATTTGCCATTCCGAATGTTTGTCACGCTGTAACGTAACCGGTGGCAACCTGTTTGGAGGCGTAATGTCATAGTAACGGAAACTAACCGTGCGGTTTCTACGTTAGTGGATTGCCGGATCCTTCGTACAGCATAGGCAGAGCTCAATCTTCCTGCAAGGGTGATAGATGAGAGCCTCATTGTAAGTTTCAAGTACGAGGTTCTACTTCGCTTCATTGAAGTGTCAACTTGTCTCACTTGCATTTAGTAGTAGTTACATATTATGTATCAGTATCACGCCTGTATTCCCGATTAGGGTAGGCAGATTGCACGAAAGACGAAAGGCTACGTAGACAAAATCATTACTATTTCCTATTTTAGGTTTTAAGTCGGCTGGTATAGTAACAGGTTGCTAGCCTGGTCGCCTAAAATATACCTTAACCTATTTCCTTAGTCGCCTCTTACGACAACCATGGAAGAAATGGAATTGACGGCCGAATAGCCCAGCGGTCAGAGAACCTGACTGTGAAGCTTAAGGTCCCGGGTTCGATCCCCGGTCGGGGCAGATGTTT
>BHDV01061116.1:0-76716 GCA_005406045.1 Adoxophyes honmai | reverse complement strand
AACGCCAGAACCACAGAGATCGATTGTCCTAACGTGTTCTAAATTAAGGCAGGTCAGATTTCGGTCAGGCGTTATTATGCGTATCCATCATTCGACAGATAAATCTTAGCCACATCAAACGGTAGGACAAATAATATTTAGGACAAACGATAGTAGGAGCAACAATTTAGAACAAACAAAATTATGCGGAACAATGTGTATGCCATACGTTATTAGGACAAAAGACGTTATGCGATACAACGTTAGGACTAAAAATTTTATGCCATCCGATATAGGCCCCTTAAAATATAAACGAAAGGGTAATTCTCGCAGTGTTTTGCAAATATTGATACACTAGCCCAGATTTCGGTCGTGTCGTGACATCTTTTCGTGTGATAAATATCCGGTTCGAACCGGTGCGCACTCTGTACAGGCAACAGGCGTTATCGCATTGCGTTACACTGTCGTTTATCAAAATCCGATGTTATCGATTGGAAGGATATGATATAGCGACTTGCGAAGCGCGTTTTTATACTCATCCATATCGATTTCTTTTTTTTTCTTATCTAAACCTAGGCACGTGTACTGGTAGTGCCTTCTTACATTACGGCAAGCCGATCTAGTTACACTTATGTTGAGTTTTTTTACATATTACATTATCTCTGTGCCCCATAAATGCATATCGCTTTCGAGGAAAGGAATTTCTCCTTTAAGTAAAATGAACTAAATAAAGGAGCTGAGTTACCCTCCAAGGCGTGACTTATTTTTCCATACTGTACCTATAGTTATACATATTAATACGTGCTGTTATTCATTTCCTCATTGCGTTGTTAATAGCGTGTGGTACCGGGTTAGAATAGCACCTCCCCCTTTCTTCCCGTGGGTGTCGTAAGAGTCGACTCCGGGAAAGGGTAAGTGTATTGTGGGCGATAGGCTAGCAACCTGTCTCTGCAATAATATTACGTTTAACCACCTGGTTACCCTGAAATAGCTAAACGTGGCACTGGATTTCTGAATTCACGTGCTCTGCCTCCCCCTCTTGGGATTACAGGCGTGAGAATATGTATGTACGTATGTTGTTAATAGTTTGAATTATTTTCTAAGTATTTTTTGATTTTAATAAAGTTTTTTCTTTAATCCATTGGAATGCCATTACTCATTAATTTACATTTACTTAAATTCGTTGTTGATGCCAATATTTAACGCAAGATATTCAAATTCAAAGATAATTGAAGTGAATTGCACAACAATAAACTTTGATTGTAATTTCAAATTACTTGTATTAGCTTTTTATCACTAATCTGTCTTCATTACTCCATGGATGAAAATAATTATGATTTTATTATAGTGTTCATATCACACATTATTCCAAATTGTTCCCTGTCTTTTGAAGGATGGTAAAAATATAATAGAAAAAAGCCGTGGTAGCCCAGCGGTTCGACCTGTGGCCTCTCAAGCAGAGGGTCGTGGGTTCAAACCCCGGGCTCGCACCTCTGAATTTTTCGGAATTTATGTACGATATCAAATTTGATATTTATCACGAGCTATTCGGTGAAGGAAAACATCGTGAGGAAACCTACACACAGCGACGAAGTAATTCGTAATTCAACGTTGTGTGTGAAGTTCCCAATCCGCACTGGGCCCGCGTGGGAACTACAGCCTAAGCCCTCTCATACTGAGAGGAGGCCTGTGCCCTGCAGTGGGACGTATATAGGCTGATGATGATGATGAAAAATAGAATGCATTGAGTTTAATGTACTTAATATGACTCGTAGCCGTATTATTGTGACGTGATTTTTTGTTGACGTAGTTTTACAGCTTCGGATTCGTTTTTCTTTCCCGTTGATCAAATGGCTTTAATTTTCACTAACACCCCGAATCGAATACCTTCCTTAAGATTGTTATGATTTTAATGATAAGACTACCTAGTCCTATAATACTTAATTTCATTTATCAAATGTTCCGCCACATAATCCGTGTAATCTAAAAACAAAGAAAACCGGTGGTTGTGGACTTCACGATCTGTGGCGTGAAAAGCATTTCCCCAAAGAGATAAAAACCTCAAGGACAGTTGCTGTACTTTTGGACTTGCTATCGACAGTTCTTGTTTCTATGCTTCACGGCAATACCTATCATATAACAGTAGGTATACTCTTAGTGCCTACTCCGATAATGCGGAATCAATCGTGATCATGAATCATTATGTTACGCTTCGATAGACGCTTGCGAATGATATGGTCAAAACTTACAACGGTTTTATCTGTCACTGAAATATTGGGGTTACTTGTAGATATTGAGCTAACTTGTGCTACGACACAATGCTACATTTTTCTTGCTTTAGTTTTCAGTTTTGGTAACAGCACAGAATAGATAATGTAATAGTACATACTTATGTGATTTAAGCCTTCAAGTTGTTTTGCAATGCTATACTTACTATGCACATGTCAGATGAAGCTTAAACACGACTCGCTGTTACTATCTTCAAGAATAATTTTTCAATGAAGAATAATTTCTAAAACGGCAAAGTTTCGTACTAAGTATGTAACTCCGTTTTAACTTAGGGTGTGAATTCACAAAAATCCTTTCGTAGTGCTCCCCAACGTTATATGTATAAAGAACCCCTGTGCGAAATTTCAAGTTTCTAACCTCTATAGTTTAGAGTTAGATCCTGCGTTGATTTATCAGTCAGTCAGTCAGTCAGTCAGCTCTGCCTTGTAAAGTATATAGATTACCTATTGTATTCCCAATAATCTCAATAAAGCCTATCACTGTGGCTTATTTACATAGTCACACAGGTCACATTAGGCACAGCAGCGATAAGGCCCGGCTACACGAGTAGTGACCTGTTGTTTATGTTCGCGGTTTCGTCAATTTTGCCGATGACTCCCCGGCCTTACGCCTCCGGGGTTATCGCGCGGTTTTGACGTGAATAAATATTGTTTAATCATTGTGTAAGCGATACTGAAGCGAACTAAATTTAGTCTGCTGTATCTCTCTTGCATCGCTAACGATTATACATGGTCTATTATTGAATTGTCGTTACTGTCGTGGTTTAGCAAAGATACATAAAAAAGAGACGGGATCAGCCTCGTCGGCGATGTGTAATATTGTAAAATTGATAGCGGAAACTCCTGTCATACATTGATAAGCGTCGCGTCGGAACGGATTTATCTGTCCGTTCTTTTGTTTATCATCTCAAGCTTTAAAACTATTAAAAACAAGCTAATAGATATCTCTGTTTACTCGTGTGTTCCGTGTACGTTTGCTTATGCCCTCGATGGTTTCTTTCCACTCGCCCAGATAAACCCTTGGCCGATCGCGCTGGCCCGCAGTGTATCGCAGTATTTGTACAAGATAAGCTGTTATACTTATAACTACAGTTATTGCCACATTCCAAGCTGCCCGATAGTAGCCAGTCATTAGCTGCCAATCGTGATTAGCAAATTCGGTGATACGGTATCGCATTCAATTATCCGTTTAGTTGACATGAAAGGCGTGTATTTATTAGCCTAATACATACATCGCGCCTGTGTTTCCGAATGGAGAAGGCAGAGCACACGAAACCCTACATAGACAAATCCATGCCTATTTCACATTTAGGTTTTGAGTTGGTGGGTATGTGCCAAATGCCGTTATAAAATGAAAGTTTTGAACTTTAACAAAATTGCCATTGTTGTTTGTTTGAAAGAGTTTGATGTTGTTATTGTCACTGTTAATGGCGAAAACAACAGATCATTTTGTTATTCAGTTTGGGACACAAACAAGACAAAGTGACCGTAATCATAGCGTGCTGTTTTCTAGACGATAATGTGGTGACCTGCGTGACGGTTGACTATGCCGATGACCTTATTTGTGACATTCACATGACAGTTTCTATTTTAGAATTACTTTCAGGACCTGAAATTAATCAAATCAGATTTGCCTATCGCCAACACTATAATTATCACTACGATTATGTTCGCCATTTAACGATTGTTCCTTTATTCCATTTAGTTTGGCTTACTGCAGAGATTATAGTATCAGTATAACAGCAAACCGGAGATAGATTGCGTATTGATATCTACAACACTTGGACGGGGGTCAAAACTACGCTACTTATTTAGATAAACCTTGATAACCTGCCACATGTACTGTACTTATTCCACAATATAGACACACACATTGCGCCTGTATCAAATGGCGAGCAGAACGCATGATACGATGTATCGTGAAACCTCTAGATAAGAGTCGCCTAAAGCAGCGATCCGCAATTCAAAAATATTAGAAGCCGATTAAAAAAATAAAAATGCAGTGATCGCGGTTTGTTTCTTCAAAAAGCCCTCAGGTCATGCGACCCATCTCGATATGCCGGTCGCGACCAGAGGTTAAGAAACGTTGGCCTAAAGTATGCCTTGACCTAAGTCCTTAAGACAATGGGTCTCAAGGCACTATTGCAAGCTGCAAACCCTACGCTTTATCTGCCCCCCGCGCGCAGGCGTATCGCGTCCCGTCGGGTCACAGCTGCACATGTAATACCTAACGCCGTAACGTCGCGGGTCGCGGGTTATCCGGGCCGGGGCTATCGCCGGTGGCGGCCGCGCACATGTAGTGCGGTAGGACTCTGCTGTTTGTGGATTACTATTCCACGGCGATACGGACCGGTCTGATACGGACCAGCAACGTGGACGGAATCGGCGAATTTACAGCCACAAACCTGGATTGTTGAGCCACTTGCCTCTGTTCGCAATTTAGACGTGTAATCAATGACCGATGTGACCGACTAGATGTCAACTATTGGATTAGTATTACACGACCAAGTTACAAACATAGGTAAGTGGCTCAACAATCCCTATTCGCGATGGTACGACGTGATACGGCATGAGAAAGGATTGTGCAAATAATGTTGATCGCTCCGGCGGGGCACGACCGATGAGTGCTGATGAAACTGATCCACTATCTGCACCAGTTGCCATAACTACTGTTGATAATGTTGGCCAATGTTGCACAAGCTGTAATCAACGTACAATCACGCCATTTTTCCCAAATGGGCACAGACAAGATCATGATTTGACGTTTCATAGCCACTTGTAGTAAAATCTTAGGCTTAAAAACCGATGGAAAGAGTAAAATAGGGACCGGTTGCAAGCCAGCGTACCTAAACCTATATCCTGAGGCGTCTCATACGACAGCCGTAGAAGAAATGGAAAGGCGTTATTTTTACCCGACACCAAGAAAAGCTGCTGCGATTGGCGAATAAACCGCGGCTGAAGCTAAACGTGTGGGGAAAGGCGCCAATAGAGAGATCTCTCTCCAGGCAGATGTTATGCCCGAAGACCGAAGTCCGAGAGAAAGTTGGAAGTTGTATTTATGCAATTAAAGGTCGAAATTCCGTTAGCGGGAATAGCAGGATGTTAAATTAACACAGTCAGGCATTTAACATAATTCGATGTCAATTGTATGTACCGAATATGCCTGAAGTCGTTGCGAAACAAATAGATTCCTCGTTTCTACATCGCTAGCTACCGAGCTGGTGATAAGAACATGCACTCGCGCCGAGCGTTCAGAGACTCAAAGATCGGCGACATTTTGCTGTACAGGGGCTAAGATAGCTAGATCATCATGATAAAGATCTAGGCTCGCCAGGATAAAATTGTTCCAATCATAAGTCAATAATCAATTTACAAATTGGGCTATTCTATTTATCAATGTCTGCGGTGCCGCAACGCTTATCGACATTTTAATACAGATTGCCGCGTATCTAAACAGAGTTATCGGATGGAAGGAAATCCTCAAGAATTGTGCAACCGAATCGTAGATTTCGGGTGGCGGTTGCGTTCTCAAGTGGACAGAGATACTTGTGTTTTCTTTGTTGGAATTGACTATAGATTTAGTCCTCCTTTTATTGCTCACTGTAGATATTTTCATTTATGGCTTGGTGATCGTATGATAGTCGTATGATGCACGTAAAAGTTTAAAATTTTGAAAGCATTCGCCAATCTTCAACTACTGCCGCTTCGATATTGCAACTTGGTGTACCAGAAAGAGGCGTGATCGAGGTTTTAGCATTTTGAGAGATCCTATTGAGTATTATTTGATTTTGTAATCAAAGATTACCGCAAACTGTCGTACGATTGCGATACGATCAGCATTTTAAAATGGATCCTTGGAGTTTCACGCTCCTCCTACCTGCTCGCTAATCCTTTGACATCTATCTACTATCTCGTTACTCGGTAACCGTGACTCAAGTGTTTCTTTATCAGTTATTTGTACATTTCTTTTAAGCTTTCAATAATTCGATCGTATCGCAAAGATAAATCTATCGCATCCTCGCGTCACGCGTGAAGATTAAGATTTCAAAATGGCACCTAATGACTATTTGGTCATGTTTTTTTATAATCGCGGTGTTTGTCTTCATTTGAAACGACATTGGAATTTCCATGATTATAAGGACGTTGGTGGTCCGCTGATTTCTGTTTTTTATCACCATCTACTTATCTTACTTTTCAATTGTGTAGCATGGAAAACCCTTGAATTTCAAAATGAATGTTTGTACTAGCCATACGTACGTAATCTGTTGATTCCCTTTAGGCGTGCCATGACAGATTCGTTAACCTTTTGACCGCCAAGGCGCGAAGTGAAACGCTGTGCTCCTAACGCCAAAGACGTGAGTCGGCTCTTAGATAATGCTTGTTTTTTTTCGAATGGTGCTGTATTATTTTATTTAAATTAGGTATAAAATAACTTACACTACCTATAAATAAAGTAAACCTAGAAAAAATGTTGCAGCGTTTTATATTTCAGTTCTTTCGCAATAACTTCGACGCGCCATTTAACGTCGTGGCGTCACGGGCACTGACTTGCGATGACGTGATATGGCGTCTTTGGCGGTCAAAAGGTTAAAAATCAGTTGAGTTATAGGACAGAATCTGATTAGGTACGAATCTGTTGAGGTCAGATTTGCCATCAGTCTGTTTCTGAATAAAACAGTTTCGACATACGACTTATGATATGGTAGTCATTTTCTTTTTAAACCAATTTCTGAGTACGTCAGATTCGTATAAAGTCCCGTGACAAAACAGTACTACGTCGGATTGGTAATAGGTTGGATTCGATCCTATGCAGTTTCTTGTCTCAACCGATGAGCAACGATTCGATTAAGAAATTTGACAGATTCGTTTAATGATGAATTCTGAAAATGACGCTTTCTGATTTTGCCAGATTTTATGTCATATTTTATTCCAAGAAAACCAGGTACATTTAGAGACAGTAAAAATTGCTACGAACTTCAACTACATTATACTAGCTTTGCTCGCGACTTCGTCCGCGCTAAAATGTTGAATTAAAGGCATTTCAAAAATCTTTAATACTAAATTTGCGTCGCCCTTTTACCTCCTTAATTTATGTTTTTTTTAAAAATAATTTACACGTTTTTCAAGAGTGAATCTTCCAGAGATTGATCAAGATAATTATCAGATGCCGTTTAATGTATAAGTTATGAATAGGTATCTAACGCGTTCGACGTAAATGGCTAATTTTAAGAGGACTCTTTAGTTTAGTGTCAAAGTACCTACTGCAAACAAGTGGTATGTATTTTTTTTACCTGTGCAATATTTGAAAAAAAATTAAAAAAAAAATTAGCTATATGTATTATATTTTATTTTCCCCTTGACTGTACATTCGCCTGATGTACCCAGAAATTGACTGACATAATTATCTGACCTTCTCAGCAAAAAGACCAAACAGAATCCAATCAACATCGCATCTGTCAAACTCAGAATGACACATACCAATATTCCGGATAAATGCCTTTCTGACAAACTCAGAATCCGACATTATAAGAATCTGAAAAGCTATGAATTTGAGATCTGAATAACCTACCATCTTAGGAATTTGGATAACTTAAAAAATGCCCTATTCATAATCGAACATACTCAGAATCGGAATTAAACAGAAACCGGCAACATTAGATTCATACATACTCCGATTCTGGCTTAAAACTCAACTGATTTAATACGAAGCTGTCCAGTCCCACCTAAAGGGTTGATTCTAGTATATCCATTTTTAACTGGTAGAGTTACTTCAAAATGGCGACGGTACTCACAACACAACTGCAATCGCTATACTAGGCGGATTCGACATGTCAAGCCCAAGTAGTTTGAAGCAAATTCGCGGGTCATAGTGGGACAGCAGTACAATTTCTGTCATGTCATGAAGGAGCATTTTGGGCTTCTGTTGGCAATGTAACGGCAATCTGTGTGGCATTGCGGAAATCTGTGCGGTAACGATCGAGTGCCTTACTTTATTAAAAAAAAACCTCATACTTTGAAGTTCGGATCCCGAAGATAAATGTCTTTTGAAAGCGTTCATAGACTACAAAATACTTGTTAACGTACACCTAACTAAGCTTCTACGTGCTAACGGATACATCTCGCGTCTTTAATTCGAAATTACCTTGACATGTTTCGTGCCGATTCATGACTCATCATCGGGAGACATTTCTGTAGCCTTTTTTTTTTTGTTCATTATGCACTTGAGTCTAATGGTACTTTTAAGTATTGAAATTGGCTGCATAACACGAAATAGTCACGGTTTAGACGATATAACGTTTTGTGTGTTCTGTATGTACCTATTATGCGGAGTTAGTGTGATGTTAAAACTGAAAGACTGAGTTGAGTAAAATGACTTTCTGCCAAGTTTCTTGCGGCGCATTCTTCTTGGCAATTATGGTTTTTTCGATGCGCTGGTAGACTCGAAAATGAATTTGCCGTCCACATTGTCGCAATGTATCATGCAATGTAACAGAATTCCCATTGTGTGGACGAATCGTGCTCACTACGCGCACGAACGCGTGTTACATGGCGTGTTACGTTACACCAGTCGGTACCTGGCTTTAGGAGTCTATTACCATAAATAAAGTTTAGAATTTTTGAATTATTGTAGCCACTAACCAATAAATGTGTGGTCACAGATGCGCGGCGTGCAGGCCGGCGAGCGCGTGTACACGCTGCGCACGCGGCCGCCGTCCTTGCTGCCGCCGTCGCCGCTCAGCCTGGCCAGCTCGGGCGACAAGTCCGTGGCCCAGACGCATTCCCCCTCGCTGGAGCGGCCGGCCTCCCAGCCCGCGACGACAGCCAGCTTCGTCTGCTACGTGTGCGGCGTCTCCGCGCCCTCCTCGCAGCTCCGGCTCGTCTACTGCTGCGCGAACCCCGAGCGGGAGCCGTATTACCCCTTCATCACGGCCCTCAAGCCGCATCCGGACGCGAGCCCCATCAGTCCGCAAGGTGAGCGGTAGATCCTCTAGGCTTCGTAAGACGAACTGCGAGTTGTGAACGGCAGAGGCTACGTCAGCCGTCGCCATATTGACAGCTGCTGCCGCTGAGCCTGATCACCTCGGGCGACAGGTCGGTGGCTCAACCAACTTAGCACAGCAAGGCAAGTGTAGAGATGCGCGGTAGATAGACTATATCTGTCACTATCTAATTAGAGCCATCAGAAGTGACGGGAAGACTATCCTGCACGCGACGCGACTAGAGCGTGTTGCTTAGCCTACAGAATCACTCGCCTTCTCTCTCGCGGCCGGCCTCCCAGCCCGCGACGACAGCCAGCTTCGTCTGCTACGTGTGCGGCGTCTCCGCGCCCTCCTCGCAGTTACGACTGGTCTACTGCTGCGCGAACCCCGAGCGGGAGCCGTATTACCCCTTCATCACGGCCCTCAAGCCGCATCCGGACGCGAGCCCCATCAGTCCGCAAGGTGAGTGTGTTCTCTCTAGGCTTCGTAAAATGAACTGCGAGTTGGGAACTCCAGAGGCTACTTCAGCCGTCGCCACATGTCTACAGCTGATTCCTGTCGTCGAGGTGTCGACCGCTCCGTTAGTAGTAGTAGCCTCGGGACACTGGCCACCGGCCACAGCCACAAAAGCCGCCACGAGAAGCTAGAGACATCCACAAAGGGAGTTGAAGCGCGCGACATATAACACCATACACGCTTGGTCAGCTCGGGCGACAAGTCGGTCGCTTAGCCGGCTTAGCACAGCAAGGTGCGAGTAGAGATACGCGTCAGATAGACTATATCTGTCACGCCATTCTTCAAGGTCTTCGCTGATTGAAAATAAAAACTCAACAGATTTTTTCTACCTATTTATTTCGTTGCACGTTTGAGAAAATCACTACACCTGTATACACCGGCAAGTTAGATGACACGATTTTAGAGAGAGTAAATTCGCGCATCGCTTTTTCCAGGTAAAAGCGTTGCGCGAACCTTCTCTCTAAGATCGTGCCATCTAACTTGCCGGGTACTACACCTCGGTGTAAAAAGGGATTCCCACTTAATTTAAAGTACCGACCTCTTTTAGAAAAGAGGAATTTTGCTTTTTTTACTAAGGAATAAGCATATAGTAATCCCAAAAAACGGGACAATTTAACGGTCTGTTCTACCCTATTCTAATGTATGCTATCCCGCTCCCTTCAGGCATGGTGCAGATCTGCGCGTCGTGCAACAAGAACATCCCGCACAAGTACCCGGCCTACGGCGACGGCGAGCCGCGCGACGCGCTCGTGCCCGCCAACGCTCACGCCAACAATATCAGGTAGCCGCGCTTCGGGGCTGAAGGCCGGTCGCGGAGCACAGCGAAATTCGAGCGTTGACCCGCTGCTATCTATCGCACGCGTGCGATTAAAAAACCTCTCTAAGGTTGGCTGTAAGAGATCCCTTAAGGGATAAGTCCGCCTTTGTACTTCGCCATTTCATTTGTATTCAATTTTTGTTTTTTGTAATTTGTGTTTTTTCCTTTTGTACAATAAAGTGTTTACTTACTTACTTAAAAAACCACTGGGTTATCTGAGAAGAACAAAGGCATAGTACTCTGTCTTCATGAATTCTAGTTCACGAATTTCGTGATTTTTTACCCCTCCCTCCCCCATCGTTGTCACAGCTGGTCACATATTTCGCACGTCCGAATTTAGATTTAAGTTCTGATTATTTCATTAACAGTGCAAAGTTCGTGTTACTACACCTTCATTTAGAAATGTGACGTTACTAAATTTAGGACCCCTCTCACCCGTGTCACACAACGTATTGACTCGTTACCTCTCCCTCCCCCTTAACGTGTGACGTAACTTATTGATAGTTCCTAACTGTATTTTAAATGCGTGCAAATATTTTCCTTTATAAAGACGACCTTTGGACAGCGCTTCGAAACATCGAACTTTGGGCGTACATCGGGCTATCTTATCTTGTCAGGTGAAAGATTAACTGTAGCGACGGTTTGTGGTCAATGCTGTGAGCTTCTATATGTTGTGTTGTGTTTGTATAAACGAAAATACAATACACCGATCCGCGCACAGCACAGTGACTCTAAAACGAAACCAATAGACAAAATTGACATTAAGTACCTTCTACTTCAAATCATGCATTTCGATAAATTTTATTATAGCCATTATCTTTAAATTGCAGTCGATTATCCCAAACATTGTAATTAACAATAGATGCTCGTGTCTGGTTATCTATCTCGCTCTCGCCGCTTCCGGAACGAAGCAGCTAATTGGTCGTAATTATAAACATCGTTAAGACATCAGTCATCTGTCAAATGTTCGGCCGAAGTCGGTTTTGGTCGGTTTTTACCGACTCCGATAGTTTCCACTTTGCGAGCGCGCGTGTTGTTTTTTATTTTTAATTAAAATAAACCTGTTAATAAATCTACGCAACTGTTGTTTTGGTTAGGTAAAATATGTGGTATCGTAACTTCGTAGCATTTTTGGAAATAGGTAATTTTGTACTTGTATCGAGTATGGTCGCGTTTCCACTTAATATTCTAAACGATCATGCGAATATTTAAGCTGCGAGTTATACACTTGTTCAGAGGGAATTGTGATAATATTTGATAGAACAGCAAACATTCTCTCTTCGAGACTTTATTGAATGAAAGTTGTCCCGCGTCTCAATGTCTGTACATGTAACAAACATTATTGATTATTGACATTACCATCTGCGAATACATGCCCCATCCTGTTCTTCCAGTCGCGCCAACGTTAGATAATCTAGGTTTTGATTTGTTTAAACTAATTCGTACTCTACAAAATCCTAAACAATAGTATAATTGTATGTTTCATAATCATAATCTGTGGATAAATAAATTAGCTAAGAGGTGTCCAACAGAGGCACTTTCTACTCCAAAACTTTTTTAGATCTCACCTATCCAGTTTCTTTACCATTCCCGTTATAAGTTTAGCATTATATCCCGACCAGCACCGCTGTACCGCGCCTTAGATATGCGAGCGGCGAGAAAAAAAAACAGAATATCTATTCGCACATGTTACTCACACATACAACAGGTGACTTACTTAAGCTTTTCACCTATACAGCGGTATTGGTCAGGCTATAAAAGCCCGTCGATGTTGCGATGTGATGTCGCGCGATGTGACATGTGACGCTGTGACGTGTGACGTTGTGACGTGTAATGTATGACGTTCTGACGTGTGATGTTGTGACGTTGTGACGTATCATCCCGTGCGCAGGTTCAAGCCGTACGACATGAAGCCGAGCGGGCCGAAGCGCGGCGCCGCGCTGCCGCCGTCGCCGCACGCGCCGCCCGCCGACAACGGGCTCGGCCTCTACAGGTGAGCGAAGTCCCATATTATTATGACACTGCTCGAAACTATCAGAAATTACGCGCTATGTGCGATTACATTCGATGCGAAAGAACGCGTGTTACAGCCCGTTCCCACCGCCCCGAGCGCCCGCACGATTTTTAATCGGGCGTCGTAGCCGCAGTACATCTTATATGGAGCTGTTCACACACGCCCGACAATCGGATCCG
The DNA here is from genome assembly GCA_005406045.1 of Adoxophyes honmai. Lineage (NCBI taxonomy): Eukaryota > Metazoa > Arthropoda > Insecta > Lepidoptera > Tortricidae > Adoxophyes > Adoxophyes honmai. The sequence goes on along the minus strand of BHDV01061116.1, from coordinate 63,943 downwards.
ACATAAAATGTCGGGCGTTCAGCGAGCCCGCACGCCGATAAAAAATCGTGCCGGGCACGCTGTTCACACCAAATCGGATGTCGGGCCGACCCCGCTCGCGCCTCACCCCCTGTAACTCCCGCGCGTCGCGTTCGCGCATTCACATTGTCGTGGCCGGCAGCCGACTGGTGTGAATAGAGGCCCCGACACCGATTAAAAATCGGGCCGACAGCCGGCCAGTGTGAACAGAGGCGCCGAGGCCCGATTAAAAATCGTGCGGGCGCCCGACGCGGTGGGAACGAGCTCTTATTCGTAGCGAGTGCCAGCCTACTACTCTAGACATTTTATGGCTAGACGGTAGAGATTGCACAATATTCTCCGCAACTGTCTGAAAATTGTACCGAATGGCGAAAAGAAAAAACAGTAATGGTATAAGTGTAGATTTGTAGAATATTCCCCTTATCGCAGTTTAGGCAAGCGTCGTCGCTTTGGAAACGTTTATGTAATCAGTGTAAAATAAATAGATACTGCTGTGTTTCCGGTTGGTATATAATCGTGGTTCTTCGCAGGTGCTACGTATGCGCTGGCCTGTTCCCCCAGCAATCCATGGAATGGCTGTCCACGGCGGCCGAATACATGAACTCGCATGCCATGCACTTCCCTTGCTTGGCCGGGGGAGGAGCCAGAGGTCGAGTACTAGCCTGCGCTCGCTGCGTGCGGCATTTAGCGCGCCAGTGGGAGCTGCTCGACGCAGAGCGCGTGCCACTCGAACACCGCAGGTACAAATATAGTGTCCCACTGCTGGGCAAAAGCCTCCCCTTTTTTCTTCCAAATTTATCTATATTTAACTGGGCACAATTTTGTTTGCTTTTGTACACTTTAGTTCGGCTACTTGACGCATTTGGAGTGCTTAACACGTTGATGGACAGTATTACCGTACATTTTGTTCGCGTTGTGACACTAAAATATTTCATACATTGCCTACAGGCGTACTGTCATATCGCACGGTTAAAAGTGTACTTCTCGCGTCAGTACGTCTATAGGCGTCGTACTTCGTACACGTCGTCGGCGACTGAAATGTGTTTTGTAAATAGGAAATTAAATAGGAAACCTAGATTATATCTATTGATAAATCATAGACAGTAACTTTTTCGTATGTGCATAATTTAAATAGCATTAGGTAGTTGTGACTTCTGAATCTACCAGATTCTACATCAGATGGTTCATGATCTTTGTCTGATCCGGATGCCCCGTCATCACAATAAGGGTCTTCTCTTGAATCAGGTGAAGAAGCTTTGTCGAATAGGGTCTGTAGCATTCCTGTTGCTCCTCATACGTATTCACGATTTGCCATCAACAAAATATAATACTTACCTATAAGTATGTTTTTGTCTCAAATATCTAACACGACTTTATTTGTTTTATGTAAAATACCACTATGGATTTTCTTTTCCTAAATAAACAACAAAAATACGTGAAAATGACCTTTACATTTCGTCCGTTCACTAAGACAGGCACGATTTTGCACGTCCGTTGTTCGCCGCACACTACTCCGAAGAGAGTATGAAAACATGACGTCTACAGGCGTTGTGTTCGTAATGGTGTGGTCAAAATTATGTAGATGTGTGTATAAATGCTTTTTCAAAAACCAAGTTTTTGAACCTTACGATATGACAGTACAAATATACAAATTACTTCTGCCGCGACACTACAACATGCTCTACCTGATGTTAGTATGGAAAACGTAACGTCTAGCGGCGTACTGATTTTTTACAAGCCAAAACTTGAACGTCGAGGGACGTACTGTCGTATCAATTTTTTAAAGAGCAGCGGCAATAGGCGTTCTGTCCATCAACGTGTTAACATCTGTCATGAATCATCCGTCTGAGACATCAATCAATCACCAATAACAACGCAAGTGTTCAGCGCGCGAAAAAAATCACGTTTTATCATTGGTAGATCGAAGTTTCCCGCGCCACAAAACTTGTCTAATGCGCAGGTATATCGTGGAGCATTTTTTGTTTGGTAATACTGTACACCGGCCGCGCGCCAGTGGGAGCTGCTCGACGCCGAGCATTATGCATCGTAGGCCTTGGAATCGGCAACGTACATACAATCTTCCTTAACCCACCTGATCTTTTGGGCAATAATCACACTGCAACGCATCACGGAGCGTCTTGCGTATCGCACAGTATGTTGGACTGTGCAGGTTTTCTATACAAACGGAAATACAAACAACGTAAGAACACGCATTCCCGCACTACGCTCCGTGAGGTATTACAGTGTTTTAATCATCTTATAGTCCCAAAAAAGACTTAATATCTTTGAAAAACGGGTCCTAAATTTGCCAAAGAGCGTGAGAAATGCCGCTCGATGGAAATATCTTTGATTAACGAGCCCTAGAGTTGCCCAAAAGCGAGTTAAATACCTCTCCATGGATGTTATTGTACATGTATTGTTATGTTAACGTGTGTATCTGCAGGTATAACATCCCGTCGCCGCTGCCGAGCAACTCGTCGCTGAACGGCGAGCGCGTGATCCCCACGCCGCCCTCCACCACGTCCGACCGGACCGTGGCCAGCAATAGCGGTCAGTACTCAGTACGCCACATAGCCTCGTGCAATAAAATAAAAAACTGTACTTTGTCTCCGAGAATTCGACATTTAAATTCGTTTCTGCTCAGAATCAAGGACTCTATAGCTCTAATTAGACATTTTTTATTTACATAAATTCGTCGTCTAGTTACGCGACCGTATTTATAAAGCGTATGTGTACAAAATAATATCATAACGAAAAAAATTATAAAGTTTTTTTACCTTTTTTTACATTACATTGTCGAAGATGTTACACTTATATCTTCGTAAAATTTTATCTAACCTAACCTAATCTAATCTAACCGAAACTAACATAAGGGGGCGTCCATAAATAACGTGAGGTGTTTTAGGGGGAGGGGGATCGAGTCAAATCTCATCTAATCTCACGTTGGGTCACGGCAAATATTACGCAATTTACGAAACAAACAAAAAAAAACTACTATTTTGGTCCATTTAATCTAGATGCCTAAGGTCTTAAAAACCGAAGGGAGGTTGTGGATGGCGCTTTACATTTGTCATTTCATGAGTGTATCTGAACGAAGAAAGATTCAAGAACGTCATTCATTTAATTTTTTCTTCCCAAATAAATATGTTTTTTCTTTTTACAATAACTATCCAACGCGTTTACGTAACAAACCCACATTTTGAAAAATCTCACGTGAGACTTAGGGGGTGGGGGAGGGGGTTGAATAAAATCTCGCGACATCTCACCATTTCAGAAAATTGAAAAAAAAAAGCCTCACGTAATTTATGGACGCCCCCTAATCTGCCAACTAGAACTAAACTTAATATGATAAGTTTATGAAAATGTGGGCGTAAACTAATAGAAATGATCTCTCGTTTAGAATCCTACGAAAATTGATGAATTTCATAAAATTTTCTAGGGTTTTAATTTTTTTTCCGGTGACATATATTATTATTGATTGATGTATTGTCTGTATGCGCAGCGTGCACGTCCATCTACTGCTTCCTGTGCGGGCTGCACTCGGACTTCACGCTGGCGCGCATCCTGTACGGCCAGCCGCAGGGCAACGCGCCTTACTTCCCCTGCCTGCTCACGCACCAGGTACCGTCCGATATCAACTACAAAAGATCCGTACTTAGTTTATAACACATCTTTTTTCAGGACACTTCTCAAGGTATGCTTTAGGCAGAGTAGTAACCAGTCATTATTATACTTAGGGTGACGGCACCAGTTATGGACGGTTTAAGTTGACAAGCACCAGTGATGGACACTTCATTCATAATTTAAAGACCATAGAGTTGTGAATTGATTGTTGTAAAACAAATGACTTTTCCTTAGTGGGTAGTAAATAAGAGTCATTGTCCATTACTGGTTCTATGTCCATTACCGGTGCGGTCACCCTAAGGCCTATCGCGGGGCACAGCGAAATTAAAGCGTTGACCCGCTGCTATACATCATTGTCGCACGCGTGCAGTAATATTGCCCTCACGCTCGCACTCGAGCACGTGCGTCGCACTGTGCGGGCGAGAGGGCAATTTTTCAGCGCGCGTGCGACAGATAAAGGATAGCAGCGGGTCAATGCTCGAATTTCTCTGTACTCCACGACCGGCCTTTACCTCTCCCATCTCATTCATCTGTTTCAAAACCTAAAATTATGCTTGAAGTGGCTGCGAAGCGTGAAATAGTCATAATCTAAATAATACTATCTACGTCACGTTTCTGCCTACGATCTACCGATTCAAGTATCTAAAGTCGAAAACAGATCGGAGAACTTACGGCACAGAATAGGTAAATAGTACGACTGACAAAAGTTCACTCTCGAACATGTTAAGGCGTAAAAAATATTGCTGTCTCCTTTTACCGTTACTTAATTACCGTAGACCTTTCATGAGGCCTCGCCGGCGGAGTGTCTAAACTGCAGAGTGGACTTGGTTGTTAGCCTGTGCAATGTTGTGACGGCGAGTTCACTAGTAACGAGACGCTCTCTGTCCGCAGAGTCTTCCCAACGCAGAGCAGTTACGGGAGAACGGGTCGGCGCTGGTCTGCACCTTCTGCTACCACTCTCTACTTAGCCAGTGGAGGAGGTAAGAACAATTGGGTGCATTACTAAAAAAAAGTTACCCGTCAGATAGATTACCATAAAATATTGTACACATTTTTTATTTTATTTGACAGCCAAGAAATGAGTTGGTACAATTTTAAACTAGGTGTGACGTCACTAGTCCCCACTCCGGAAGTTTGATGATCTATAACTTCGTCAATGTTTAATTATTTGATAAACCAAAAAGCGAAAGTATTAAGGGAAATTCTATAGAGTCACAAGATTTCAGAATTAATATTTTAATGTTGTAAATTAGGCTCCTAAGAGCACTTTTACGCGTCAATTTTGAGTGAATCACTTTTAGACGTTGTGGCGTCCCCTCAACAAGTCCAGTTAACAAGGCACTATTGCAACCAAAATTAGAATACGATCAAAACCGTCACGCCTTATTCCCTGCGGGGTAGGCAGAGACAACAGAGCGCCATTCGTTTATTATTCATAATTATCAAGATATACTGTAAGGTCCTCCCCAGACGAAAGACTATCCGCGACGGACTTCTTAGTCTGTGAAAATATAACCTATGGAATTATATCCAGTAAGGCAGATCGTCCAAAAAGTCCGGCGCAAATTACATACAATCCATGCATATAAGTTTGTCATCTGTCATCTGCTCTGGGCTCCTACTAGTTATAAAATTATATTATTTGTATGGTGATGGTTTTGGAACGTACAATAAAAATTTTTCTTCCTTTTCTATATTTGTTGTATGATCTTGCCAGGTACGAGGCACTGGGCGGCTGCGCGGCGGAGCGGCGCGCGTACAACACGCACGACTACCACTGCCACCTGTGCGGGATCAAGACCTACCGCAAGCGCGTGCGCGCGCTGCCCATCAAGGTGACCACACTGCCACGGCCCAAACAGCCATCTAAAACCAATACATACATACATCCAACCAATTCATTCATACATACGCCCGTCCATTTATCCATTCATCTATCCATCTATCCGTCTAGCCACCCATGCATCCACACATCCATCCAAAGCCCATCTGTCCACCCTTTCAAACACCCAACCCGCCCACTTATACATCCATCCACCCATGCGTCCACCCACCCAATCCACCAATGCGTCAATCCATCCATCCGTCCATCCATCTATTAGGCTAATCATAATCACAGCAACGAGAAAGTATGATACACTACCCGTTACTTTCTGACGTCACTAGTTAGACAGTGACGGGTATAGCACCAATAATAAATAGCACAAAACACGGATAGATACACAAGTCAATTTCCATGGCAAGTGCGCGCGAGCAACGCACACACTGTCATTATTATACCTCTTTCATCTTAACTTAAAACCTAAAACATATGCTTAAAGTGATTACTTTGCTTTGGTTTTGTCTCAACGCCAGTTTTTCACTTGACAGATTCGTTTTTGTTTCAGGAATTCCCATTTTTAGTGCAAAGGCGGACTGAAAATTCATTATTATTAGAAAATGGCGATTATGCCGTAGTATGTTTAGACTGCTATGAGAGTTTAAGGTAAGAACTAGCGGGATTATTTATTTTTTCTCCAGATAAAAATAAATCCAGTTCATATTTTTTGTTGTAGATAGAGTGGCTATTTAGCTATTTACAGTTGCAAATAAATGAATATAAAAGATTGTACGTGCATCACCCTGCAAAATAGCATGCATAGCTTAAAGGCGGCAATTGTTTGCGCAGACTGAAGCAGTGTTTTGTTGTTTTTGCATTCACCGTGTAAAGCAATCATTTGCGATCTAGAAACTAGACTAATGCTCCAGAACTCTGTTACAGTCGATTAAAGGCAAAAGAGAAATGACGAGCAAATAGAATTATAAATAACATCTCATTAGCACACACACATGACTTCTTTGTTGAGATTGGGTTTGGTTAATCTTCAATCTATCTCTTAGATTTTTAATAAACAGACTTTTTAGTAAAACAATGAGTCAGTGAAGTTGCGTTCTTATTGCAATGTCATCAAGGTCTAATTTTGGATGGCACTGACAAAGCAAATAAAAGTGATGATAGGGTCTTTCGCCTTGATATCCAACGGCTCCATGGCTCATGCGTGAACGGTATGTATATGTCACCGGAAAATAACACATTCCGTGAGTTTATAAATTTCCTACGAAGTTTATAAACTTTCGTGAGATTCCAAACGGGAGACAAAAATGTTTTTACGCTTACATTTTTGCAAAATTTATATCGTCATTTTTCGTCTGTCAATTAAAAAATAAAAATATGGGTACAATATTTTCTTAGTAGTCCATTTGACGGACTAAATGGTTTTTTCTAGTCATCTAGCCTATTGCATAAAGGAGCGCCCAAAAATCACGCCGTTCTGTTGCGTTTAAATCCTGTTTGGCCAGATATGTGACGTCTGTGTGTGTACAGGACACAGGCGCAGGACTACGAGCGGCGCGGCGTGCCGGTCGACAAGCGCGAGTACAACTGGCTGCAGCAGCCGCCGCCGCCCGAGGACAGCGCCGACGTCACCATCGCGCGCCTGCCCTCGGGGGACCGCTCCGACAGGCTGGTGAGTGCCCACATAATACAGTAACACGGCAGCGACCGGTTACGATTGTTTTGACAGTGACACCGAAAGCTTGAAACTAAACTGACTGTGAATAAAGAAAGAAAAACATTTATTGACAGAAATATGACACAGATGAAACATTTTAGTCTTAAAAAATAAATAATAGTGACTTAATGATATGCATACTTTAAAATACTAAAATCAAAATAATAATGATGATTAAGGGGGGCTCCCATAGAAAAACCGTGATTTTTTGGCCGTTTTTAGTGGTCACCATTCTGCGAGCTGTATCTCAAGAATCACGATAGCTAGGCAGTTGAAGTTTTCACAAATTATGTGTTTGTATTGTCACTACAACAAGTACTAAAATCAAAATTAATAACAATTAATAGTAGTCCCCATAAAAATAGATAAACGTGCTTTTTTGCCGTTGTACGAAACCCTTCATGCGCGAGTCCGCCTTGCACTTGGCGTGTTTCTAACTTATTGTTAGTAGGATCTCTAGTAATTGTCAGCTGTCCCTTCAGATCCCGCAGTCGCTGGTGGCGGCGCGCGGCGCCGGCAAGCGCGGCTCCCCGAAGCAGCCCGCGCGGCCCGGCAAGCACGACAAGGATGCAGGTAACCACGAATATACATACAGTAAAACCACCTTATTCACGGATTTAAAACTTATGACCGAATTCCTGTATTCGCGGCAAAAATTTCGTTATTCGCGGATTTATTGCGGAAATTGACTGCAAACATGGGACTGGTTCGAACTCATAGAACAAGATAAATGAAATTCAAGAATTGCTTGAATCGCAAAGTAAAGATTTGATTGAAAGCGACTTCGAGGAAGTGTTAAATTCACAGCCCATTGAAGAAGAGGCTTCAACAAGCACTGTGAACGTGACATTTAATCCGTAATATTGATCCGTCTATGGCACGAAGTGTTATTTTTTGTCACCTAGGAACGTATTCCCTATGATCCCATACAAATTACCATTCCGTATTCACGGTTTCTGTATTCGCGGCAAATTTATGGAACGTATACCGCGAATAAAGAGCTTTTACTTACCATAGGCTCGCCTACACGCAACCACAAATGCCCGTCGAGAGATATGTAACAAGCACATTGTGAAACTATCGTTAATATTCGAGGAGTTACTCTTATTTCAGGTTCTAGAAACAAAAAGTTAGATAGTCATTTTATATATTTTTAGTTGGTCTCCGCAGTTGATAAATTAAACATTTTAAATTTATCAAATTAAATAATTTACGCGCGATAAGTGTGTATTGCATTACGTTCAACATCGACGTAGGTAACGTAGGAAACGATGCCAATTTCGTGTGTTTATGCGTCTTGTGCCTGTGGCCCAGCTTCAGAGTTAACGATTCTATTGCATCGTTATTCAACAGTTTAGGCCATACATAAAATTGTTTTTTTTTTTACTTCTACTATGTATTACATAAAAACGAGCTTAGTTTATTCTCTTTAGTGTAAACTCAATAGCAGATAATTGTTATTGGATTACAGAAGTACATTTCTATTAACAAACTTATGATTAACCTCACACATCTGCAACTTACAAAACAATAAACTAAGGAAGAACAGGCTTTGGCTGTCTAACTCCAGGTCCGCCATCACATGTTTGAGGTTCATATCGTCGCCTAAAAGCCACACTCGACACAGTATCCCCCACCCTTCAGTACATTTTTAACCGACTTCAAAAAAAGGAGGAGGTTCTCAATTCGTCGGGATATTTTTTTATCATTATTATTTTTTTTATTATTTTTTTTTATGTGTGTTCGCTGATTACTCGAAGACGCCTGGACCGATTTGGAAAATTTTTTTTTTGTTTGAAAGGGTATAGTTTCCAGGTGGTCCCATTGCCAGCATATCTTGATCTGGTGATGGAATATGAGGGAAATCGAGGGCAACCCTCAAATTTTATTGGCACAGGTAATGTTTTTAGTACATTTTTCAAAGCTACACCAGTATTTACGTCTGGCAGTAAAAAAAATATGACTGAGCTGATGATGGAAGGTCAACTCCTTAATGCTTAGGAGTTAAAGGATAATTCTTTCAATACTGAATGCACCTGCAGACTGGAAATTATAATTTCAGTAATTAGTGAGGCCTGCTGGTGATGGAAGGTCACCCTCATTATTAGACAAATGCTTTCAGTATAGCCCAAATTTGAAGTCGGTTTTTTTTTGTTTAAAATTATATATTAAAAGCATCGCCCGCGGCTCCCTTCGCGAATGATTAGCGTCGGCCGCCGCTCGAGTTACGGAACCACCTGTAGGCTCGCTGCGGCCAGAGAGTAAGCGGCCGCGGACTGTGCCTTCGTTCGGGGAGCCTCTCTGAGGCATCGTTAGGGGAGTCTAGGGGATCTTTGATGTAAATGTCAAATTATAGCTGCTTAAAGCATCAGCATTCAATTTATCAATAGTTGAAGACAGTCGCAAATCAAACTTGAACTAAATACACGTGTTTCTTTTAGTTATTTTACCCAAAAATCTAGCCAAACAAACCTCAACCGAAACAGGGGAGATAGGGCTACTTCAGTCACTAACGACTAGTATCGCCTAGACATTAGTGATCTATCTGTACAGTACATAGTCGAAAAAGTCGCCACGTTCGAAACCGGTTGACTAATCCTCATCATCAACATTTAAGATGACGGAGATTTGATTTTAAATTATTTTCATTAGAAAGAGAGTTCCGCGTGTTAATTGTTATTTTAAAACTTTATAAAACACAATCCTAATTATGAGCCCTTGAAACAAAATGACATAAGTTTTTTCACAGTCAGTATTCGTAACTAAAATTGCTACAACAGGTTTTCTGTGTAACGTTACGCCTGCTCAGCCTACTCCATTCGAGTTTTTTTACGTCCGTTAACTTGCCGAATAATGTCGGCTTGTAGAGGGTGTAATAGATCCTGTCCCCTCTGCCTTCCTTACTCTACCGTCGTAACCCGACCCGTGGCTGAGTGTGGCGAAGCCCTACCGCGGCGCCCGCCGCCTATCGATTGCGGACGACGTGCCTTAAACCAACAAAACTTTCCGTATAATCCACTACCCACGTCCTACTGGCAGGTAGAGATGTAGCGCAAAAAGTTGTACATCGTGTTTTATCGGACAGCAATCTCAATGCAATAGTTTTTTTTGTTATTTTAACGTTTGATGTGACCTGCCCAGCTCCACTTTAAAGTGCAGGGCTAACGCACTCGTAATCGGCATAGGCTTAGTCAACGGAGGAAAGCGATCGCGATCCCGAGTGTCTCCATAAATGCCTTCGTGTCATGGGTTTCGACTATCATGACGTTACGCGATGTCATTCGTTTCAAATTTAAAGTGAGATGGAGTTCGACCTGTTAAATTTAAAGCGATCATTATCCCACGCGCGTTAGAAAACCATTTCAATCAACCGTAAATGAATTTAATTATCAAAATTCGTGTTGTAATTTTACATTTAGAAAAAAGTGTCCCTGCAAGTACCATAATTACATCACAGTTGAGCAAAAGTTCCCGAATAATTAATCCACATTAGCCTTGAGTTTGTGCGACCCTTGCCAACCGTTCTTTTTTAATATGGCCTCTATATAGAATGCTTCAAATATGAGTCGAGACAAGTAATCGCAACATAACAAAGCCATTCATAATCTAATGCACGCTACGAACTTAATTTAACAAAATATCATCCCGCCAGTTTGCCAACCGCTCCAATATCGGATACCGATACGCTCGCGTCGCAACAAACACTGCATTCTGTTAATAAAATTTAATATTTATCCTCCAAAATCAAATATGCAAAGTGCCAAAGTGATTCTTTGTAACGATACAACAACGATTCAACGAATACGCTAGTATTGTATCGCGCTAGAGTCGACTTTGCCTTGTTGGGTGTCGCGTAGTTGTGTTGTTTTCGCGCCACGCGCTAGTTTGATGAGAGGAAGCCGGGGTATCGCATCGTATTGGCATTTCGCTACATATTGGCGCCGCATCGATTTTGCACGGCGGCGCGAGGTGTGAGATGCGAGCGGCGTTTTTTATCTACTTTGTGATGCACCTGTTTGAATAGGGATGTTTGTTTCCGTTCCATTCTAACACTCAACCTTACCATTTGTTTGAGGGTCTATAGCCCGACAACTTCACTGGGAATGTGAGGTAGCACGTCATATCGCCGTGGGTTTACTCGCAATGTCATTCCTCCAGTGCTTCTTGAAGTCTGTAGCCCTTCGTTCCTTCACTGCGTCTTGTCCTACCGACGGTCGCGTATGAGCTTGCCGAGCAATAATTCTACTATTCGTGATGTGTTGTTCTAAATAGTAGATGCTGAGATAACTGGTGTAATAACTGTCGCGGGAAGCCATCTGTAATCCAAATGGAGCTTTACTAATTAATGAGCCTTACTTTATAAGGAAGACGATCGTTTGCCATCAAATGGCTTATTGGCTCCTCATTACGGCGTAAGTGTCGCGACACATTTGCGGAAAGTTCGGTTGAATACGCTCGCAGTGCTTTTCAAGCCGTCTATGAAACTCAGCTGGTCATAGACGACTTGAAAAACACTGCGAGCGTATTCAACCGAACGTTCGTCGCCGTAAGTTCCGCAGATGTGTCGACTAAGATTTCCGCGGCGTCGCGTGTCGCGCGCCGCAGCCCGCCCGGTCGGAATTGATTCGTGTCACAGTTTGTTGCTCGCTTTGTGCCGCGTCCGCTCCGGCGGGCGGTGGCGTCTGCTGCTGGCTGCCAAATTATGCTCTCGGCGGTAGATGCAGGTGTACCGAACCATTTGATTCCTCACTCTCCATAGAAACGTCCATTGTATTGCTCGACGGGAAAGTCAGTGGGTCACAAATTGGTTCGACTGTACGTTCTTTGTCGTCATACGAAATGATAGACACTGTTGTACGTCCCAGTGGCTTTTTTTCTTAACATTAAAGCTAAAAAAAAGCACATCTTAACCAAATATCGAAACAATCCTACAGTTTCTTTAACGAACAGGCTAACCCACAGTATTCATCATCAAAATGACGTTTCATGCACTTATACATTTGCCAATTCTGAAGGAAATTTCGTAGTCGATCTGTCAAAATAATCGCCATGCGATGCGATTAGACCATGTATGCATCATGTACGGCCGCTACCGCTATTCTTACTCTACCAACCCTACCCTCACCTGCCCAAAGAAGCAATTGGCTGCGTCGCCACGCAACACGGATTATTGGAAAACCATTTTGCGGCGCCGGAGCGGACAAAGGGAGAGGAATCAGTCGGTATTGTCTGCGGAGTGGAGACTCTAATAGGTGTTTATTACCTTCGGATTCGCGTTTCGGGTCCCATCCGACCTGCCTCTTGAGTCGAGGGCTCGTGATGATACGGATTGCTTCTTTTGTGGAAATATTTTAAGAGATAATGATGGAGTGTTATTTTGTGACTCTGAAGTTGAATGCGAGATTTTTAATGTTGGTTCGCATTTTTTTTTTGCGCTAGAGTTGGGTGCTGCGGGTTTAGAGACAGACAGAGTTTGGGTATACATACATCAATACATCACACCTTTATTTCCAAATGGGGTAGGCAGAACACATGAAACGTTGCATAGGCAGTAAAATGACTATTTTTCGTAACCAAATGTAGCAAATTTTTGCTAGTTTGTAGCATAAAACATACCATAACCTATTTTTTTAGTCGCCTCTTGCGACTTTTGTGTAGAAATGGAGAGGCGTTATTCTAAAACCCTTGTAATTCTGAAGATTCTGTATACTTTGACGTAACGATACAATAGCCATCTAGTTCGTTCAGACAGGTGAAAAGTTCCACCGTGATTGTAAATACCCAAAGCGCTCGCAAATAGACCTCGGCGCTGCTCGTACTCACTGGTCCGCTGCGAGAAACAATGGTCGGGAGCGAAGCTTTTCTGCGAAGCGGCCTTTGTGCTGTTCGCTAATTGGCGCCCAACATGGGGCCGCGTCATTTTCAACTTGTTGTTTTTTTTTTAGGAATTCCAATCAATCACTTGGACCTGTATTTTTTGTGTGTCTTTAAATGATGAAATATTGTCTTGAATTGATTTCAAGCTAACTGTAATGCGTTTTGCTTTTGTGTTAAGATACCTGTGGTGTGGTGGTCGCTTATACCCGTTTCCCTCGCGGTCGATCGTATTTCCGTGTTAGTCTGCATAATCATGAAATCTGTTTCATCAAACAAAGTGTAACTTATCGTGATCTTATTGTTGTTACTTTACATAAGTCCCGGTTACATCCACATGTTACCTTACGCCCTAAAAATGGTGTATCACAACAAAACCCCTAAACGTTCCAAGCCCATACATCTAGCTCGTTCCCGCAAGCACAATAATTTGATAAATAACAACATTAGCAAAAACACTCTGGAGTTCACTGGACTCCGTCTAAATCACCTAATCGCTCGCCCGTTATTTCACGTCCCGTCTCCCTCCCCCACCACTCGCGGGGCGAGACAGAGAGATGTCTCGAGACGGATGTGCGCGAGATGCGGCATACTAATGGTGCTACTTTACTTAATTGCCTATTCGATTGTTACGTATGGTTGGATTTAGCGCCGTAATGGCGGGGATTACATGTTTATGCGACGATAAATATTAAGAGATAGGTAACTAAGGTAATCGCGGCCGATCTAGTGGTCCCTCGAGCGTTTTTTAGGATCTCTTGTTTTGCCTTGTCTTGAATAAACATTTGTGGTAATCATTGATATATTTGATGGTAAAACTTTCACATCAGGTCTCTATATTCAATGTTTTTCCGGTCTGACTCTATTAGCGACAGAAAGGCACATTTTTATATTTCTCTTAGACCAAACTGCCGAACGTTGCTGAACACACATTAAACGACTCTAATCCTGACGTGATGCTAGTTCACCACATTTTGGTTTCGTATCACTCAGAGCGCCATGTACTAGAAAATCAGCAATACATTATTATAAATTCATGCTACAACACGTCTAAATGCGACAAGAGACAACTTTTCCAGGCGAATAAATTGTTTCTGACGCCCCGCCCATATCTAGCACCTCGCTTGTCTGAAAATGAACAAAAAACCGCGTCAGTACACGACACTCGATCTTCCCCAAAAAGCGCTCCGCTCCCCGACGCCCGCAAACAAACGGGTAAGTGGAAACCGCTGCGATATTAGTCGGAGCCGCCGAGCCCCTAATCGAGTTTGTCGACTCTTTGGGCGCCTGAGCAGCGCTGCGACGGACGGACCAAGCGTTCACAGTATTAGGATTCCGAGCGGCTTAAGTTGTTGGACTAGTAACTAACCGTTGCTTTCGAAATAGAGAAGAGTTATTGGCGTCTTAGTCTAGTACAGACTGTAAGCGGTGTCGGGAGGCCAAGCATCGCTATGAAAGCCAAAGCTTTATACATATACTACGGCAGCTCTGACAGGAATGAGAAAAATTAAAGGCGCGTGGAGAATCTTAGTTAAATAGGTGTCATTTGTATCTTAAAATAAACCAAGAATTCTATTTCAAGTCACAAGTATTTCATAAGTGAACTAGGATTGTAAGGAGTAGGTAATGTAGTATTTTGGTATTTGCAGGTATTTTGGTAACATTGTTTGGGCGCTAATGATGCTGTGATTCAGTTTTAATTTATGCTGTACCCGAAGCATGCGTTGTCATTAATTAGCCCACGGTGTGTGCATTTACTGGTCTCATTAACAGTCGCAGCGTTGCTGGCATAATGAGATCTGCCGTCATTTGTTTGAGCTTCATTTGTCTATTGGGAGTTGAAACTTTCATCAGCATCAGCACGTTTGCACGCTCAAAGCAAAAGTTTAAACTTCTACGCCACTTCTGTAAAGATAAAACCGAAAAACGAACAAGACGGTAATGTTATTCAACTTGCGGTTCTGGATTGATATAAAGTGAACGATGCTCTATTCACCGCGTATAGTGGAGTTTCTGCTTCGCCATCTGAAGTTACGTAACGCTGGCGCGGTTGTTTCACGAACGACACAGGCGGCGGCCAATCTTTGTTTAGCGCTTCGATTGCCTGTCAAGTTAGAATTTTGTTTTACTTATTTAATCCTTCGCTGACAGAGTGATGTAATAACAATGGGCAAACTAGTCGATGGGATAGAAAAAATCTAAAGATAAAAAATGTTGAAAAATTATGAAAGCTATAGGTATAATTATAATTTTCTCATAACTGTTTGATCAGCCGGCTTAGCACGATAGGACTATACCTATCGCTATTTGACTAGAGTCAGAAAGTGGCAGGTAGTCTATCCCACGCGTGTATTGCTATGCTACGTCTCATCAAATCCCAACTACATTCTAAAATGTTTAAACTACGAAGATCTACAGCTAATGAGTGGCAAGCTGTTTGTCTAGAAGTGTGCGTCGCAAGCCACCAGGTTGCGTATTTCCCGGCCCTGTGTTGGAGCCCGTCGGGCGCCACTCCGCCGCCCTTTGTCGCGGCTTGTTGCTTTAGCTAAGGGATCCGTTGCTACGCGGTCAGGCTTTCCGTTTTAATTGGCGGCTGTGGATTTATCTTGCGAGATCTTTGTGATGTCACACTGTTATCGTAGCGTGCTGGTGTGATTGGAGAGGCTTTGTAATGATACATCGGTCAATCTAGCGTGTCATCAGTTTTGCGATGTGTCGACCTGGCTTAATATGTTTACAAGCATATGATCCACAAGTCTAAGCAAAGACCATCACTTTGACAAAACCCATGCATTGTCCAACGTCACATACTCTCTAACCTAAAATAATGCTAGCAGTGCCTACGAAACCTGAAAAAAAAAAAAAACATGCTTTTGTCTACATCACATTTCGTGTGCTCTGCTTACCTCATTTGGGAACACATCATAACACACACACATTTCTTAAATAGGTCCCATGTTGGGCGCCACTTAACCTACCCTCTATTAGCTCAGTTTCTACTAGCCTTGGTTCGGTATAGCCTTCCCTGTGCAGCCAGGTTTCCCTCGGCGCGCAGTGCGCATGCCCGAGCCGTCTGAAGTGTTATTTGTCGGCTCGGAGTGCCCTAAGTGGAGAGTTCATAGCGGAATAACAAAATAAGAAAAATGTACGAAAAATGTTGGCCACTGACTGACACTTCATTTGCTCTGCTGGATTTAATGTTAGTTGAAATGGATGTTATGGCGGCAAGTTGCAACCAATCTTCACCTACAGCAGTTTTACTGTAACGTATCCTGATAGTTGCAGTAGATTAAGAAAATAATTAATAGCCCTAAGGGTCAGTATCGTACTAGGTTCTAAAGGACACTAGAGTTGAAACGACTTGTTCGAATAATAACAACATACATTTGATTTTGTATGAGGCTAAATTAAGCCCGGCTTGTTAACACATCCTACGTAGGTATTCCCACCTCCACACTGATCAAGACCAAAATAATATCAATCGGAGAAAGATTGAATTGGCCCTTAAAAATCAATGAACGTTCATTTCCGTGTGATACATCTCGCCTCGCAATCTTCCCGCCTCCCACGCTCCTGACAATTACTAAAACCGCTCGCACGCGGCCCCCGCTTGTTTATTCTGCCCCCCGCCGCGAACATATTGCCCCCGCCCCGGCTCCGAATAAGCCAGGGATGGCAAACCTTTAGTGATACACGCGCCATTTTATAACAAACATAGTACCTATGACGCACCATCAAATAATTTGTGCTTATTGGTACTATCGAACAAAAAGAAAACTAGATGGTATTAAGTTTATTATAAATATAAAATTACAAAGATTCGACTAGATATTGGTTAGCACCCGTGCCATTGGTTCGCTATCCCTGAAATAAGCGCTCTGCCGCTAGACGGTGAGGCGCGCCCAGATGTTTGCAAAAAGGGCTTAGTTATAATATCAAACTAATGCGAGGTGCTTGGCTTGCTTTTAAAGCTGTTTTTAGCTGGAGAAGTTAGATGTTAAATAGATTCGACTACATAAAAAAATTACAAGATAACTAGGGAGGTTAACTGTTGTATTCCGGTTTGGAGGGTTAGTCTTGTAGTTCCGTGAACATCGAAAAAAGAAGCGGCAAAAAGTTTAAGTAAGCATCCTGTCAGTATTATACTTCTCTTCATCTGTGTTGAAACGTAAAATTATGCTAAAAGTATCATGTCATGTCAGTCATGGTTTTATCTGTCACATTTCGTGTGCGGGTGGGGTTGGATGTTGTATGTGTTCGGTAAATATTCTCTCGCGTTTGGTCTGCAGACATATGACCAACATTTCTATGTATTCCCGTCCGACTCGTACGGCCGATCCGGTCGTCATCCCGATCACACACCCGCTCCCCAGCGGTGCTATAGCCTCCTTGTTTACGGCAGTATCGAATCAGCAACGTCGCAACTGTTTTATGTCCGGAAGCTTTCAAGACGTTGTCCCGGGGACGACTAAGTTGCCGGCAGCTACGTGACGGAGTTGCTTAGTGGCTCGCCGTGTGAGGGTCTATGTTCGATGAGAGGGTTGTGTGTAGTACAAACGAGGATGAGGCGAATTTACTAAAATTTGGGATTGGATTCGGTTAGGCTAAGAAGATCTCTTCAAAGAATCATTTTGTAGTGTAAAGTGATTATATGCGGACCGTTGTTTCTGTTTTGTGTGGTGTGGAGTGTGGAGGTATTGGTTCTTATTACCTTTAAATGGCTTT
Organism: Adoxophyes honmai; assembly: GCA_005406045.1. Classification (NCBI taxonomy): domain Eukaryota; kingdom Metazoa; phylum Arthropoda; class Insecta; order Lepidoptera; family Tortricidae; genus Adoxophyes; species Adoxophyes honmai. The sequence goes on along the minus strand of BHDV01061116.1, from coordinate 46,151 downwards.
CACCAACAGAAAATAGCAATCGTTTTGAAACTTCTGCAGTCACGTGATTAGTTCTCATCAACTATCCTCTTAATTTCCATTGAGGATGTCGTATGAGGCGCCTTAAAGAAATAGGTGTGTAGGCAATAGGCTAGCAATCTGGCACTATTGTACCTCTCTCTTTTTTTTACATACATACATACCCCCCACAATTGTGCTAGAAATGGGTACGAACCGGGAAACAAGGTACATGTGCCTTGTAAGCTTAGCACGGCAACACGCTCTAGTCACGTCTACCCGTCATTTTCTGACGTCTCCAATCAGACAGTGACAGATATAGACTATCTCGCGTATCTCTACCCCTTTCGGAAATACGGACGCGATGTTTACACATATTTTGTGTATGTGGCATTAGGCTACCGTACGGGCTGTTACTACGGGCGCCCGGAGCGGGAGCACAAATGAGGAACTAGAGCATCGTTTCACAGCGACGCGGAGTTGGTCCCGTGCGCTCGAATCCGGGTCGCTGTGAAACGATGCTCTAGTTCCTCATTTGTGCTCCCGCTCCGGGCTCCCGTGGCAACAGCCCATACGGGTCCCCGGACAGCTGTGAAGTCAGCCTTAGGTTTAATTTTATCGGTGTTTAGGCCGCACGTGTGGCCGCCGTAAGCCCAACAATAACAACCCGGCGCAAAGCCCCGCGGTAAACAAGCCCGGCTCGGAATCCCCTTTTATTGTTTCGCGCGAGACGCCGCCCGGCCGGATATTGGGCCATCATCCCCGGGTGAGGGTGTTACCGGCTTCGGTTTGAGGCGCCGCTTTAATGACGACGAAAAACCGGATAGGCTGCGGAGGGACCCGGACCGTCGGCCGGGGGAGTGCTTCTGCTACCTTGTCACGACATCTTGCTTCTCATCTAAGGTATCAACAAGGTTACATACATCATGCCTGTGTTCCCAAACGGGGAGGCAGAGCAGAAGAAAAGCTACAATCGCTACATAGTCGAAGCCATGAACGGAATTATAGCCACTTTTAGCTTAGGTTTTAGGTATCTAACTAGATAGTAGCGTTAAGATAGTGGACAGATCTAAAATATACCTTAACCTATTCTCATTAGTCGTAGAAATCGTTGGAAGAAATGGAAGAGGTTTTATTCTAAATGCGACACCACGTAGCATAAAATATACACGCGAGAAGTATAATGTTGCCCTACAACTTCCTTTATCTTATAAGCTCCATAGAATTCTAACAATACTCTTTGCCGTTAGCACTCCTCTGTAGACGCGCAGGGGCGGGGAAATGTGCCGTCTGTTGCTCCGGGCGCTTGTCGACCAAGTGTTTCTTTAACATTTGTAACGAGAGCGATCACTTGTCGAATCTGATTGATTTGATGCCATGTTGATTAGATTAAACATAATCGATATATTTAGATTTCTGTTTTCATATTACGTGTTTGAGATATTGCGTCCCGGTTATGTCTTAGAATTAGTGGCGAATGTCTAACTAGAGACGTTGGAAAATGAGAGATAGACTATCCCGCGCGCGAGGCGACTAGAGTGTGTTGCCGTGCCGATAGATTTTGGCTTATTTGTCTACCGCGCTGCATCTATTAGTTATTATAGCAGTTATAGAGCAGCGGCTAATCTTCATTAGCTCGCCCCACGCGCTGTTGCTCCCGCGACGCCGCTAAGCCAGCGCCAGGGCGAGGGTACGCGTAATGGATTCATAATTTACTCTTTGCAGATGATGGAATGATAGCTCGGTGTCATTATAATCATGATGACAATTATAAAAAAGTTCCTAGTGAATGACCATAAGCTTGATCGAAAAGTTAGAAAACAAAAATGATCTAAGATCAATATCTATCAATAGTTTAATTATGTTTTAAAAATTAAATCTGCCAGTGTTCTTTACACAGAGGCAAAAGTTCGCAAGCTACACTGTTAATTTTCCCCCGTCTTTGTTTACTAGCCGGTAACAGAACCGCCAGTGAGTTTCTAAGGAAATAATCCCCATTATTTTCGTTTCGCCGCTCGCCACATCGACCTGGCTCGGCGAACAGCCCCGCTAAGTAATCTCTGCAGTGCTGTACCAGATCCATTAGGGCGCGGCGCCAGCGTAGCGTGGCACGCGTGTCATTAGTCGCCTACGTGTTAACTTGGGCTCGTGAGGGGCGCGAGGCGAGGGGCTTGTAAGGCCCCATGTATATGCTCGGCGACACCGTTTGAGTTCAGGCGTCTTGAGACTGAATTGTTAAAATGTTTCTGTTCTGACACCTTTTAGTCTCTTTTCGTCCTAATTATCGTACACGGGCTTGCAAGGTGCGATCTACATGCTCTGACTCATACGGTGACGTTCGAATGCGGACGTCTTGAGATGTTTCTGTAGTCGCTTACGATTCTGTTCTGACATCTTTTAGTTAGTTTTTGTTCCTAATTAGCGGAGACAAAGTTTTATGGGGTGCCTTGCCGGGTTCAGGGACACGATTTAATGTGGTAATTACGTTTCCAATGCCTTTAAACATTTAAAATAGAGCCGCATGGTTTACTAGCATTTCCGCAACAATTCCCCGTAGTAAGTTATTTTCTCCTCGCAGTTTTCCCACAAGCTCCCCACTCCCAGCTAAACAATATAAGTACGATACAGCGGCAGCGGGCTCTCACCTAAATGGACGTGTCATGCAAACGTTGAAATACAACCCGCGCTTGTTACACCCGGCCACGCTCTGTTGCCGGTGCATAAAGCCGATTCTCGCCGGGCGGGTGGTGCGGCAATCGGAATTGCTATCAAGACGTTATTGCCGTGCTACCCCCTTTTTACGGGCGCTTAACCCCCGGGTCCCTGCGTGTAGTGTTCTGGCGCGTTTCCACTCGCCACACGATCCCGAGCTGTTTAAAATTGATTTATAGTTGTATTTTCTGGTCCCTTTACTGATTTTTGCGCCATCAATTGAATAAATGTTCTGGCTTAACTTGAGTGACGTTGTAGTCTTTTTCTAATAGGTACACAGATTGAGTAATACTATTATAACAGTCGTCTTTTAGACGAGTAGCGATGAAGTTTGCGAAATTAGGTGATGGTAAAACACAGTTCCATATCGTCATATTTCACATCAAACTAAGTTTCTTTAAGTAGATGCATTGATACAACGGTCCGGCCTGTTTCGTCCCGTGCCGTGTGAGACATTGGCCCCGCGCCGTAGCAGTGCGCAGGCGCGGCGTCGCGGAGCGAGCTTACGCCGCCTACCCGGCTGTCCTACAGACCATAGCCCGGTACTCTACGGCAGTTCGAAAGATACATACATACAATCACGCCTGTGTTCCCAAATGGCAAAGCACGCGAAACGTGACAGACAAAACAATAACTACTTCACGCTTTGCAGCCACTTCTTAGCAAAATTTTAGGTTTAATAATATTTTTTTGCGTGATACGTTCCTACTACGGCCATGATAGGATACGGTACATTGAGCCTCGGAGGCTCCTAACTAAACTAACTTGAACCGCAATGGCATAGTCCCGTCTAGGCTGTAAATACATAGATGAATTCCCAGCAATTCTTGGTGACAATCTAGAGCTAGTAATGTAACGCGTCATACTGTCAACGAATCTGCTCTCTGCTAATGGAGTTTCTAAATTCGGAAACACAAATTTTACTTCCGAGTCCTCTCTGTATTTACGTCTCCAAGTATTACTCCCTCGCAATCTTTCGTTCCGACATATCCAATCCTTGCCCCAAGTTTCCAGTATGTTAAGAGATATCTCTATTTTGTCAGTACTTAAAACACAGTTACCATGCTCCTGTCCGGACAGAGCCAGTTCCCTGGCCACCCTACCCGCCTACATCAGTGTAGCGTGAGATGGCTGTTGATTAGGGGTGTGAACGGCTCACGAGGAATTCCAAATGTGCTAAACGGAACGGGGTTCGGTGGCGGAGGAATTGGCGGCTTGCAAATTTGTTGCCGGCGCGATATACAGCCGGTTTCGATTGCGACGGCTTGGGTTCCGGTGTAATGTACGTGGGACAAATACAAAGCAGGCACGAGCCGGAATATGCTCCATTTGACGTGACTATCTCCAGATACTTATAGAGAGTAAGAGTAACAAGTACGTACAAAAACACCGGCGTTGCGGCAAACCTACACGATGGAGGAAAAAGTTTCCACAGATATTAACCAGACGATGAGATTCCACCCCCGTAACGTCTCCAGAGGGAAAACTAGAGCAATTTACTTTTGTGCATAATAGAAAATATGGTCGCGCCGTCGAGTTAATAAAGCTCGGGCGGGGAGCGAACAGGTTGAAATACGAGGGCGGGTCGCGGCCGCCGCTTAATGCGGGTCACTTTGCAGCCGCCAGCCGGAATACCTGTAGCCCGCCTATGTAGACGACATGCTACAAAAATGTTTGCGAATTGATCAGCTGAAATGTCAGATCTTGCCAAACACAATGACGTCTTGATGGACTCCCGCCCGTGTCTCAAATATCAACGCTCTCATTCGAAACAGGAATCGCTGGGCGTTTATTAAATCAGGTCGAGCAAATAGATCGCCTTTCACTGACCTATTTCTTTTAAAAATATATTTCCACCGCGAGAGTCGGGCGCGAGCAATCCTCTTATCGGATATGACTTCCCTTCATTTTCTGCCGTCGGAAACGTAATACTTACACTTAATAGCTTCTGGTGAGAGGGATGTGCTCTGTCGGCTGTAATTTACAGTTCAAATTAAAACTCGTTGACAGTATACTTTTACTGATTTCAAAACGTATAATTGTTTCGTCTTTCTGCCTAGTTGGTTTGTCCATCTAATGATGAATAATGTTTATTTTGATTTTATCATTATTACCTGTTCTGTCATAGTCATTTCGTCTGTTGTCGGCGTCGTGATCAGCTTTCATAGGTCTGTGTAATCTATTCGTGTACTGTCATTATGTCTGACGCAATACACTTTATCTACCCGACAATTCAATTGATACCGTTTTCGAGACTCCAAATTCGTCCCGCGTTGCCTCCACGCAAATCGGCGACAGTACACAAGTTATCCCCTTCTGTTGTCAAGGGAGAGCTTAGATGTTTGCCAGCCCGAGCCGCCGCGCTCCGCCGAGCGTGAAACACGTTTCCTCGCCCCGGCGCAACGAGTTTGTCCATGTCACTGATTGCGTTATTTACATATCCCAATTGTAAGGGGTTAAAAAGGGGATTTCCAATGGCATTGTTGCTATGGTAGTTTTCTGTTCAACTGGCCGTTATTGTTTTGTTATTGACGAGTCACACTGTGGCTTCAGTATTGTCGTAATGGAGTCCCTTTTCTCAAGTTCATTGTCTTCTGCATTTAATAAGCAAACAAAACCGGGTGCATGTAATGCGGGAGTGGACCCACGATCACAGTAAAACGTTTTATGTCCAACAGTAAAAACTTGGAAAAGTACTCTTCGCACTCTGCGTTTCTCGCAACAATGTATTTCGCTTCAAGTTGATGAACAGTCGGTTCTACTTCAACTTCGCGCTCAATACGAAGTAATTCCACCCACGGAGATAATTCAACTTAAAAGACACCAAAATAATGTACCTAACCATCTTTCATTTCTCTAAAGCAGAGCTTTTTAAGGACGTCACTAGGGTATTACCACTTTCAGACCACACGCCGCAAACACTCGATAAAGTCGCGCAAGAAAGTCTGTAGGTGAATAAATAATTTATTTAAAGCCGGTAACACCGGCGGGAGGGGGCGTTGGAATTATTCACGCCGGCTACACTGACGGCCTGCATGCTAACTGCTAGCGCCTCCCTCTAGTGCTGCCAGCGTATCGATACCATCGACACCTCTTGATACCGCGCTGTATGCTCGTGAAGATCATATCTTGATATAAGGGCCGTGTCAATTGTATCAGATCATAAAACGATGTGAAATATTTTCAATAACTGTTAAGTGAATTTGTGTTCGTTTTAAGCTTGAAAATGTCCCTAGAATGTCAAGCCATGATACGTATTTGCAAAAGGGAAACTTTGCTTAGTATACATTAAACTTTTTAACACTTTTCTGGTTCAGGAACACTCGCCACAAGTGCTAGAACTTCTTCGCAACCAAATGTTTCGTTATTTATCGATTCGCGCCACCTACCCAGCGTTTGCCAATTTAACACATTCGAATCTATTTAAACAACGCTATCGCGGCGATACGCGCGCCACCCTAGGGTGGGGGCGTAAAGTTTCCTGGTGATTAGCAGACGAGCGCTGCCGTGCCGCGTACAGCTAGCCGCGTCTGCGGCGCCGGCGCAGACCGACGCGCTGCGTATTACGGGAACACCGCGGAACTGTTGTGAAGTGGAAGTGACAGTATGGAGCCAGCAGGGCTATTGTCTAATGCGCGCTCTACACTCGCGACGCGAACACCCGCGAACGCCCGTGAAAGCCGCGAATCGCGAGAGTAGATGTTGTTCACGCCTTCGCGTTCGCGCTTCGCGGCGTTCCCCGCCTGGTGGCGGTTTTTTGGTCCGCGACAAAGGGCGCGCGGCGAACAAGACAGCGAAGCTTTGCGAGTGTGGAAGGACACAGTTGTGCGTGAGCCGCGGCGTAAATTCACGCCGTGAATTCACGGAGCGACTTCGCGCCGCGAGTGTAGAGCGGGCTTACGCATTAAAATCTACATCGGTTTCAATTTGAATGTTGAAACCAAATCTAGCTTTAAAGTTAAAACATTTGGTATCACGGTATTTGATATCACGTCACATACCCATAATTATGTGAATTTTGACATTTAAATCAAATTGAACGAATGCTTTACTAAAAATTGGTTTTGCTCTAAAAATGCTCTCACAATCGTAATCCAGTTTTTTGAACGAATACATTCTACGGCGACGCTTGAGATCTAGATCCTCCGTGAAACCGATGTAGATTTTAAGTACGTTAGATAGTCCTCCAGGTTTTAAACTGATATGAAACACGGGTCTCAACGCGATATGATTATTTACCTTTATTACTCCGACGTTTCGACACGGGTTGCACCGGCCGTGGTCTCGGAGAACTAAAGGTAAATAATCATATCGCGTTGAGACCCGTGTTTCATATCAGTTTAAAATGTGTACAAAGCGCGAGAGTTTAAAATATTATAGTCCTCCAGGTGTCGCAAAGATCCAAAAATAAAATTTGGCTTTACTGGTGATTAGGAATAGCAATTACTAGATTTTCACTCGAACTGAGGGTCCCAAAATGTGCGGTGTGACATGCCGATGCCGCATCCACGTAATGTGCGATCTGTGGGGAGTATATGCGGTGGATGTAGCACGTCGAGACTCCCTCGCGATCGGGGTTTTGTCTTAACCGACTGCAGATCGCTAGCCTTCAAATAACAGAAACTCTGCAATTAAATGACGATCGGTTTCGTTGGACAAAGTAATAACGACTAAGGCGGGGTTTATAAAATGTAATGAATGACGTTTGGTTTGACTCTTCGTGAAAAGGTCAACAGTAGTAGTGCATTTAGAAGCATTTTGGATCTGTAAAATAATTCAATCATTCAATCATTTAGGGTTTAGAAGCATTACTGAAAATTCCTTAGACATAATATTGCAATGAATTTAGATTAAAGTGTCGTAGAATCAACGGCGCATAAAAATCTCGGTATTGCGTTGATAATTCCGCCCCCTTCCAAGGGTGGAAGAGTGGATATATTTCGAATAAATAAAAAAACAAGTAGCAATGCTCTAAGTTTTTATACATTCGGATAATGATCCATTTACCATTCAATTTATTTTATTCGTGGAAGTTCCTCTCGCGGAGCAATCCGCCTCTGTCGCACCCTAATCAACTGGATGAGATTATCCGGAACGCTCCAGGCTTATTATCGCAGTATAATACCGTTAAGATAATGGGATTTTAAATTAACGAAAACTGTTAGAAATATCGAATCGAATCACCATTCCAATCCCTTGATACAAAAGTTAATTGCTAGGAAATAGGGAAGGGACTGGCTAACGCAGATCGATGGGCATAATTAAGTGCAGACACCAGCGGGATAATGCCTTCGCAGTTAGTGTCGCCTTTTACAAGCCAATGTGCTTTTAATATAACAGAAAGTTCTACTTTGAATTACGGCCAGTCCCAATATTCAATCTATCGATGGCTTACTAGAAGATAATAAAATGACAGCTAATTTTAGGACGTGCCATTATACATTGTGGTATTGCAAATCCCTGTTGGAAAAGTATAAGGGGTGTAGAAGGGGATATGTGTACTATCGAACCAACTGATTCCTGACCCACCGTAGAACGTTGTCACAATAAACGTCATAAACATTTCCTTTGTCAAGCAATGCAATGTCACTATGACGTTCACTGTGAATAGGTTTTATGGTGGGTCAGGAATCAATTGCTTCGATGGTACACCAAGGTATAAATTCAAATCGACACACGCAGTATCTGTTTACATTCAGAATCGAGCTTCATAGCTTGTTGCTGATCCATTATCGTATAATCCCGCACCCTTGTGGGCAACCCGGGGCTATTCTTGACGGGTGGCCTCTGTCTTGTCACGTAGGGGTGAGCACGCGTATACTAGAGATTTCTTCAGACTGTCATGGTAGTGAAGGAAAACAGTTGACGTTTCTACACAATCTTGTTCAGGGTGTGCGCTTATGTGCTACTGTTTTTAAAAGAAAAAGACACATAAATACTCTACAGAATATAACTCGCTTGAACGCTTATTTCATAGGTTTTAATCTCTTTTATCTATGTGCAAGTAACCTGTCACAAACATCGTGATTCTAACATTTTGTGTGCTCTGCCTTCCCTGTCTGAGTATATTTATATGTTTGTGACTATAATGTCTTATTGGTGATTATTTTTTGTTACAGGTAAGCCACTATGTCATTATTCAGTATTGTAAGTAAAAAAGTGTTAATTCACATATTTTCCGCGTCAGTTCTGCGTGTTGTGAGGTCTGCGGCGTGCCAGCGCGCATGCGCCCACCGCAGTGGTTAGTAGGTTTAACAGGCCCGCGCTGCACCGCGCACAGATATGTCGGTACGAATCGGCCGCTAGGGACGCGACACGCGACGCGGCGTGACACTCGATATCGATGTGCGGGCCCAAGGGATGCTTTGTTTTTTATTGCGGATCGGAAAAGTTTTTGATCTTGATCTAGTGAGGCTTTGGTTTGGATGTGATTGGATGGAACAAGGCAACGAAATTTATGAAGGATAATACGCCAAAGGATTTTCGATTACGTTACAGTCGTCAGTTATATTTAGTAAATTTGCCTTGTCTTTGCTCTTTGCACATGGCTTTCCTTTACAAAGAGCCTATTGAAAGAGCATTTACTGACTTTAAGTATTCCTGTGACTGTCGCGTATTTGTGACGTGTGACCGTGTCAGAAAGCTCAATAGCATTTTAACTAATATGCTGACTCAATCTACGCCTTATAAAAAATGCCATGATTCAACTCTGTCGCCTACAGATCGATCCATTTCATTAGTCAAACGGCTACAATCAGCCAGCCAGCTGCCGCCAATAGCTTCAGAACTAGCAATCCAATCCGTTCCATGAGCAAGTAATTCCGAAGTTTTCAATAGCGCTCGTAGTCGGGGCATTGCCGCGCTCACGCCGACCCCGGCTCGACGAGTGCAGTCCGCAGTGCGCTCAAACGACACGGATTACCTAATCAGCCGCAGCCGCTGCTCGCCGGTGGTCGTACGGACACTATTTTCGGATACACGCCAGTGCCGAGTTTGGAAGCGTACCGTAATTGGCTGTCGGCGTTAACCATTTTTGACAATTACACGTAACGAACATTCTGAAGACCTATTCACGAAACCTGTTGATTCCCTCGTAAACTTTTGTTGTTAAATTTTATGATTCAAATGTGAATGTACCTAAATGTAACATTTTTTCCTCAGCTTTATTTGGCTTTTAGAAAAAACATGGCCCCGCACTACGGTGTTCCTCACACTTTTATTGTCTAGGCTCCCATTTCCCGGTCGATATTTGGTCATTTTTCGTTTGTTTATCGACACCGCGCTGCCCGCGGCGCCCGCTGACCTCCCGGCCGACGACAAATACACGCTAATTGATGAGGGGCTCCTCTCCGTAGCCGGCGAGCCGTAATGGCGGATGGAATGGCGAGATGGCCTTTTTCTGGAAAGCTTTATGGCTAAAGCCGCAAAGCGTTTCATCTGACTTTTCTTTTTTTCTGCAACTTTATCTGAAATTAATTCAAGAGCCTGATTGGTCTTCCTAGCTGCTTAGCGTATTTAATTGCTTCTAATCCGTGGATATATTTGTTGAAACCTTACCCTTTTATAACTTTGAAAAAGCTAGAATATTTGTTGTTATATTGATATAGCCATTTGGGAGGCAACAGAGACTTCGTTCAAAGAGTCTTGGGTATAAGCAAAACACTTCAGTCTTTATGGAGGATGCGAGCTCTATACATATAAAGAACTTGAGTGTCTATTGAAGACTCAAGTCCCAGAGATGAAAGAACTCAAGCTCTTATTAAATTACCAGAGTCGACAAAAAAAAATCTCAATTGACTCGAGAATTTATCAAAACTAATTATGAATCTCTTCGTTGACTTAGAGAGTCGTAAGCCCCTGTTTATTTTGGTAATCTTTACGAAGATGAAGGAAACGTTCGATCGGCCTGCCGTAAATCCATTTCACGAGTGCCGCCACATGTCGATGCCACTGACGCCGCTATTTATAAATTTATAACGTGTGAGAGCGGCAGCTGCTTTATGTCGCCAACGACTTATCGGTTGCCGCTCGCTTGCAGTTGACGGCGTTGTTTCTGGCGCGATTAAATAAATATTCTCGACATTGACAGAAAGTCTAGGAAGTCTAGCTTATGGATTGTGATTAGTTTATGCCGTAAAACCGAATCGAAATTGATGATGGATAAAGCTCCGCCGTCAGCTGAAAACGGATAGAAATAACACATAATCGTAAAACAAGAGTGTATTGAAACTGAATGGAGTACGAGGGCTGTCTGTTGGAGTCATTAAAATGCATGCCCTTGAATGTATGAGGTGCTTATTGCAGACGTAAAACCCGAATCGCTGCACGCAGCGCTCGTGCGCCCCCGCGGTCGCGTAACCGCGTTACCGGCGCCGATGCACGCTCCCGCCTCGGGCCAAATCTCATTTTTATTAGGGAAGTAATGTGGAAAGAGTGGAAATGACACTGTACCGACTTCCGACCCCTACCAGCATATACAGGTGTCTGTTAACACCTTCATCCGACAACCAACCCTGTTCCCCAACGATTAAAGTCTGAAATTCAACCGCCCTTGGGCAAGATCTGCGCGCGTGCGCGGTAAACACAGACGCTTTGAGCTTTACTCAGTTGGTTGTCGTGCACCGCGGCGAGCGGTCGTCTGTGCCGTCGCGATGTCGTCGGACTAGTGATGTGTTTGTAGCGCATCGAAACATCGATGTGACAGTGAGTGTTGGTACAATCTGTGTTTTAATTTTTGATGATGTTGTTTGTAGTCTGTGATTGAAGTGAATATTTAAGTGCGTTTGATGATAGACCATAGTATGATTTGATACCGATTTAAAAGTTACAGATCGTAAGACGCCGTCTAAATATCACGTCTTTATAATATAATTAAAATTCCCTAAACAGGGAATTTGCATTGATTTAGAAACTGAATGTTGTTCGTAAGTCACATTAAAGCGGTAATCGCATTAGCCGCCCCCTGGCGGCGCGGCGGCTCAATTACCCGCGAGGCGCTGTTTGTAAATACGGCGCGCGCGCCGCGGCCGGGATTAGCCGATTATGATTACGATGTTATTGGATTCTTTAGCGCTTTAGATTTGGGCAGAGTGAGGTTTTGGAAGGGATGTATAGCTTATGTCGGTGACAATATCCATTATGTATTAGAACTTACAATCACGCGTCACTTCTAGCATAATTTTAGGTTTGAAAACAGATGGAAAAGGGAGTATAATAGTGACAGGTGGCTAGAAGACTACCACAAAAAAAATGCGATCGTATTTTTTTTAACTTTTAACTTTAAAGAGATACTTGACGGAAATTTCAAATGCGGTAAGGAATTTAGTTATCCGCGAGACATTAGTCAGAAAAAAAACAATATGTATGTAACATCGGCACTACGAGGCCGACTGATTGATCAGATTGATTGCATCGATAGTCTGCTGTTTTCACTGAGCAAAGCGCCATTAAGCTATCAACTTATCGACTCTCGATTTGCACAACTATGCATACGTAGTTCGTGGTCATCAAGATAAGTTGAACAAATGCGGTTTAGTCCATCCATTATTAACTAGCTGTGCCCGCGACTTCGTCCGCGTGGAATAATTATTTTGGGCATTACCTTTTTTCGCAATAAAAGGTAGCCTATGTCCTTTCTCAGGGTCTAAAGATTGTCTGTGCCCCATGAAAATCGGTTGAGAGGTTTAAGCGGGAAAGCGGAACAGACGAAACAGAGATACTTTCGCATTTATAATATTAGTAGGGATTAGTAGGGATTGTCCCCGCATATAGCCATGTCGCTTCGCTAGAAAATAGTAATGCGATGCTCTGTACGAACCCTCTCTGTCTCGCAACTCGCGTCCGTCGCTGTCGGGCCCTTAGCGCGGACATGCGCCCGGCTCGCGCCTGTTGCGTTTTTTTTTCGCTCCTCCAGAGGCGGGTTCTGTAAAAATTTGCGGTGAATGTGGGATTTAAATTCGTATTTCCTACTCGGGAGCCGCAGTGCTCGCGTGAGTAGGCTTTGTTTGGAGTCCACGAAGTTACAGGTTCGTTGTTTAACGGGTTCCGTGTTTGGAGTCGGGATAGAATAACACTTCTCTATTTCTTCCGTGGATGATGTGAGAGGTGACTAAGGAAGTATGTTTAGGTATGCATTAGGCAACAGGCTAGCAATCTGTCACTATTATACGACCTCTCCATCTGTTTTCAAACCTATAACTATACTAGAATTGGCTGCGAAGCATAGTTTTGTCTATGCCACGTTTCGTATGCTCTGCCTACCCCATTTGGGAAAAAAGGCGTCATTGTATGTATTATCGGACGCAAAAGGTTGTCTTTCAATAACACATACATCTATTGACATTGTAATTTCTGCCATTTTGAAGGCGCGATCGGCTTCGGTCTGTCAAAATAGTCCAAACGCGGTTTGCGTGGCTGTTTATAAGCGTGCAAAAAGACAACGGGCGCAGCGACCGCCCCCGTGTTTCACTTTTTATCGACACAATACAATCGTCGGAATAATTTCCTGAGCACTCCGCATCCGCCCGCGCCGCCGCTATTGCCGCCGATCGGCTCCAGAATATCATTCCGTTCCCATCGACACAATTTATTAGCATCTTTCTGCCTTTGATCCAGCCAAAGCGTATGATTTATTCGCCGTTATCCTTTATCTTAATAGGCGGCCGTTCATTTTCATTCCACTTCGTTAAAAATACAAACGCCGCTGTTATTTTAATCGATTCAATAAAAGTAAGCCGTCGCTTATTCACCGGGATGGTTTTTTCTGGCTGGAATTACACCCGAATTGCCACTTCCGACTGGACTCGGTCGGACACTTCAGTGGCGAGCCGCATCTCTAATGGCGTCTAGTTGGACCAATTAGCTAGACGCGTAGCTCGGATCCTCTATTCAGTCGTCCGATTAATTATTTATGAGCTGAACCGTATAGGCGTAGACTGAAGCAGAATGCCCGCCGGTCGACGCGGTCGCTAAATCACGCGTGAGCGACAACATAACTGCGGCGAAATATTTTCGCATCGCTTCCCATTGCGATGTCGATAGTCATTTGTAGATCGCTGTAGCAATGATTAGTACTGTTTAATTAGAAAGGCAACAAGAAATATGAAATTAATATTACAATGCGTAATAACTAGTTTAGCTTTCGAAAAAAATATGTATCTAATCACCGGAAATGCGTGACTAGACTAATTATTACCTTTTACACCTATAGTTTTTAGTTACAATCAGAGACCGACCGACAAAAACGTAGTCCTGCCATTTCTTTTCTTTGCGCTTTGAGGTTACGATAACATACAAAGACATCAAAATTTTACTCAAACTAAAGGTAATACCAAACATAATGACCTGGACGAGTCGTCGCGCGTGACAGTGTGTCAGTGCTAGTGTCGCGAGTGTAGTGCAGTGCCCGCGATGGATTACCGCGCGCCGCTGCCGCTCAACGGCGGCGCGCCTTACTTCCCGCCATCAGGTATGACGCTGCACTTGATTAACTTCACCTAGCTCCTGTGTAATGACCTCACAGGACTCTGGATTGTAATTTGAGATGAAACGTCTCAAAAAGAAACCATTCGTGTCAAGTAAGACCTTAAGGTCCTACCGTTAGCTGACGGGGACGCCCGCCGCGTGCGCACTCTCGCAGGTCCCGCTCCGGATACCCGCCTCGGGCCAGCGAGTACTCGATGGGCGAACGCCTAACTTACCGCTACTAGTATCCCAAGTGTCGTCATTACGATCGAAACACAAGTCACTCTTGTTTGCGCTAATACGCTGAATACGCATCAGTTTGCATGGGAACTGAGACAGCGCTTCCCAGCGGCACGTTTACACAGCTGCCTACGCCGCGGGACGAAACGGGCGTCCGTTACTGATAAAGCTAAGCAATGGCATGTAGTATCTCCACCAATTCCACTAAGGTTTGTAGAAAATGTCCTCGAAAATCCAACTCGCGCAATAGGAAACTTGTAATAGAAAGCTCATTAAAGAAAACGTCCCCTAATGAGGTTGTACCCGCGCCTGCAGCAGCCCTCACCTGGCAATCAGCCATCCTAATCCGGCGCGAAAGGTCAAACGGTCTTAATCCTCGCGGCGACAGCGTGATTGATGACGTCACGGGCTTAGCGCTGAAGGAGACGTCGTGACGTCGTTAGCTGCTATCTGATGTTGGCGAGGGTAGTTGTCCTGCCTCGCTCTCGTACGAAAGAGAGAGATGGATGAGTTATGGTGTGAAGCTGTAGCGTAGAAACTGGGTAGTGATGTTATGATGTATACTCCGCATGATAGCTGAGGTGGTGGCATGAACATTTTGTTTGTGGTCCTTCGACTTGGTCTTTTAGTTTCCGTAAGTCCGTACAGTTTGGATGCAGTTCTTGTGAGTAACTCTATGACCTTTTTACAAATTTCTGTGACGTGTTCTTGTTCTAGAAGTCTATCCTAGCTCGTGTCAAAGTTTTCGAGATTCTAGTTGTGGCGTCCATTTCAAATTTATTGCATTGTACTGTCGAATTGTAATCGGGATACAATAAAGGTAAAGAAATACCCTTTACAATCTGAAGAACGAAGCTGCCTCGGGCATACAGTTTGTGACAAATTTGCCACAAGCGCTGTGAAGAGAAAACAACTGCCATCAATGAAACGACTCCGTATAAAGTCGTCAACATATTTCACAGAAAATAACTCGCGGGAACGGCGTCATGGTTTATTATTGAAATTAAGTTTAAGGAACCGTCTCTGGCCATATTCCGGTGCACTTCCCCCAAACGACGTATTTTATGGGCGACCTCTCAGCCGCGGCCCCGCGCCGGCTCGTAAACGCGAGCCCTTTTGCGATAAATAAGAGCCCGGGCCAATTTGTGATGCGGTATTATTTACTACACGGCAAAAATATGTACACCATCGAGTGTATTAAAACGTAATGGAAATTGTGGTGCCCTAACTTGAATTCCGAAATTTCTGTCGACCAACGTCTGGAAGACCTGATAAAGATAGTGGTTTGTGTGAACGGGAATTTGAAACTTAGCAACAAGAATTACATAAATCTGGATAATGAGGTCTGTTTCAGTAGAAACAGTTGTCAGATGATTGGAAAACATCTGTAATACCTATACATGTTTTTGAGATCAAAATATCTCGAGGAAAACCTTCTATCAAAAACAGCCTTCTTATTTTGTCACAACACCATCAGTCACGTGACTTCCGTAATGGACTTCGGCTATTTTGAGTAGCTTTTGGTGGATTCCGGGTTCATTCGACTCCAAACACTTCAACCGAATAGGTCCTGTCCTGTCTTAGTAGCTCACTCACTCAGTGCACCCTCGCATCGCAATGATCGTCATAAGTTACGTCCGCGATAGCGATCGGCGGCGTTATCGCGTCTCGGGACTGCCCGCGCCATTGTCACCCCATCGGGCTGCGCGCGCACGCCGCGCCAGACGCTCCCGCCGCGGCGGTGCAAGCCACGAGAGTACGGACTGTTTCGTTCTTTCCCCGTGTTGTCTTGGGCTTACAGTTGCACGTAGCAACGCAGAGGCTTCTAAGGAAATGGATTAAGGTATGCTTTAGGTGACAGGCATGGATTATATGACACTAAGATCGCTTGGCCTTTTCTTGGTTTAGTGCACGCCGAGTAGGACGCTTTATCAAAATATCTGTGAAGACACTAGAAAATGATGATATAGAGATGGATATCGTAACCATACTGCCTTTAATGTGCCTCCTGTCTACAGCTGTAATCCTACAGAATCGCAGCATGTGGTTTGAATCACTGCATTTCGTATCATTCAAGTCATATCCTTGTTTTCTCACCGAAGTCATCAATTTGGAATCACTTGATATTTTTGTGAGTCTGACTATAGTATTTCAACATATGAATCTGTACTTTTTTTCTGTATTATATGACCGCTCAGATCTCATGACTAGGGCCGCAAGTCAAACGAGAAGAGCTATACATGATGTAGGTCGGTCTCGGGGCGGGCTCCGGCCGGAAATGGCCGTCAGATTTGTCGCGGCCCGCCGGCTCGCCAATTACCGCCTACCGCTATCTGCTCTCCTGGTCATTTATACCGCGCCCGCTGCGGAACCACACGCGAGAACACTGTGGGCTTGACAACTGGGTACCAGGGCACACTGACAGGTTTGACTGTCTCCCTGTTTCAAACGATTGTCTGTCTGTTCTAAAGATTTATATAGCTCTGTGTAGCCTCGCACTTTAATAGATCTGGTGTTGGAGTTAACCAAACACTATTCCCGATACCAATCCATCTACTAGGACTACACCGGGGTTGGATTGCATTTGAGAGCCATTATAGTCTGCGCTCAGGTTTCCTCGTGCCAGGGTTTACACAACCGCTACCTAAAAAGACTTATTGCGAGTTAAAGTTGGTAGCTTAATACTGAGTGGTGGATACCATGGTGCAATGCCGAGGATTAGACACGTGATGAACGCGTTCCAGATGGCAGTTTATGGCCACACATTAAACATCTATTTCTAGTCACTTAAAATAGAAGAAAATACCGCGGTCCGCCTTAAAACGTCGCTGTCGTAAAGAACTCGAATAAGGAAACAATTACCAAAATTAAAACGAAATAAAGATGAATAAAATTAGGTATACAGTGTTGGGAAGCCTCGACGGAAAAGTTAATTTTGAAAGCGACGCAACAAACAGCAGGCGAGTCCTCCGGCAGCGGGCCTTGGCTCCCGAGCGCTGAATATTTAATAACTTGTCTCCGTGGAAATGTTTCCTTTGTTGGCGCAACAATCCTGCAGGGACCTGACGTCCACACAAAGGCGCGTGCATGCAGCAAATACTTTGTATTTTTAATATCTTTGAGCGGCCGCCGGATGCATTTGAGTTTTGAGCGAAACATTGCTCAGTCTTCTGGAAGTAACATTATTTCTATCTGTCTAGGGTCTCAGTTTGTTTTGTTAGCGATGTCCTAGTTTGCAGCCGAGATAAATCAATAGACGGACGTGATGCTGCCAAGCGATGGCAGCGGCAACACGGCTGAAAGATGGACACTGTTCTGAGATGCTGTATTGTTAGGAACTTTTAGTGAATAGACTGAGATCGCGTTATTATTTTTGACGAGTTCATTATGTAAAGTTGTTTTTGTTTGATGACATCCTGAACTTGCGACGTGAGGATAAAAGTTAGTTCAGTCCGCCGTTGTTGCGGGGCCGTGGTCGCCCGCCCCCGTCCGGGCAACCGTATAAAATGGCGCGGATGTCCTTATCCCGCGGATCGTCGCGGGCGATATAAAAACTACCCCCCGCCTCCCCCACAGCGGGGGAGAGAAATGAACCACTAAGCGGGGAAACTTTACCGCGTCGCAAGGTTGTTAGTCACGACTCGCGGCCTTTCTTCCTTCTCGACGGCTTCTGCGAGAGCGACGGAGTTTGCTAGTTTGTCTGTAATTAGCAGCCGTGACTTGGAAACATGGAAACAGATTTGTCTTTTTTTTTAAAGAAATGTCGAGGTAGAAGTTGGTTTAATTGAGGCAAAGTTTTCTAGTCTACGAACTTGTACGGGTTCGGTTTCGACATGCTTTCCAAGTAATCACGTTGCTAGCGAAGTCGTCGTTGCGTCGTTCGTTTCGAATCGACTTGGCAACAGTCTCCCCATAAATAGGTACTCCAGCAAATGATGTCGTATTATTAGTGAAACGAATTGGCATAATTTGAGTTCATGATTGACGGTGGATCCGCAATCCGCCGGCAGAACGAGCAATTACACCAATAAAGCACCCGCGAAGCGCCCCCCTCCGGCTGAAACTTTAATTAAAAGTTGACGAGACGCGACCGGCTGCCTCGCGGATTATCAACCCCAACCACCCAAGCCAATATAACCCCTATCATCATAGAAACAAAGCCGCGCCAAACTCTCGCCACACTCGCAAATCACGCATTACCGCAACAAATAGACGACGGAATCCTCAAATCCACGTCCCAGTAAATTATGCTTTATTACCGTCGCGGCAGATTTCGCTTTTCAACGCGCGCCTCCCTGAAATTGATTCGACGCGAAACGTAAAGTCGTAAGAACTCAGGCCGGCCATCTCAGCTTGACATCTGAAAGGATGGCGCCTTTGCCCTCAGACGTCCTCTCGGTTGAAGCCTGCGGGGCCCGCGGGAGGTCAAGTTACGCTGGTGATCCGACTGCTACCAGCCTACTTGGCCCCCGGAGGGCGCGCGGCTCGGAACAGTAATCGCCTTGATCCCCGATGAAGTTGGTAACAGAGTACCGTGCCCTCTGTATTATGAAAATGTGTGGAGGAAACAGAATCGGTACTTCGCGTGACCCGGCCCGGAATTCTCTGCCTTGCTAATAAGCTGATGTTGCCGATTTCGTGTACAGGTTTATGCGAGCTGTAAACCTGTATGACTGAACGACGCTGGCATTCCGTAATTGACGTATTTTCTGCTGTGCAAAAATGGTTTGCGTTCCACTGCGTTTTAGTTTGCGGAGCGTGTTGATTCACAGAGCTTGTGCTAAAAGTTAAGTATTGACCGGTAGCTTTCCTGTTGATTCTGGCACAAACGCTGGTTACATTCTGTGTGTTTAGTTTGAAAGCGAATGTTTTATTGCATACATACATACGTCACGCCTGTATTTCGAAATGGATTAGACAGAGCACATGAAACGCTACATCGACAAAACCATGAACATTCCACGTTTCATGGCCACTTGTACCATTTTTTAGGGTCCGACTTGGTTGGTTGGAGTTCTGTTTCATTGAATAGCAATTATTAATGGACAAGTTGTTTCTTCTTGCAAAATAGTCAAACTTTTGTATCCCGGGGTTTGACGGTTGCCGTCCCCAATTCTGGTGTACAGTCACGAACCGGGATTGTTGAGCCACTTGCCACTGTTCGCAATTTAGACGTGTAATCAATGACCGATGTGACCGACTAGATGTCAGCTATTGGATTAGTATTACACGACCAAGTTACAAACATAGGTAAGTGGCTCAACAATCCCTGTTCGCGATGGTACACCAGTGAACTTACCGTCTCCTAGAATCTTCCCGACGGCGTAAACCGAGCCCACCAAGGTCACCAACCTCAGGATCCCGCAAGCCGCACGCGTCACGTTCCCATCCCCCGTCGCACCTATTAACCGGCGATGCGTAAAATAACATCTAACTTTCCCTCGCCCCCTCGTCTGGTCACATGGAAACGCCTATTTAAAGATGATGAGAAACGCGCTCCCCTCAACAGTGGGTATGAAGCCAAATCGTGACTTGAAGAGCTAATTTTTACTTATATGCAAGTCAATTGCATAGTTGGTTTTAATATATAAATTTTACAATACAACTGATAGTTATTTTAATTGTCAGAAACACGAAATCTAATCATTTCCTCGACAGCAAAATGGTTTTATCTCTGTAACGTTTCATGTTGGAAAAAAATGTGCTGAATTTAAAGCATCGTGCAGATGTTGCTGGAACTTGATACACATAATAAGGAATACTGCTTGTTTCGTTCACTTGAACCACTTGTAAACAGACTGTACATTATTTGTAGAGCGACAGCGCCCCCCAGCCGTTTCGTTCCGCGTCGCACTGGGCAAATGTTTGAACAAAAGTTTGAGCCAATTAACTGATTGTGCAAATGTTTGTGGCGCGTCAACCCTGCAGCGCGCGGCGGGCTATTAAGTTAATCAAAGCGACGCACACAGGACCGAGTCAGAATTTCAGATTCACGAGGGTTGTGATATATTTTTACTTATTAGCGGTGCGTTGATTTGTTTGACTGCGGTATTTGATCTGGAATGCTAAGGCAAACTTAGCACAGGCTGTTTTATTAAAAGAAAATATTATCATTACACACTTGGTTGGTTTAACTTTGTTAGACTAACTAAAGAGTAACCTACATATGTCTTCCTCAATTCTCAAACTGGCACTACGTGAGTTTCGTAACTTGCAAAGAACTTTGTATAGTGGTCAGCAATAAACTTGGCAAGATTTTTACTGGCGGGGGCTTAGTTAGGGGGTTCCCACCACTTAAAATCACTATACGAGTAGGTAATCCATTCCTATAAATTTAGTGTCTAAATGCAGGAAAATTTACTTATTGTAGCATTTTGTTTCCTTGAAAGTATTTGTACAAAACGTTCGCTAAAGTTTCTACGACGGACATGGACGGCTCCATTGTCGAGACGGTGTCGCCCGCCTCCGCAGCCACGTGCCCGCGGGTCGCGGGTCGCGGCCCGCATTAGCGCGTCAGACCGGATTAATTAGCGGCCCGCGCGGGGCAGCCCTGCCGCCAGGGTCGCCGCCAACCCGGCATACCTAATTGTTTGGGCATTTGGCATCTACTTCGAAGCTCAATCGATGTCAAATGGAATCGTGATAAAAAAAGAAGTCACGGACAATTATTGGTCGTAACAACTAATAGTAATAAGTTTAATCATTTTTCTCAACGGAAGAACTATGCTATTTTGCAACTTAATAGTAAAAATATGACACTTCTTTTTGACAGCCCTCTGCCAGTAATTAGCTTAGAAGTTGGACTTACGGCAGATTACCGCTCTTTCAGCCAAGGGAAATAATGCTAGAGGAAGCAAAAATGTATAAAGAACATTTGCACTTTAGTACACTCTCTACCATCCCGCCTGCCTATCGAGTAGCTATCGAAGCACTTACTATCGACAGTGACTAGGAGCCTAGTTTGAAGCGACTGGCGGCTTCTGCGGAGCCACTCCTGCGCGACCCTACTGCACGTATACGCACGATCGATTCCGCGGGGTACTTAGCGAGCCGTGCAGTTTGATTTAATTTTAGCCATCGGCTGATTAATGAATGCTATAAATATCCGATATTGATTTAAAAGGCATGCCTACTTATGTACTTTTCACTCATCGTATCAGATTCGGATTCGCTAGGATGGCAAATTAACTCAGTTGACATCATAATTACGCAATTACTTTTCTGTAAAACGTCTCTTTAATTAAATAACATGTCAAAAGAAAGGTCTCAAATAAAAACCTCCCATTTTAGGAAGCTTCAATCACAACAGTAATTAATTCCACCGCCGCATCGCTCTTCATTGTTAATTGTTAATTACAAACCACGGAGCTTTCGCACGCCGCGAATCATTATGAAATAACGTTAATTTTAATATAATAACAATAGGAATGATTCCATAAAATCCGCCCCTTCTAATAGGATGAAAACGTTACCTTCCATTAGCATATTCATGAGCCGCCGGCCGGTGACTGTATTGGGGCGACATTCAATTTGTGCGCGATCAGAGATCAGCGCCGGCGGCGTCGTTTGTTGAAGATGTGGTGCCAATGCGGTAACTTATCATCGTCACCTCATTCGCTCCTCAAGGTATTTAGGGTTGGTCTCCTTCAATTTACTCGTGTGTCTAAGTCGCTTTGCCCTTAGTGTCGTCTCGTATTTGGAGTTTTGTAACGGGTTTCTTTCTTAATTGATCAAGGCCTCTATGCCAGGAAAGCCTTGCAACGCCGTATGATATCTGAAACTTTTTGGTTTCTTAAAACGTTTGTTAGTCTTTTTTCAGTCCTTTAGCTTTGGATATCACCCCAATTTCTGCTTCTTGGGTAAAGACCGACTGCTAGACCTCACGGCCTGTTCCAATATTCGATCTATCGACGGTTGAGCTTACTAGAGATAGAAAAATGACATAACGCCCATTTTTCTGACGCTTTTGTATCTCTCATTAGCCAAACTATCGACATGTTGAATATTTTAACGGATTGTGAGGGAGGGATGGAAATTGGGTCTTTGTTCTATGTTAACTGTTTATTTTGTCAGACTACCATGTAGGCCTTAGTACGACCGTATGAAATGTTACACAGCTGTTTGTGTTAAAAACGAGCTTTTATCCGTGACTGAAACATAGTCCAACCGAACCTGCTAAAACTGTCAGCTGCCGTTCGCGAGCGAATGCCGTTTCGAATTGGAAACTGTCCAGTATTTGCGATCGGGTTGAACAAAGGCGGCGTTGGTTAAAAGCGGGGATTTGTCGCGTACCTAATTACCGCCGCCGTCCCCCGTTACTGCGCCACTCGCAGGGCTGCTGGCACTGCCAAGCCATAGTCATAGTCAGGCTCTTAGACGGGTACAGTCACGAACCGGAATTGTTGAGCCACTTGCTACTGTTCGCAATTTAGACGTGTAATCAATGACCGGTGTGACCGACTAGGTGCCATCTATGGGATTAGTATTACACGACCAAGTTACATACAACAATCCCGGTTCGTGACTGTACATTATGGTTGTCCCTTGGTCATACAAGTTAACAACTCTGGGAGTTAGCAACTTTTGGGGTGCCTTTGAGACTGCGACGGCTATCATTGCTTCTGTGCGATGTATGCTGATACTTTACTGCTTGAATACCCTAAATTACACGGAACTCTCACGTGTCAAGTCTCATCCTTATTGCCAACACGTAAGTAGACACCATGGAGACCATAATCTTCTTAAAAGGCTCTCTCATGATTCTTAAAACATATCGTAGCTACTTTTGGATAGGCTTGATTCGTTGAAATCTTCTTTGACATTATGATTTTACCATGACAGCCTATTATCCTCGTCCGCGACCGTTCGCGTAGAACGAAACGACTAACGCGAGCTAATTGTTTGGGCCGAGACCGACGCCGTCCGGCTGCCGTGCGCCCTCGCAGCCAGCCCGAACTTTAATTGATGTGCGAGGAAGATCCAAATATTATAAAGTAGGCTAGACATACTGGGACTGAACTGTCTAACTACCCTGTAAACATCTGTAGTTCTTTTCACAGTTGGAATCGTGTTTAAGATATTTGCGAGGATGTTTGACAATAACCCAGCAGGTGGCCATGTGCCATGTGTTGTTATTGACTTTGTTCCTTTTTAGTAGCTAAGTGCAGAAATATCGCTTACATTTTGAAACAGACACGATAATTCCCTTCCAGAGTCAAATATAGGAATGCAACATGTTTTGTATTTATTTGTTCTCGGTGGCATAAACTGAATTGGGAATGTTTGGACTAGCGTTTAAACGTCATGTCATCCATGCGAATTGAATGCATGAGAGCAAAATTCATTTGGAATCCACAGGTGCCCAGACTTGCTCAAACCCTCTTAAAATATCCCTAGTTAATTTTATTGTATCATGTTTAGGACTCGGTCATGACAAACTTACAGGAAAGAATATTTTGTTTATCACTTAATGCTGAACGGTTTTTAAACTTTAAAACTAACGATGATTTCTGCTTTTGTTTCAGGTAAGCAATGCGTTGAAGATAACTCTTACTCGTCGCCGTGTAGTTTAAGCAGCTGTGGTAAGCACATTATGACAAGATTCTGTAAGCGCCGTCACATTAACACATATCGGAATAGTTCATTCATTCATTGTCTTTTGGGCTCTCAGACAACACCGCTCGAAACTCAAAACTGTTGCGGTACGGCGTCGTGGTTTTGTGTGAGAGCTCAGAGCCCCTAACCTCGGCTTATGTTTCGGGATAACTCGGCAACGTTGGTGGAGGCCATGGACTGGCAACCGCAGCGTCGGACGGCCCGAATTGGAAGGACGATTTGGTTAAGCCCAATTGGATAAGGCATCAATGAGGAGGCCTACCTCCAGCAGTGTGGCTGAAATTTGATTATTGAAGCTCACTGTGAGATCAAACAGCTTATCGTAGACTCGGGGATGCTCTACAGGAAATAGAGAAGAGATCTGTGGACCTGTTATAATTTTAATTTATGCTGCTCCTGATGTCGAGTGGTATTGTAGCATGTCTAAATGTCTGTGTTTAGAAAGCAAGAGATTCGCTTGAAATCAAATCGAGTTCAATGACCACAATTTCATGCGTAACACAAGGAAGCTTAGGTGGTCTATCATAAATTCTCATATTCAAAACAATCAAATTGCCTAATCATAAGAGCGACGCACTCCATTGAAATGACTTGACAATTTACGGTCCCCACAATGAATGAAACAAACATTACAGTATCGACATGACATGATGTACCATCTCCCATGCACCGAACCCACGAGAACCAACCATATGTCTTACAAGACAGAGTTTGATTTCTCTGCCTAGATTGCAACGTTACGACATTGTAACATGAATGGGTAATGTACAGCAACGTGACGCGGTTCATTCATCGGGTATGCGTGACATGCGACATCGCGAGTCGGCGCGGGTCAAGTGGCGACCCCTAACGCGGTTAACTCGGATGCAATCATCTCCGATGAGAGGGACGCTAGTTGATGTAATTTGACCCGTGGGAGGCGCTCGATGATTTATCTGATGGAGTTCGCTGCCGGGCCTCGCTTTGACAATCAACATCAAGTCTGTTAAAACGCCGATGTGCAATAAGAAATAGATAACAAATACTACTTTGGATATTGGATAAGTTAGAAAGATCAGATAGATCTTGGGAAACGTGTGCAACAAAACGCAAACACTGTTTTTTTTTTCTAATGGACACAATTCTAAATGATACTGCACTGTCGTAAGAGATAAATGGGAAGATGGAATTACCTAACAACTTATAACTAGGTATTAGACCTTTTTCATTATGTGTAAAATTAGAGGCATGCTGAAAATGGCTAAGAAACGTGATATTTTTGTAAGGTTTCGTGTACCCGGTCTATCTCATTTGGGAATACAGGCATCAAATCTGTGTTGCGTGTGTTTATTTACCGCCATTTGATTCTACTTTAAGTTTATCAATTTATAGGCTGGCAATGTGACTGAAGAGCTTTTATTTGCTATAAGCTGAAGAGTTTTTAACCCCCGACGCAAAAACGACGGGGTGTTATAAGTTTGACGTGTCTGTGTGTGTGTGTAAATGTGTATGTATCTGTCTGTGGCATCGTAGCTCTCAAACGGATGATCCGATTTTAATGCGGTTTTTTTTGTTCAAAAGCTATATCCATCGAGAGTGTTCTTAGCTATGTTTGGTGGAAATCGGTTCAGGTCTTCAAGGTCATCAGGTCATTTGTTAGGTGTGATGAGAATGTTACACGTTCAGCAAAGCCATCGCGTTGAGGCTCGTCGGGGGTTTTTTTAATTTTTAATTAATTATTTGTTTGAACGCGCTAATCTCAGGAACTACTGGTTCGAATTGAAAAATTATTTTTGTGTTGGATAGACCATTTATCGAGGAAGGCTTTAGGGTATATAACATCACGCTGCGACTAATAGGTGCGAAGACACGTTGGAAAATGTGGGGAAAACGGGAAAAATTAGTCACTATTCCACGCGGGCGGAGTCGCGGGCACAGCTTGTATTCTATATAGGTTAACATTGTTACGTGAGTACGTGACCCATATCGGTGTTGCCGCAACCCGGCGGGTCAGCTAGTCGGCTCCTAGCGTCGCCGCGACGCGATGCCAATTTGCGTTAGCATGCATCTATGTAATACATCAGGCTGGGAACACCATAAATACGAGGCCAAGGGGCGGATTGGATAAGCCAGTTCTTTGTCGCCACGCCATGATCTAATCTGATCATGCCGCTTGACAGTGCTGAGCCAAATTCACTGTCCATTGACCCTCTGTAGAAACCAGAGTCGCCCGAGAGAAGGAACACGATATAGCCCTAGAGAGCCGCCGACTGGGCGGTTGCCCTTAATTGTGACACGCCACTCAACATCAGCTAGTGACGAAACCCACCCATGACAGACTATCTTATGTGAATGTCTTATCGGTATTTTAATTACTAAATCTCCTTAGAGAAGCCTTATCGTGCTTATTAGAACGCGATTGGCTGGAAGACATGTCTAGATGCGAGCGAAATTACTGTGAATATTAGATCTTTTAATGAAAATGTTGCTATCCGAAGTATCGTCCCAAATTTTGTTAACATCACCTGAATATCTGAAGCGTGAACACGATATATCTCTGTCTTCGCGTGTGAAAGTCGTGTGTACTCGCGCCCTCGGCGGGCGGAACCGAATTATTTGTCAGCTGCGTGTAATGGCGCGGGACGCCGCCGACTGCGACGCCATACTGTTGACTAAAGCTATTGTTGTTCTAGAACACACGTGTGCTTAGTTAACACTGTGTCTTTTGGTAACTCCGGACTTAAAAGACGCAACGACGTGAAGAGAGCTAAATGGTAAACATGCCACTGTCCATGTGTAGCGATATCAGACTAAGTTTCGACCAGGTTGAACGTCGTAATCGTGTGCAAATAGTAATTGGAAATTGATTGCAATTGACACGAAATTTGTTCTTGTTTCATAGGAATAAGAACCCTATGTCAATTTTTTTTGTTTGAAAATGAATGCAAGATTATCATGATATTAAGTTGCCCTTAATCATAGTTACATGGTATATATTGCATTGGTAATTCTCTCCTATATTCCCAGATGTGATAAGTATAGCACATGAAACGCTACATAAACATAACCATGACTATTTTACGTTTCGTGGCATGGTTATTACATGTAAACCGCAAAATAAATTTGACGGAAGTGTTTTGGCATAATGCCGGTAATGTCGGGTCGAATTCGGGCTTGGCACGTCCCGAAATACGTTTACAAAAGGTTCTATTCGTATATGATGACCATTTGTATATGTTGGAGCATCATGATAAAATCGAAGCAGCCGAAGATTAAAACTAGAACACCGCTGCCCAGTTAGATTCATTGCACAGAAACCGCCCGCTGTGTTTTAGCGATGCGATGGCGAGATACCAACGGACTTGACGGGTGCATACCACCTGGTGGCACTCGCACGCAACCCTCAGCGACATAATGTACGCCCTTTGACTAAATAGACACGCCAAATGCAAGCAGCTACCAACGAGCATGTCATGTATCTTTGTTATGTATCTTTCCGGTTAGTTGGCTGTCCGACAGGCGCGATGTTTCTGCCCTCACACTGTCATTAGGTATAGCGTCGTATTTAAATTATCTGGGAGTAATTTTGGGGACAAGTTTCACTGCTCAATTAGTAACTTCAAACTTAGCACAGGTGTATTTTCACCAATGTTTAATGACAGCTTAAAGTTTGTTGTTAATTGCTATACTCTAGAAAACATGGCTGATATTACAAAATGAATTATTTAACTATTAATTGTGGATTGGAGTGACAAAACCGGCCAAGTGCGAGTCGGACTCGCGCACCGAGAGTTGCGTACAAACCTGCAAGGTTTACAAAGTTCGTTCATTACGACAATCGCGTCATAACTATGGTATTTTTATTATAGATAGCTCTACGCGTTCATGAGGAAAAAAGTAATAAGTTTATACTATTTATTAAAAAATATATATTTTGTAATGTAACTAAAAATTTAAGGTTTTCGGATTTTTTTTCTTTATGTGTGCTATAAAACGTTGCTTCATGCCAAATTTCAAGATTTTAGGTCGACTGGAAGTACCCTTTAGGTTTTGATTCCCTTGCGAGTACTTGCGAGTTTCAAAATATGCAGCTTAAATTGCTGTTTCTTTTGATTGCGTTGACATAGAAGTTTGATTTTGTTACAGCTTAAAGGTATTATAGACCTGAGTATTTGGTATGAATTTCAATTTAATACCTCTACGCGTTTATGAGGAAATGGGTAGTAAGTTTAAAATTATTAAAAAAATATATATTATGTGATGTAACTAAAAATTTATGGTTTTCGTATTTTTTCCTTTATCTATGCTATAAGACGTTGCTTCGTACCAAATTTCAAGATTCTGAGTTCACGGGAAGCAACCTGTAGGTTTTGATTCCCTTGCAAGTGTCGAAAATTTGCGGCATAAACGGCTGTATCTTTTGATTGCGTTGGCTTAGAAGTTTGATTTTTTCACAGCTTCAAGGGACAGTAGACCTGAGTAATTGATATAAATTTCAGCTTCATACCTCCACGCGTTCCTGAGAAAAAGGGCCTTGACAGACGGACGGACGGACGGACAGACGGACAACAAAGTGATCCTATAAGGGTTCCGTTTTTTCCTTTTGAGGTACGGAACCCTAAAAACTGAAATTTCTTGCAAATTGTATGATACTTGATACAATAATAGTAGTGGGGTAGTGTCAGTGCCGTCGCGGCCGAGCTCGGTAATTGCTGTTAGGTAGGTAGATTAGGGTATGGACCCGTCAGCGCCAGTTGCGTGTCACAAGGTGTCCGGGACCCCACGTTTCCCACGCCGACGCCACTTCCAAATTGCTCACCAATAACCATTGGCACTGGGTACGAAAATCTTTAGTGTTTACTTACGACACCGAAATGTGGCCTTTCAATATTGACCTCATCTCAAAGCTCAAAGCCGCTCCACGAGTAATGGAGAGGACTTTGCTTGGGGTGTCTCTACGTGATCGAATCAGAAATGATGAGAACCGTAGACGAACTGAAGTCACCGATATAGTCCACAAGATTAACAAGTTGATGTGGCAATGGTCAGGTCCATATTGCATGCAGAGCAGATGGCTGATGGGGTCGAAACGTGCTTGAGTGGAGACCACGGACTAGCAAGCGCAGCGTAGGACGCCCGCCTACAGGATGGACAGACGACCTTATAAAGGCCGCCGGAAGACGCTGGTTGTAGGTCGATTCCTGCTGGTACATATGGAAGTCCAAAGGGGAAGCCTATGTTCAACAGTGGACGTCTTATGGCTGAGATGGTAATGATGACTGCAGGCATAATTACCGACTTGTGTTGGGATAACGAACTTTGGCAAAAAATGTATGACTTAGTTTAGTAAATAATGATGAAGGGTTATAATTACAGCCTAGAAAGTTACTTTAGTATTGAAGACATTGGCTGAGTTAACTGAAGCTACAGCGTCACGCGACGCCTGGCTATGAAAATACATTTTTCCTCACGTATGGACTGAATAAGCGATGATCACGAGTGGCAGCCTACGCGGCACAAATTACTTCATTGCATATTTACTGAGACTACGTACGTCAGGACACTTATTTATTCCAGACATACTGCCGTTAACCTCAATACCTGTTCAGTCGATTAAATATGTCTATAAAAATTAACGAGCAACGCAAAAGCAAACGTAAGGTCTGCCAAGGGAGTGCTACATTTCAAGTGTGAGAAGAACGCCACGCTGAATATGCTTCAGTTAGACTGAGCTGAATAGTCCAAGTAAAAAGTCGTAAAAAGCCGTGATAGCCCAGCGGTTCGAACTGTGGTCTCTCAAGCAGAGGGTCGTGGGTTCAAACCCCGGGCTCGCACCTCTTAATTTGTTAGAATTTATGTGCGATATCTAATTTGATATGTATTTATAACGAGCTATTCGGTGAAGGAAAACATCGTGAGGAAACCTACACACAGCGAAGAAGTAATTCAACGCTGTGTTTGAAGTTCCCAACCCGCACTGGGCCCGCGTGGGAACTATCGCCCAAGCCCTCTCATACTGAGAGGAGCCCTGGAGTGGGACGTATATAGGCTGATGATGATGATGATGATGATGATGATGAAAAGTCCTTGGGCAGCGCAAATGGGATTGAGCTGATCATATGCGCTGGATGGATTCACCCACATTGCTCGCTGTGTGGCCGCGTGACTTGTTCAGGCTTAGGAGTATACGGCAACGAATTGGACGCAACATTGAATGTATCTCCGGTTTGGGAATCCAGCAGAGATAGGTACTAAAGTAGACTGGTGAACGAAAAAGTTAATGTTGTCATCGTCCTTATCTCTCGACAGTCTGAAGAAAAAAAAATAGGCTGCTTGTTATATCGAAGTTGATACTAGGAGCATATATACTGCTGGAGGATATACTGCAGAGAGACCTAAAAGCTCGCATTGATGAAAATATTAAATGGCACCTCACCTGCGGCCGGCGCCATGCCTGGACAATTACTCGCGCCGCCGCGTCGGTGTTTGACGCCGGCGGGTAAGGCCGTGCCGGCTATGAGGCGGAGCGGAGAGGACCCGAATGGACCAATTGCATTGCAAATGAAACCCTGACGAAGTTTTCGATCCACCTGATTGGTCACAAACGTGTGTCCATCTTTGCCTTAAGTTTGGACGGGCGTGCAGGTCGACTGTGTATTATTTTCATTGTGATTTGTTTTTGATATCTAAATCACCGTCATATCATACGGAGAAATCAACTTGCATAAAGAACCAAAAATGAGCACGCAGAAACCTTCGGTACACATTTATAATTATTTGAAAGCACAAGCAGCCACAGCCCATGTGGTTCCAGTTAATGAACCCAGGACTGTATCGGCCAAATAAACGCACTCTCATTCCGAAAGCCCTCGACCGATGTTTAACAAACCGTCCCTTTTTAACCGCACACCCGTTTCCGCCGCCGATCGCACGCGCTCCCGCGACCAACAAAGTGTGAACATAATTGCGTGGGGCCCGACACAATGGGATTTTTAATAACAACCCCCCATTTTGTTGCGGCGGGAGGTGGGGCCGTATTTTTATAATTGTTACCGAAAATATGCTGTCATCGACACACAGGGCGGACGCGGCGTAATGGCCATGATTATTTACACTTTGAACGGGACAGTTGGAGTGGCCCGGCCGGCCGGAGCGGACGAGGGGATCGTACTTTTACCTCAGTGTAAGGACGACCGCGCGCGGTGCAAATATTAGTCGGAGCGTTCGCTTCAATTAGTAAGATTTATCCAGGGACACGTCAACATTGTAACTGGCAGTTAGCTGAGACGAGATTCGCAGAACTACCCGTGTACACTGTTAAAATTTCTATCCCCGTATCGACCTTCCATTCTCGAGCTACAAAAGTCCAAACACATGATCTCTCGTTCTATCATACCAAGATCACCAGCAATGCTTTTGGAGCCGTGTGGTCGCTGACAAATCGCTGACTTGCCTCCTATGCATAACTGTTTCCCTAGTCCCATCCAATCACGCTCAACCGTCTATTTAGCCTAAAAGAAACCCCACAATTATTTATATGTTATCATTATCACCAACTGAACGCTGGTCTCTCGTCTTTGCAGGCGTGAGTGCGAGCAAGATAGCGAAGCGGACGGACCTCGCGCCCAACAAGGGCGGGCCCTTCGCCGCGGCGCTGCGCACGCTCGCCAAGAACGCGGGGCCCGACGCCAAGGACGGTGAGTCTGCACGCTGCCGCTGTGTCCCGCTGGCCTGACACCCGCCAGGACCTTGGGAGCCTTGGGATACCTGACCACCGACTACTACGTTAGTCCATTCAATTTTTGTCCACTGTTCGATCAAAAATGATCCGATTGCACTCCTTGATACGCGACCCAAAAGACATGTTGAAATTGAAGAGCAATTCCAAGGCTTCCAATTATCCCTGTTTGAATCTGCTGGTGAAATTTTATTCGGTATTAAAGTACAATAAGCATCGTTTGAGATCTAAATATGTTAGAATCTAATTTCACAAGTACATCATTTACCTCTTCTACGGGACACGTATTATCTTCATATAATGAAAAAACTACAAGCCTTTTGTTAATACCTCAGACGATTTTCTGAGACGCCCACAAAGAAAGTCATATTCGGTATCTTTGTAAACACTTGAAGGTCGACCGGTGCTCGACCGAACCTTATCAAACAGAGTAATACCTGTCCCGAAGGAGATAATACGCGGTGTCTGGGCCAGTCGATCCCTTTCTTCCCGTTTTGTTTTATTTCACCGACGCTCGCCACCACACACTTGTTGGGTTTTGTGTCCTAAACGATATTCGAGTAGGAACCGAAATGTTGATATCATTTATAGCGACATAATAATAATCTTTCACTTGTGTAAGTTATCTTTTTGTAAAGATTGACCAGTTTGGTATTGAATAAAACGTTCTTGTCAATCTAAATTTATCTGTTCTTGTTACCTGTGCCACTGGCCAGAAATGTATAATCCATTCTAATTGTTTCCTTTTAGTGTGTAATACTAAGCAATGCTCACGATACGCTTGCGACAATTGGTTTCATGGGTACATTTTACGTATTTGCTTATCTGCAAATATTTATTGAAATAACCGATTACGACGATGCTTAGCTTGGAGAACAAAA
Organism: Adoxophyes honmai; assembly: GCA_005406045.1. NCBI lineage: Eukaryota > Metazoa > Arthropoda > Insecta > Lepidoptera > Tortricidae > Adoxophyes > Adoxophyes honmai. The sequence continues at coordinate 13,526 of BHDV01061116.1, read as the reverse complement.
GTTTTGAAAAAGATAGATGCGCAACTTTCCACTCCGAGATAATGTTAAGGATGTTTTAAAATCTCGCTCAAAAGTTAAAATATCTTGTAGAATGTTTCCTTCTCGTAATTAATCCTTGCCTCGGCCGGGGCAGTCCGGATTTGTTTAAGATCCCCGCTTGGTAACTAACTCGTCTAATTGTGCCAGAGTTATTGTTTCCCGTCCCGCGGCCGAGCGGGATATTTACTTTTAAATTAGTCGCTGAGCCAAATATGCGCTCGTTTACCAAATTCAGTTTAGTATCTAGGGACTATTTATTTATGTGATGTCAATCGAAGAGTTCGCCCTTTAACAATAGGAACCTAAAGACCTCCATCACGCGCGATTAATTACTCCCGAGGGAAGCAATTGACCGTTGCTTAAATGGCTCATTAGAACAGGCTGACCGTCCCAGCGGATGCTAGTCCAAGCCCTTTGGGGATCTCGGTTTTAGTGGATTCTAAACTTAACTGTAGGCTTAGCATAGCAGCACGCGCGAGTCGTCTCGCGCGCGGGATAGACTACCTGCCACTTCCTGACGTCTCTAGTTAGAGAGTGACAGGTATAGTCCATGTCGCGCGTATCTACTCTACTCACGCCCTGACGTGCTAAGCCGGCTGGCCGGAGTCGATCGATTGTTCGAATTCAATAGGTATACGATTGTTTAAAGAACAAATCGGCCAAACTCTTTTTCGTACAGACTACATAAAGCTTGATTCTGTAGATGAGACTGCAACTAACAAAACGCTTCATTGTCGTAATCGGTCCCCACGGAACCAATAGCAGCTCTCGCGAGCTAGTGTTGAGTGTGCGAGTTACAGGCGCCGGCGAGCCGAAGGAGAAGGCGCCGGCCGCGCCGGCCAAGCGCGCCTCGCCGCACCACCTGCCCACCAGCGGCTTCCAGCCCTACCGCCCCGACGACCGGTCAGTACACACACTACACCCATCATCTTTTCAGCCAAATCATCCATATGTCTCCCTCACTAGTTACAAATCCAATCAACATCATATGCTATGGATGCTGAAACTTACCACCCCGAAGACCCGGTCAGTACACCCATCATCCTTTCAGTCAAAACATCCATATGCTTCCCTCAGTCCCTCACCAAATCCAATCTACAGCATATGCTATGGATGCTGGAACTTACCACCCCGAAGACCCGGTCAGTACATCCATCATCCTTTCAGTCAAAAGATCCATAATTATGCTTCCCTCACCAAATCCAATCTACAGCATATGCTATGGATGCTGGAACTTTTACCACCTCGAAGACCCGGTCAGTACATCCATCATCCTTTCAGCCAAAACATGAACTCCTTCACCGGTTTCAAGCAAAAAAAGCAGTTTGATGTAAACTAAACTAGTATGCGCCCTACTCTCCCTAGTCGCGTGTAGCAATGTGGCTACCTTTTCGCCTTGGTCTTGTCTGCGAATATGAATTAGCTTGAGCTGTAATCAATGTCTACAGACAATGCTTCTTCCCTCCTAAAAGACTCCACACTTGTGAGTGAGTTGGAAAAGAAAGTGGAGTTTGTGTTCGTAGATGGCGCGTACTATAAGCTATAAGAGCCCTTACAGACGAACTGCAAGTTGTGAACGCCAGAGGCTACTTCAGCCGTCGCCACATATCGACGGCAGCCGTCGACGTATTGACTATCGCCGACGCGTCGACGGCTTAAGTACCCTTTTCACAACTTGCAGTTTACCTGCAAGAAACTTAATGTGGCTATCGTCTCTGCAGGTTAGCGCACCCTGCGGCCGCGTCGTTTCCCCTCCTCGAGCCGGCGGCCTACGCGCCGTACGCGCATCCCGGCCTCTACTCCAGTGCTGCGCTGCAATATAGGTGCGTATAGAATAGACCTTTATGGAGTAACTGATAAAGGTAGAACCAATCTTGATGCTGTACGTATTTTACATCATTTATCAAAATATTAATTTGGATAAGAACAGCAAAGGTAATTTGCGACATGGTATACCCTGTATAATTCACGAACATGTCAAGGTGTGACGTGCTAACTTAATTTCAACGATCCTAGTTGGATGGCTTAAATAGGTTTTGTCTTCGTCCAGTACCAGGTAACGAGAGCTTCTGGGAGGATGTAGTTAAACTAGTAAATTTTGGATGTTTGTTTTGTAAACTAATGGTCGGTCGTGGAGAGATCTATATCTATCGCACGCGTTTTGATACCGGCCAGCCTGGCTCGCGACTCGTCGTCTTGCTATACTTTTTATTTCGCTCGCCATGCAAAACCGCGTGTCGATCAGCACCAAAGAGCCGCGAGCCAGGTTTGTCGGTGTTTAAAACCGCGATTTTACTCGCCCGTCGATCATAGCCATAAGATTGACCGTATGCGTGTGATGCAGGCTCGCGGCCGAGGAGCAGATGTACCTGGAGCGCGTGTTCCGCGGCGGCGTGGGCTGGCTGCCGCCGTACGCGCTGTACCCGCCCATCGCGCCGCACCTGCCGCTGGCGCCGCACGCGCACGCGCCGCACGCGCACGCGCCGCACCCCGCACATGCGGCGCACGCGCCGCACCCGCCGCATGCGCCGCACACGCCGCACCATGCGCTGCACGAGGCGGACCGAGAGCGCGAGCTGGCGTTGCAGCGCGAGAGGGATAGAGAACGGTTCGTATGCTCTTCCGTTGCTTTTGATTGAGGGTTGCACATCATCGTTTCAGCCGTAGGACGTCCACTGCTGAACAGAGGCCTCCCCTTTAGACTTAAAACTCTGAACTGGATGCAGGTCGCTTCTAAAAGGTACTTATGGTAGTCTAAAGGAGAGGCCTATAGCACACTGACGCGAGGTGCTGGTTGATGCAAAACGTCATTTAAGCACGGTTTTAAGTCTGGCGGTCACACCGCGAGCTGAATGGATGCGGAACGAAAAGGTTCCGTCTTGGTTTACGTCAGTTTCGCATGTCAGTGAATATGTCGTTAGCTGTGTTCTCAAGTTTGCTGATATTACTGTCTGTAATTTTGGAGATGGTTCTGTTCAACATTTTTTTTCGTAAAGTAATAGGTACTGTTTTAGTTTGATTCAGAGACTTAGTACCTTAATAAATATTTCGTTATTGGTATTTTCATGAGTTCTGTTACATAAGTATTATATGGTTTTTTAAATTAAAACAATCACTATTGGTAAAACTTTAAAGAATGTATATGTGGGGAATTTTCAAAGTAATAAATTTAGTTCATCCTATTTTTTGAACGGAATTTAACCTTCAAGTGTGTGATTTTATTCATTTCGCTCGACGTTTTCTAAGTTTGCAACTTTTCTAATTGCGCTCGAGTATCTTAAGTTCTCGACTCGCGCTAAAATGGTCGATCCGAGAGACCCATTCTTTGCGCCATTCCATTTGACCCATTCTTCCACGCGTTTTACGCGCGAATGAGAAATGGGGCGTTCATCAGTACACTTGATACGGTATTACGCACGAGTGGACTCGCCCGCGAAGTATACTAAAGGCTGGTCGCGGAGCACAGAGAAATTCGAGCGTTGACCCGCTGCTATTTATTAAGCTAACGCTTGAATTTCACTGTGTTCTGCGACCGACCTTTATCTGTTATTTTCTGACGTTTCTACTTAGAAAGTGATAGGTATAATCCTCGTCGCGGACAGGATTCATGTGGCACTCTGAGTAGGTACTAGTAGGCTGAGCACAACAACACGTGCGACATGTTTCGCGCGCGGGATAGACTATCTATCACTTTCTGATGTTTCTAGTTAGACAATGACAATGATCTATTTAGATGATGAATGATACTCGTAAAACGCCTCACGCACACAGGATTTACGTTGTCTGTTTGAGTACCAGCGATCGGGTTTGCGCGTAAAGTGCCTCACCGAGTTAAAATCTAAACGTCGTCTGTTTAAATTTCCAGGGAGCGAGAGCGCGAAAGAGAGCAGCGAGAGAAGGAGCAACGCGAGCGCGAGCGACAGCAGCGCGAGAAGGAGGCTCGCGCGCGCGCGGCGCTGCGGGCGGGCGCGACGGAGGCGGGCCGCGCGCCGCCGCCGCCGCTGCTGTACCGGCCCTACCGCTACGCCGCGCCCGAGCGCGAGCCGGGTGAGGGAGAGCCCCCAAAGGCGCCCGTCTGACCAAAGCCCAAAGTATTCCCCGTCGACCGTTCGATAGTTCAGTGTTTCTAATTTTTTTATTCCGCGCCCAGAACGCGACGAGACGTGTAAATAGTATATTTAATAGGTAGACATAATATGGACAATACCTAACAAGTGAATATGATTTTATTGAAATACATTCAATGGAATTAAGCCTGCATGCGCCGAGGCGGTTTTTTATTTTGTTTCTCCCCTCCCGCTTCCCGCGCATGCGCTAGCGTGTTGTCCCGCAGGTCCGGACGTCGCCGCCGCTGTCTGCGCTTCTCGCTCGGACCCGGCTTGGCACAGCAAGGCGCGAGTAGAGCGCGCGAGATAGACTATACCTGTCACTGTCTAACTACAGACGTCAGAAAGTGACAGGTAGTCTACCGCGCGCGAAAGGACTCGCGCATGTTGCTGTGCTAAACTACAGAGAGACTACGCGTAACTACATTCTTGTGTTCGCTCTAGTACACACGCTGACAGTTTTGAACGTTTAAATATGACATACTTATCTACATACTGAGTCAAGACATCACATTTGTCCGAGGAAGGCTTTCCGAAGACTTTTTTGATGTGCGCCCAACTTGCAATGCAAGCACAAGTCTGTGGATCACATAGGCGTACCTTTTTCAGTTTTTCGGTGTCAATCCAGTGTAAAATTAGTGTTTTTCTAAATCCAAATTGACTTTATTAACCACGCAAAAGGAGTGTAGAAGCACTTGTTTCAAAAGGGGGTTAAAATCCTTCACAACTTTTTAGGTACGCCTATGTCACGTTTTTAACCTACATAAGGGCGCTACGAAAACAGCTAAACAGAGTTAAGAAACAGAATAAACTTTTGAGATCTGTCGTGAGAGCTAAAATTAGCACTGACATGGTACATTCTTCTTACCTAAACAAGTGGTTTCATACTGAAACTAGCCAATATTTTGTTCCACTTGAGAAGCTAACAAAACTAGTGGCTAATAGGAAAGTTTGACGTGAATAATCCAAGAGAATGTCTTTAGTAAGTGCAATAGACAAAAGCACCAAAATGAAAATTCTGCTTCCATGGAAACTTGACGTTCATCGGTCTTAAGTAAATACAGACGCAACGCTAACCTGAGACCTGAGTCAATAAGAGATCTTTTCTACCCTTTGCTCTTTGCCTATCCTATCCAGCATCACTTGCCTGCTGTCTGCACGCTACAGACGGGCGATGCGAAAACAACCGTTGAGCGCGTTACACAATTTAACTAGAAAGGTGATATTACGAGTATTCTCTGAATTTTCATAACTCAAAACCAATAACTTATAGCAACTGCTCCGAATGTGGCAAGCAAAGTTTTAAAATTCCTGACATTCGTAAGATGAAAATGTAAGCTCCCCTTTACGGGGCTCCTATTCCAGAACGTAAGTTCAATGAACTGAATACAGAAGAATAGTCATCGAAACTTTTAATTAAATAGATCAGGATATGACACTGAAAATAAATTAATTTCTGAGAGTTGAAACTATCAAAGTAGGATCGGAATATCGGAGTAGCTAGGATAGATAAATGTCCGAGTTATCGACGCTGTACTAGTATTTGGCATGGACACTCTCAGTCAAAGGAACTGCTCAAAATGTTATAAAAAAATGCACTTGCAAGATGCAAAACTTTTAACGAATATTGCTTTCATGTGCAGTGTCCAATGTGCCCATGGAAAATACTAGTACAGCGTCGAAAACTCGAACGTTTACCTTGAGAGACCGCAAATAATATCACAATGAGAAATAAACTCGTCAGAAATGCCTGGACTTAATCAGTTTCGTAGGACCATTAATACCGAGTCAAAGCATCGGTATTGGGTCAACGAGTGTCCCAAGACGTGATGCATGTAGATTCTAAAGTCCCCCATTAAAATTACCAGAACGTTAGCAAAGGATGACTAAGGAAGATCCCACATCCTATAACACGAATCTCACAAAAGTACCACGAATGAGGGCAAATGAGTAAGTAGCCAACCGCCTTAGCACAGCAAGGCGCGAGTAGAGATACCAGCGAGATACACTATACCTGTCACTGTCTAATTAGAGACGTCAGAAAATGACGGGTAGACTATCCCACGCGCGAGGCGACTAGAGCGTGTTGCCATGCTAAGCTAAGCCTACTGATACCAATACGACTGTTCCCAATATTCAACCTATCTCCGCTTTAACCATACTCGAAAGGTAACTTTTGTCTACCACTGTTTATGTAGCTGTATGTCTAGCACGACTCAGCGCGTGTTGAGTCACTCGCGAGATAAACTAGCTGTCACTGCCTAACTAGGAGTGGCAGAAAGAACAGGCCGGTCGCAGAGCTCAGCGAAATTTGAGCGTTGACCTGCTGCTATCTATCTCTGTCGCACGCGTGCAGTAATATTGCCCTCGCGCTCGCACTTGAGCACGTGTGTTGCACTGTGAATTCCGCTGTGCTCCGCGACCAGTCTTTACTTATGTCTCGGCCGCGACGCGACTCGCCCGCATTGTGCTAGCCGGGCAGCCGGCTTAGCATGGCAAGGCGCGAGTCTAGACGCGCGCGTGTTTGGTTACTTTCAGGAACTGGTAAAAAAATGCAACTATGCTACTAAGAGCACTTTTACATGTACTTTTCGAATTTGCTAGCGCTTCGGAAAGACAATTGCCAAGAAGAATGTAGGTAGGTAATGCAATAAACTCAAGATTCAAGAGTTCAGGCCGCCCTAGGCTAATTATGAGGACGTGCCCCCGTCAGGTGCATTAGGTAGGCCACATACATTCGGAATTCCGTAAATACACTACACACATACATACGTTTCGATTACGTATACAGGATTCTCAATGCATAAGCCATCGTACGGACTAGTCAAACCTCAAATCCTGCCAAATCATCGCGCTCTAGGCTGCAGCCTAAGTAGCCTATAGGTTAATCAGGCCCGTGTGGTGCCGGGTTAGAATAGCACCTCCCCCTTTCTTCCCGTGGGTGTCGTAAGCGTCGACTCTGGGAAAGGGTTAGTGTATTGTGGGCGATGGGCTAGCAACCCGTCACTGCAATATCACGTTTAACCATCTGGTTACCCTGAAATTGCTAAACGTGGCACTGGATTTTTGAATTCACGTGCTCTGCCTACCCCTCTTGGGAATACAGGCATGAGAATATGTATGTTAATCAGGCCCTGGCTACCTATTTACTGTACATCAAAAATGGCAAGTTTCTGGTAGTTCCTGGTCTGGTAGTATGATGTTCTAGTGGGGACAGCTATCTTGATATTATTGAATTAAGGATCGGTAACTAAAGACGAATAATTGGAACCTTATTATTCTACACTCACGTACCCACTACCTTAAACAGATATCGTTATCTATAACTTACATACATACATACATTTATCATTTATCTATAACTTAGGCACAGAAAGCTATGAACAAAGCCAGTCAAAGAAGCAATACTTCCGAAATAGTCTGACATTTCATTTGCTGGGTATGAAAGGTCATTTCAGCCTTGTAGTCCCCGCTGAAGACTGGTACTGGTACAGTCAAGGAAATTGGTACCTGTGCTGTGCCACTTTGAACCTTTTCATAATGAGTTTCACATTGCTTTGATTAGTAGATAGTATGGTATGTCACAGGAGTGACATTTATTGTGGAAAGGTACAAAGTGGCACAGTAATCAATGTCCTTGACTGTACCTACATTATGCACAATAGATATTAATCAGTTTAGTAACACCTTTTTCTCTATACAAAGCTAGTGTCAAATACTCTTAAAACCAACAACGCTGTCACACTGACACAAATCAGAACAACATCAAATCAACAGCAGGGGAAATAGAATACCCAAAATACCAACAACCAGCCATAAAGCGTCAACCGTCTCAGAGCGCTGTCAGCACAACGTCTGAATCGAAAACAATTCTGTACCTGAAGTACCCACCCCTCAGCAGGCGATGCCTCATGTCCAGGCCCATTCCGGACCTGCGCCACATCTCCAAGCTCGCGCCCGAACCGAAAGACAAGTCCTACTTGGACGCGACCTTAGAAAAGATCTCGAGAAACAGACCTAGTAGGAATTTGATCCTGGGAACCGCGTGCGGTTGGCTGGCCGGGGCCGGTGCGGTTAAAGTCGGCAAGATCGCAGCTTTCGGCCTCGGGGGCGGGATCCTCCTTCTCCACTTCGCGTGCGAGTGGGGGTATATCCAAGTGAACTGGGAGCGCGTCAAGGACGCCGGCAGGCAGAGCCAGGACGTCGTAGACGCGTTGCTCTGGTTCGTGAGGAAGAACAGTTGTTACTCCGTAGGTTTTGTCGGCGGATTCTTCTTCGGGATTGCGTCTGCGTGAAATTTTGATATGTTACCGCGGTCGCCGGGTTTTCGAGCGATACAGAGCGGAGTTTTGGAGGTTTATTGTTTAGTGTTTTAGGTGGCTTCGGTATTGTCTCGTATTAGGAATAAAGTTTTTGCTACTTTTTTGGATTTGATGTTTTTATTCAGTTGCTGTTGAAACAGCACTAATTTCTATGACAAAATAAACATTACAATCTAAGTATACTTAGGTAAGGTAGAGGTAGGTATGTGTGACATTGCCAAGCCACATGTGAGCACTAAAGCGGGTAGGTAAGTATAGTTAAGTGTGTTTAGTCAGTTTCAATATAAGTAGGTTCTATGGTCTCTTACACCGGCGTAATAAGATTATGGGAAGAATTTCTGGTGAATTCGCAGCGTATGTAGGTGCAGCGCCGACGGCACACTTTTTGGTTGGTCGAGTCTACGGCGCACAAAAAGTCACCTTTCACATAACATATTAGGCGTGAGCCTGTATTCCCAAGAGGGGTAGGCAGAGCACATGTATTCAAAAATCCAATGCCTTGTTTAGCACTTTCAGGGTAACCAGATGGTTAAACGTGATATTGCAGTGACAGGTTGCTAACCAATCGCCCACAATACACTAACCCATTCCCAGAGTGGACTCTTACGACACCCACGGGAAGAAATGGTGAGAAAGGTACTTAAATTTTCATTATTGCTATTGGTGTCCCAAATCCGTGTGCGACTGTTGTATTCAGGGGCGCCCGCGCCATGACTTCTGTAGGTATTTTCACCACTAAGTATCTGAAACTAAATATGCGTCAGCATTTAGCAAGAACAGTATTTTGGAAAGTGTCTCGTATCAAGTAAAGACCATGGCGCTAGCTACGCTAGTCAAGTAGATAGACTAAATATTTACCTATGTCTACCAAGTGACCTGCTGAATGTCTCATTTAAAAACTACTTATCTAAAGTATCTAAGTACTTATTTAAGTTAGGTACCTACCATCTAGTTTGGAAATTAAAATATGGTATGGACAAGTAAATTGGGTAACAAGGCAAGTATGTAGGTAAACCAATTCAGGTGTGCACCATTACCTATGTAGGTAGGGAATATTTCGAGCAGGATCTTCTACCATTTTCTAATTAACCTAACGATCTCATCCTCTATAGAGTTTGAATTCCTTTAGGTAACCGAATTCATTTTCTATCAACGGCACAAGACCGTGCAAGAAACCGATGGTAGGTATGTCCATGATCATAATCCAGCTACCTCGTGTGTGACCATCCCCTGGGAATGAAAGGTTGTGGCGATGGCGGGGTGCTGCACACGTCGGCGGGGACTGCAGGCGGCGGGGGGACACCGCGCGTCGCTGTGACGTGCTACCCGCCCCGCCAGCGCACCTCATTCCTAAGAAGGCTTGCAAACGAAGAAGTTGTCCGACTATAATGGATGAAGCAGTTATCACACCGAGTCGCCTGACTAACCTAACTATTTCGGTCAGCAAACGTCGGCTTTACATTAGTTTAGACTCTAAACTTTAGAGCATGCAGGACTATCCAAACTAGATGTACCAAGGGCCAACAAAAATGACTAAATTCATTGGCGGACAACAAAATATTAATATGTAAAAGAATAGTATCGTCATTATTGAATTTATTTAGACAAAGTAGGACTGATAGCAGTAGATGGAATACTCAGCGTAGAGTTCCTGAAATAGATATTGAACTGACAGAACAGACAAACGAATGGCTGACAGATTTACTTAGGTACTAATAAAATAATTTTAAACAAAAAAAAACGACTTCAAATTAGCTAAATCCTTAAAGGAAACTTCTGTTTATGTACATATTTACTAAAGATCAAGTAGGTATATGTAGTTCTCAACAGATTCAAGGCTTTAGAAGGAATAGCTCTATCTAATTTAGAACCCTCTAAACTGTTAAGTAAACCCCACGATGAACGAGCATTAGCAGAAATGCAACACTTGAGAAGCAGCAGGCTTGGCTAATTACTGAAACTATAATTTCCAGTCTGGAGGTGCATTCAGTATTGAAAAAAATATCCTTTAACTCCTAAAAATTAAGGAGTTGACCTTTCATCATCAGCTCAATCCTTTTTTTACTGCCAAACGTAAATACTGGTGTAGCTTTGAAAAATGTTCTAAAAACACTACCTGTGCCTATAAAATTTGAGGGTTGCCCTCGATTTCCCTCATATTCCATCATCAGGTCAAGATATGCTGACAATCTGACTACCTGGAAACTATACCCTTTCAGACAAAAAAAGAATTTTCCTAATCGGTCCAGGCGTCTTCGAGTAATCAGCGAATACACATAAAAATACTCTCCATTTCTTCCGTGGATGTCGCAAGAGGCGACTAAGGACATAGGTTAAAGTAAATTTTAGGCGACAGGCTGTGAGGCTAGCAACCCGTCACTATTATACCTGCTAACTCAAAACCTACAAAAAATGTGCTAGAAGTGGCCACGAAGCGTGACATAGACATGGTTTTGTCTATGTAGCGTTTTGTGTGCTCTGCCTACCCAATTTAAGAATACAGGCGTGATTGTATGTAGGTATGTAAGTATGTACAAATGTAAGTTCGGATTAAAATTCCCGATGCCCGTTTATTTATTTTTTTATTTTAAGGATAATTCAAAAACTACTAGTTAGATCTTGATGAAATTAAAATGGGACCAATGGGAAGCCATTTGCTATCGAACACAAAAAGAGCCATCGAAATCGGTTCACCCGTTTAGAAGTTCTAAGGTAACATACATAAAAAAAAAAACATACAGCCGAATTGAATACCTCCTTTTTTGAAGTCGGTTAAAAATGTACTTTAACACAAAAGATGAAAAAGATTCGGGCCGCAACGCCGTGGTTTGGACAAGCCGTGCACTAGACTGTCCACCGACCGCCTTCACCTATGTACAGTCAAGGAAATTGATACCTGTGCCACTTTGAACCTTTTCATAGTGAGTTTCATATTGCTTTTATTAGTAGAAAGCTAGAAAGTATGGTATGTCACAGTGAAATTTCTAGTGAAAGGGTTCAAAGTTGCACTATAATCAATTTCCTTGACTGTACCATCACGAACAGGGATTGTTGAACCACTTACCTCTATGTTTGTAACTTGGTCGTGTAATACTAATCCAATAGCTGACATCTAGTCGGTCACATCGGTCATTGATGACACGTCTAAATTGCGAACAGTGGCAAGTGGCTCAACAATCCCGGTTCGTGACTGTACATAACTAGTCAAGGCTGTGACAGGCTGTCGCTCGCCGAATCCAGCCGACTACCGTATTTTTGACACGTTTGTGGTCGAGGCATAAGTATAAGTACATCATGCTTCGAACAACTCAGTGTAAATGTCGTTTTACAAACACCAATTTGCGATAAACCTTGTTATTGAAAGAAAAGTAGTAATGCACTGCTGTTGTCGCCGTATGCAGCACAGGGCGACCAATGGCAAGCGCGCGGCTGCGCTGCGCGGGGATTGGTCGAATCCACAGGTTGCATGCAGTGGCGGCGACAATGCGGTAAACATGCTTGTACATAGTGTAAGTATATATGTAATCATACTGTAGGACTGTAGCTACAGAATCCAGAAAAGAAAGTGTAGCATTTTACTGGAGAACTATTAAGTATATCAAAGGCTGCTGAGCTGGGGGAACGAACTAGCGTAGGCGACGACATCGACAGCGAGAAAAAGTTGAAAGTTTTTTTTTATGCTATAGACTTCGAAACTTCGTTAGAGCGATGTAGAACACTTTGACAGATGACGTTTGTGGAAGAAGTTCTAATACAGGACGATAGGTAGCGTAAGTCGCTACAGATCTCTTACAGGCTATACCTATTATGAATAGTTACAGCAAGTTACAAAAATCCTGTACCTATTATTTTTAATACGCATTATGTATTAAATTGGACAAAACTAGGAAAAACAACTTCTTTGACAAACGTCAACGTCGTCGCTGTCGAAACTAGTCTACATGGCGTTAATGGTGTTTGAAGATCGGTTGCATAAGTACAACTTCTAACTTTCTCTCTGTGGACTTTGGTCACCAGGCGTCTCTGCCTGGAGAGGGATCTCATTATTGGAGGCATTCCCACATCTTTCAATATAAATCTTCCTTCAGCAACTAGATAACCTAAATAAATTCGTCAGAGCCTCAGTATTTTGATACCAGGGTTTCAGTATCTATGTAAGTACCTACCTACCATTGTGTTTCATAAGCATAAAGTTAATTACATAGTTAAGTAAATCTTGAAACTCTGATCAACCGTCAGTGTCGGTTCCATACACGCTGAAGTAATTAATAATTAATCTAAGTACATACTTTAAGTGCAGAAAGTTTAACAAAAATAAACCGGCTTCAAATTAGCAACATCCTGAAAGTATACATCTGTCTATGTGTAAGTACATAGCTTTATGGGACATTAAAAGTTCCATAAATAACCAATTAGCTAGAGTCTAGCTAGTAAGTATTTTAAGAAATTAATTGACATTCGCGGTCCACACATTTAATAAAAAAATAAAATTAAGGTAATTACTGAAATTACAAAGGTATTATAATTTAATGAGAAAAAATACTTTTTTTAATTGTTGATTCTGTCTGAAGTTTGTAGTGGAATTGGTGCAAACTATTGACTTTAAATCCTGAAGATGAATGAAGATATATTTTTTCGGTCCGCATACAATGGGTCGGCGGTCCGTATGCGGACCGCGGTCCGCCATTTGGTGACCCCTGAGCTAGGCCATTATTAGTTCAATACCAGCAAAATGCGACAGCCACTTGTTTAGTTCAGACAGCCGTGTAGTGGTCGGTGCGGGCCACAAGAAGCCAGCTGCGACGATTGTAGCGTGTGGCGGCCACCGGCGTCAACCATGTGCGACGAGTCAATGTAAAATGTATGAAAACTACAGGAAATATGCCGGAAATAGGCTCTTAGCAAAAATCCTGACGCAAAGCAGGAGTGCTCGATCCATTATGTTCCAGCGTAGAGGTAAGTTAGGTACTAAACCGATACAATAGGGATGATGACAGGGTTAAAAATATATCATTGTGTAGCACCGGCTAGCTGCTATCGGGATATGGCGTGTTCGTGC